>KK120593.1:205464-291623 GCA_000611955.2 Stegodyphus mimosarum | reverse complement strand
GCAGCACTTATTGCGGCGCGTGGTGGCCACACAAAATACTGATACTGATCTCTTGTTCTTGTTTGTTTGCTTTGAACATTTAATCATTTATTTGTACCACTACCACTCAACTGTGTATTAAATTGCATTCAATTATGACGATTCCTTCTTGGTGTTGCAATTTTCACAAACGTGAGTGTATAAAGAAAAAAAGAAAAAATTGAATTAAAATTTTTAAAAAAAAATTGGTTTTGCCTCCCATTTACGGGTAGTGAATCATCAATCTAAAATTTCCTGAATTTATTATATTTTCTTATGTTAGTCTTACTTCTTTTGTTTCACAAAATGCATATTTCACGAAGAAAACTCAAGAGACTATTGAGTTACATGTAAACAAAAGAAATTCAAGTTTTTGATTAAGAGAATATTCTTCTAGAGCCGGTTTCTCCCTTTCTTGTATCTGGTTACTTAGAGCGATTTCACATGTGTATTCCTCTCTTTCTATTCTGCCCCACCTTATGAAATTATAAATATATTTTTTTCTTTTAGTGTGTTAGTGTGTGTGTTTACTTGATTGCTTCTATGTTACTAGCTGAAGTACTACTGATAAAAAAATAACAGAGTTTCAAATTCTAAATAAAACTTTCGAACTTTGTTACCGGAAATTTCAAATTCTGTGCAAATTCAAAGTAATTAAATGCAGAGAACGAAGAATGCTTTAATTTTATAAATTGCGCTTTAGGCATCTATTAGAAGCTTAACAGAATTCAAAGACCAGAAAATAATTGTGAAGCTTGTAAAGTTTATCCTAATTTTATTAAGAGTTATTTTAAGTTTATGCATCTTTCCTATCATTTCTAGTTTCAGCTTACAATTTCCTACCAGAATGTAATTTCAGAAACGCGTTTAATGCAAATGAGTAAAGAGTAGTATTTAAGTTGATGTTTCACCGACTTCGAGAGAGAGCCTGAGTTCCTGACTAGCGCGGAGTTTGCCTTTTGGCTACGTCTCTCTAAGCTATTGCTACGCTCGGCCATTCTTTAGGTCCTTGTTTGGCTTTGTCGACTTAATTAAGATTTAGAGGCCAACTACATTAGAAACTTGATAGCTTCGGCTATATCTTTCAGTTAGCTTTAGTTGAGCTTAGTTAAGTTTAATTTCATATTCATTTAGGTTTAAGCCCAAGTGGAGGCTTTGCTGCACACTCCGAGTTAGGAGCTGATTGTATCATATACATTGTGAGAAATGAAGGGTAGTTAACCCTTCGTAAGTCTTTCTATTCACACGCTTAAACGATTATTCACTTATTAGTGTTTGTGGGGTTCAAGGATTGAACACTGAATTAAATAAGTAAAACCCCACAAGCTATTATAATCATATAAGAAAATTGTAAAATGCACGAAATCAAATTCAAATGTATCAGTTACAGCAAACAGACAGCAGAAATAATTAATAAAATTTATAAATAAGTAATTAATAAAATTTATCTAAATTTCACTAATTATCAAGCCTTCCTTATGTTTTCTAAAGTCTTATCGCTTTAGACAGCTAAAATTTTACGTCAGAGCTCTAACAGGTACGCTAATTTTAAAGCAGACATTCTTCGGTTTACAGTAATTAACTACCTTCTGTATTTTACAGACATCATAATTTAAGATAATATAGATAGATATGTCATAGCTAACCTCAATATTCCTTCATATTTAAGCCAAACCACTAGCGGAGAGATTAAGACCGCTGAATACTGAGAATTCGATTCGAAATCAATCCCACGCCAATTGCTGGCTGCATGGTTGATTTACTTTGTTTTCCGTATGTGTAATGTAAATAAGAGGTCAATTCCTTTAGCAAATCCTATAAGAATTTATCCCTCCTCTTAGGAAACTGGCGGTCGTGTGTTTTGTCACAGTCAAGCAATCTAACCTAACTATTGTTCACATCTGTACACTAGTGCGCAACACTTAAGCAACAGATTCACAGCTCCAGATAAAAGCATGAAATTGTAGAAATGGCTTCTTACGATTAGTACAATGAAAAGCCGACTCAGTAGAAAGGAGATGCATATGCAAATATCAGCATCATGAAGTCAGAGGGTATGTCTGGTCACGCAAAAACACAACGAATCAGCGTGAGCAATGCAAGGCAACTTAAAAAGAAGAAACGAAGGCATATTTCTAAGCACTCTTCTGCAAGTGAAAGTGAGATTGTACGTACAGCATGGTTACAAGAAAATATTAGGACGCCTTTACACGTGGTAGAATGATTGGGAAGATTGAGGAGGAGCGCAGTTTGACGTCTGTTGACCAAGCGTATGGAATTGATAAAAGTGTTGTTTCATGACCTTGGAAAGCTTTTCAGACGACAGGTACAGCTGTAAGAAAAGTTCGTGGTGATCGGTCAAGGAAACCAATGGTGACTGATGACCGAAATATTGCCTGCAGACGAAAAGTGATCAAAACCAGACAACGGGAAACATTGCTCAGCAGTTAGTTGCACACGACAACCGGACTACAGGTGTACTGGTTTACTGTAGCCAGATGACTTCATAAAGCTTACCTATTCGCCCGCCGTCCTGAATGCTGAATACCATTGACAGAAGCTCATCAGCGGCATCGCTTACAGTAGTGTAGAGAACACAAAGACTGAACACCTCATCAATAGAGTCTACCGAGGAAAGACGTTTCAGTCTGACAAACGATTCTCGGCACCAATTGATATGGATAGAGGTAGGAACACGTTTTCATTCCATGACCTCTAGGGTTGTCCTGGCGAGCTGGTATGGGGAGACATTATGATGAACTGACCGACGAAAGTCCATATATTCGACAGAGATTAGCTTACCGGAGATCGTTACTGTGATGAAGCTATCGACCCTAACATGCGTCTTTTCCGGGGTGCCCTTGGTGCCGATTTTCTTTTTGTGGATGATAATGCACGGCCACATAAGACTTAAGTTGATGAGGATTTCTTGGACAATGAACATATCCACAGAATGGATTGGACAGTTTGCTTCTCGGGCTTAAATGCCATTGCACATGTGTGAGATGCTTTAAGGAGGAGCCTGGCGACACGATGTTACCCTGTGGAGAACACCAGACAGCGGAAATAGGTGTTTCTTGAAGAATGAGAATTTTTATCCCAAGAACTGTTAGATAATCTGACGTTAAGTATCGACAGACAATGCAACGCAACCGTTGCAGTTAAGGGAGGTCATATACCTTACTAAGGCTCTTTAATTTGTCATTCTTCCTCTTCGCCAAACAGCTTTTTCGTACCATAGCCATTCTGTCCATAAAGCCTTTTTCTGTTCATTCCGTACTGTATGTGCCCTGCTCATTTTTTTGCTGCTATACTTTCCTCATCCTTTGAGAATTACATTGTACATGAGTAGCATGAATTGCCTGTCTCCCAGTTGACTTTTTGCAGAATTACAGTCAAAATCAAATAGCTTGCTTGTTTTGCACAATAGTGAATGCAGATAAGTTCTATATCTTAATGTGAAAAGATATAAAAATTGAAAGGCTAATCATTAGCAGAATAATTAAAAAAAACTCAGGGTTATGAGAGCAACGCAAATAAATAAATAAATAAATACAAACCAGTGATGTATCTAGTAAAGAAGTGTGTACGGGCAATTAGGATAATTTAATTGCTATAATATTATCTTAACAATAACTGGTAATGGAATCTGTGTGAAGGTAATTAATTGCATTTCTATGTAAAAGAAAATGAAACTTGCTGTATTCGACATGAAGCTTTTATGTTCGAAGTTTAAAAAAATTTCTTACTCAGAAAGGAAATATTGTTTAATATAGTCACTTTCACAGACATAATTTTAATGGGGGGAAAATTATGGAAAATGGGACCCTGGCATATATCCACGCTCATGATTACTTGGATATTTGTGAAATGACACTATTGAATTTATTTAATTCGTACATTATTTAAATAGATTTAAACTTTTTTCTTTATATTTTCATTTTATTCAGAACAGAACTATTAGTAACTAATCAACAGGAAATATAGATTTTACATATGGCAATCACCGAAAGAATTCAGAACACTAATGCACGCCAGTACGGTATCATGACATTAGAGGGCAAATGTTTTCGTTATATCATATTTTCTCCTCCCAAAAACAGATTTCTATAAATTACCATTAAACACGCTTTGGCTCTTGGTTCATTTCTCTTTAATTAAGATGCTAGTAAGCTGAGTATATATGGATAAATTCAATAATTTGACCACATTTAATTTTCATATTCCAATTATAGATCGAAATTCGGAAATTTTCTCAATTGTTTTTATGTGTAACATCAATATTAATCACATTTTGAACGAAATCATCTTTTGCTCTCTTTTTCTTTGACGCACGCACTTTTGTTTATTTCAAGCAGCATGGTAATGAAACCTTATTGAATAATGAAATGAAATAAAATTATCTGTGAACAAGTTCTTTTTATACTAAATTTTGAATGAACAAGTTCTTAGGCAACTGATTTGTGCAATTAATAAGTCCAGATGCCTGTGAAAATTTCTCTTGTTATATTAAATAGGCAATGAATAAATTCTTATTACATTAAATTAACAGTGAGTGAGTTCAGTAAACAATTTCTTATATAATCGACTTCCGCAATGAACAAGTTTCGCTGCTTATGAAAATGGGGGTACATAATGTTCCGTTAATAATATTTCCTCTCATAACAAAAGGACAGCTGCGCGCAACGCAGGGAAACCGGGGGTTAATATCCCTCCAATTTTCAAAGAAGCTTTCAAGGTTTATAGAAGACCTTAGGAGTTTTCAACTTTTCAACAGCAATATAGGAGCTCTCCTGGCGTTCTCTAGCCATTTTAATTTTTTAGACATCGACGGTTAATTTCAAATTCTGCTGCATTCAATTAGCAATTTCTTGTCATAAATTTTAACTGGCAATTACATTCAATAATTTTTCTGTTTCAGCAATGATTTCAAACACTGTAAATAATCAAAGAATATATGCAACCTGTAATATAACATAAAATAAGCTGTTTGAAAATAATAATAAAAAATGTTTAAAACTATTAAAAAAAACTTCACTAGTATTTGCTCAGATCTCTTTGCAGTTTAAATTGTGCGAGTATTTTAGTATATGGCCGCGTTTTCTGACTGTTTCAAATTTTTTTATAAAAACAGTAACACGCCACTTACAATGCGGGTTTAAAATTCTCCGATGTGTTGTTTAAATTTCACTGCGTTAGTTACCGATTTTAACTGTTAACGGAGAAGATACATTTTCAAACTTCAGCTGCTAGGAAGTCTTCCTTTGCAGGTACAAAAACCCTAATTAATATCCTTTAGCCTTATCAAAGTATCTTCTTCAATTTTAATAGGCAATAATGAGCTTATTTTAATTAGTAAGAATTATAATACTTTTGGATTCAATAACATGATAAATTCATAGGATCAGCTACAGCGTTCCCACAAATCATTTTATTTTCAGCTATTAAAATGTTATAAACTAGTAATTTTAGCTATTTCTGCTCTAATTAAGTGCTATCGTATTATGTTCCCACCCGCTTTCAAAGACGTTACCTCAGACAACCAAACGAGGAAAACAGCTCAAAATAATTCCATGTAGCCAAAACACACTACCATGACTATGGCATTTAAGACAAATGTATTTCACATTTCTTGTTATTTTGTCAAAGTAAAAGTATACCTTTTAATAAACCGATGTTCCTTTATTAGTTAAAATTTGCTACGAGGTACTGCAAAGTTAAAATGTCATCTTGAAGGTTGTAAGACTAAATGATGGAATATTCTTCCTTTTTCGTTTTATGATAAGAATGATTTGAAATACCACCATATGTGTGTCTTAAAGACATTTAAAATTTAAGATTTTACATTATCCAGAAGATGTTTAAATTATATGATGTACTTTTAGTGCTATCTACCAAAAATTTTTAAATGATGACAGGAATAAAAAATAAATAATTACAAACAAATAAAACGCAGGAATTCATAAATCCGATATTAATGACAATATGCCAAGTATCGGTAAGATACGCTGTTCTTGACTGCTTATCACGTTAAACGAACTGTGCGATATTCTTACCTTCAATTGCTTTGCCTTTGCTTAATCATTTGAACTTTCTCTGACATATAGGTCGTTATTCTGAGTAATGAGTTAATATTCCTTTCGTACTTCTCTGTGGCTGTTTATTCTCTTGATTTGTATCTCACAGATTCGAAACATTAAAAAAATGCAATGCGTACCAATATGTTAATAGTTGTTGCATACCACCTGTAGTTGATGATAAGAAAGATGATAATTGAAAGAAAACTTAATAGTCTAATAATCTGAGCAGCTCTTATGCTAAATTGCTGGGAAGTGAATCACAAAACAGCCCCACGATTTTATGATTCCTTTTTAACATCACTTTTAATTTTCTAGTTATGGCATTTGAAACATAATAGCTATTGAGTTTAGGTTAGGTTATTTGATTATGGCAGAGCACATGCGAGCCATCTAAGTAGAGATATGCCTTCGTGGAGGACTCTTTTAGGAAAACTGACTTGTATTCACATCACACATGGGAAAACCACGAAAAGCAACCATGCAGCCATCCTAGTCGCCCGAGTTCGAACCCAGAACGAACTATCAGTATTCAACACTCTTTAACCGCTTGGCCACAGGTGAGGCAGATGCAGAATTCAGAATTGGATTTCTACGCATAGGTTAGCGTATGTTGCCTTCTCGAAGCAGACTTTTATTACTATGACAAATTTCAGCAACGTAAAAATGAATGTTGTGATAAATAATTTTAGGAACAAAGTTTGCACAAATTTAGAACTATAATGTATAAGGAAGGGAACGGATGCTTTGTGGAGGACTTTCTAAGAGAAATTGACTCGTATTCAGGTTTTTCATGGAGAAAAACAAGAAAAATACTCATGCAGCTAGCCTAAACGTCTTTATGCAGACTCGGATCACACGAAATAAATAATTGTAGTATAAAATAATAAATATAATTAGACGTATAATTAGAGATTTAAAATACAATGTTTATGATTTAGTGGCTTAACTTCTAGCTAATTTAACACAACACAAATTCGAATGGACATAATCTTTCTAGACATTAAAAGTACCGCGTGAGAAGATTTATTTCACATTTTAAAGTTTAGGAGTACAGCTAAGGTTTCCGGGGGGGGCGGGAGATGATGGACACGATTGCGAATGAATACTATTTGATACTACTCTTTTGGTTGAGATAGATTTCGATTAAGTGGGATTTACAGTAAAGTCTAACTTATTGTCAATAATTACGTAAATGTAAAGAGTGATTGAGATTGAAATTTTCATAGAGATATTTTTTTATGAAAATTACATGCAGTCATGGAGATACGAATAAAAGGAGACGCTTTCCTCGCACTACGGCTGACGCAGTGCTGCTGAGCTTTCGTAGCCAGAGGGGGTGTGGTATTTCCAGAGTATGTTATCTTGACAGCGGTTTGGTAATATTTCCACACGCGACAGTTCGACACAAATCGAAAAGCGGGGATACTTCCGCATAAAACAAACATTCATTGTTGAATGGGTAATAGCAATTTGTATAGTTTAGTGGCATTTACACCCAAATCACATCTTGTTTACCGTTTGATAACCTACAACAGTAATTTTGATTATAAATCTGTTTTATAAAATTCTAAGCTATTGGAGTCTAAAATAAACATTTTAACAAAATGTTTATGTTATATGTAAAGAACGATGAGTACCTTAAAAGTATCTCTCAAATGTCAAAATGTGGCAAAAGAGTATAACACACTTCAAAGATCAGTTTCCTTATATCTAACTGGTTATAAGGGTGAAAACTTGTATACTTATTTCGGTGGCTTTGATAGTGTATTTGCTACTTTTATTTTATGTTCCAAATTCCAAAATGTTTTAAATGAAATAAATTTTTCTTCATCCACATAATACTGTAATATGCTCTTTTTTTAAATTTTTAGGGAAGAGGCATAATAGTTTCTCATTTTGAACTCCTGATTTTAATTTTATATAATTCAAAAGTAATCACTTTAATTTTACATATTTTAATTGAAAAAATGAAATTACTTTGAAATTCTGCAATCCTTGTTAAAATTTATAAATATAGACAGATATGCTAATAAGTTAACTTTTCCTTCATTTATAACCGTATAACTGTATACAGAAACATTTGCCAATTCGGCGGAAGTGCATTGTGCGGTCAGTGTGATGTATCCATGTGAACCAAGAGAGATATTGAATGCTCTGCAAAATGCAATTAATAGAAAATTTGAATTTGATAACGAATGTGCCCCCAAACATGTTTTAAGTCAAAAGTTCGAAACTTGATGGCTAAATGTAAATATAAAACTATATATGTTAAAATATTTGTAGTTAGGGATATAGGTCGGGTTAAGTGTTTTAAACAGGATAAATTATGCAAGAGCTATTTGCTTAAGGCGATAGATGCCTTTGTGGAAGAATTTCGTAGAAAAACCGACTTTGAGTTCGTATTAAAAATAATGCATGTAATTTTCACTCCATTTATATTTATACATATTTCTTATGCAAAACTTTCTGATACATGCTAGACTATATATTCTAATACATGCTACTCTACTCGAAAATCATAGCGAATGCAGATAAATTAAAGATTTGCATATCCCGAAAATGAAAAATGTTAAACATATATGAGTACTTATGTATATGCTTGTAAAAAGTATGCATTAGCAAAATACGCAAATATTTATTAAATTATTTATAAATGTAATAAAAAATAAAGAATTTATTCCTTCATAAACTCCCGTGAATGTTACTGTGAAGAAATCTAGTTATCAAATATATCTAAATTTGTGATGACAATAAATATTGTCTAAATATATTTATTATTACCTTAAAATTTAATTGTAAAAATAATAATAACCTTAACATTGAATTGTAATAAATAACCTTAACATTTAATTGTAAACATAAATTGAAAGTCTGTTGACAAATATATTTTTAAATCTATTTCAGCAAAAATTGTTCAGGCTGGAAAACAATCTATTATAAGGTGATGAAGCCCAGTCTGTGAGATGCGTACTTAAGGAAGTAGTAAAGTAGAATTTTTAAAATGGATATTGCTAAAATCAAGGCTAAAAAAAATTATAAGTATTCAACGAATTACTTCCTTACATTTTATAATAATTCAGTTACAAGTTTTATATAATATTAACAAACTGACCTTTTTTATCCCTTTTAGAAATACTCATAGAAAGTTAAGTACATGGAGATAAAAAATCAGCAGCAATATTTAATATATTTCACTATTAAAATAGAAGGTGCTCATATTTGAAGTGAACTGAAAGGAGCAATAATTATACAGTGACTATGATTTTTGATTTTAAAGATGCCTCAGAAGCTGAAAATCATCTCATATTTGAGGAAGTATTTCGGAAAGAAATTCTATGAATAGAAAAGAAATAATGCATGATTTTAATATGAATACGACAATGAAGTTTGATTTTAATTTTTGGTAATCGTTAACCGAAAAAAATCGAATTAACTTAAAATTTCTTTCTAATATAATTAGGGAAAACTTGTGAAAAGATTTCATTCAAACTAGAACTGTTCTGGGAAAAGCATAGCCTTTAATTCCATTTAGAATAAAATGTTGTTTAAAAACGCATTCTTTGACATAATTAAAACTCTGAAATATTGTAGAAAAATAAAATGTATGTGTTTATACGATGTAATTACGAAATGTTTACCTCTGTTTTTGTCAAAGCATGTTGATACTATTAATGTTACTGAAGCTAACTTTAATTATAAATACATCAACAAAACGTTCCAGTCTAATCTTAATCTAAAACTGAATATGAAACTTATTGTAATCCAAATACTATTATTATCTCGAAAGTTTTTAGCAATTAAGTCGCTATGAATAAAAATGCTTGCACTGATGGAGCTGTAAGTCATTTCATGCTTACTATATCCTCTAAGATTCTTCAGCCTCTGATCTCTAATATTAAACCACTGTTAAGTCTACTAATATTCTACCCTTTCATTAAAAAAGGGTCTGTAATTTCACGTATATTTGCCCCTTGCTGTATTTTTTCTTTTCCCGAATTTCGCAGCACTATCCTCTTAATTAGCTCTGCTGTTTCCATTTCATTTGGTTTGTTTTATTTGTTTATGGCAGAGCATTCGAGGGCTATTTGTCCAAAGGAAGGAGGGCTTTCTGAGAGAAACTGGCTCTTATACACGTTACACATGAAGAAAACCACAAAAACTCCCATGCAGCCAGCCCGTTCGCAGGGATTCGAACACTCTGCACCGAACAACCAGTGTTCGGCGACGTTACGGCTTCAGGGCAAGATCTTTTTATTCATATCTTTAATCAAATTCTTAGCTTCTTCAACAAAGAGGTGAGCAATTATTGTAATCTAATTTTAATATCCAATTTAATGCTGAAGCAGCCATCAGATACCTCTTGGGAAAGCAAATTCGAAGATATTAGCTGTGAGAAATGTGATAACATTTTATGAAATGCGACAACGGACGACAACATTTAAAGAAGCACAAAATTTGTCTGCTAAAATTAAAGATTTTGAAATTATTTCCTATAGAACAGTTTGGCACAAATAGTCTTATTATAATAAATCCTAATAGTAAA
This sequence comes from Stegodyphus mimosarum, assembly GCA_000611955.2. Lineage (NCBI taxonomy): Eukaryota > Metazoa > Arthropoda > Arachnida > Araneae > Eresidae > Stegodyphus > Stegodyphus mimosarum. Next base: position 280,982 of record KK120593.1, on the reverse strand, counting down.
CAGCTTCAAGAGAAATTTATGAATATTAAGCTTAATTTAGAATCCATCGAAGAGAATAAACATTTTTACAGATACAGGACCAAATTCTAAACATGGCAATATGTTTAAAAGTGACCAAAAAGCTTAGTGAAGGTGTAAATGGGGAATTTCAATTTAAATCTACACTTAAAATCCGACGAAGGCAAAACACACGTCAGTTTCAGTATGATTATCAAGACAAATCCCTGCAAAAGCCTGAAAACCAATTTAGAATTATGTAGTTTACATGTCTCTCACACTACATGGACATCCTTAAATGAACGTTTTGAACTACTAAAATTATAAAATAGAATTTTAGTTTCCTATGCAGTTTAACAGAAACTGATAAACAAGACCTACGGAAAAATTGTAACAAAATTGACGGGTGGAACCTAAACATATTTACAAAGAAAATTTTAAAACTCATAATTCCTTTGACATTCGGCAGTTATTTACATCTAGCGATTTGTCTTTTCTAACTTGTTCTTTTCATTAAGAATATAATGACTTTGTCTGTTGGTGTTGCAAATAGTGAACGATCATTTCCCATAGTAAAATTAATAAAGCCTTATTTAAGTACGAGTACGTCACAAGAAAGGTATGTTAAATTTCAATTGAAATTATGTATGTCTCGAATTAGAAATAAAAGTAATAATTTCTACTTTCATTCATCGAAAATGTAGAAAAATAAAAATTCAGATATTAAAAAAGTAGTTTATTGTGTAATGCATTAAACTTTTATATATGAATGAAACTTTTTATATATGTTCATATATTTTATATATGAACTTTTATGTATGAATTAATTTTTAAATTTCATATTTTTAATTAAAATACAATTTAATTGCTTAAAACTTGCTTTTGTTGCTTCATTTCTTCTTCTATCTTTGACAGAAATTGAAAACGAAAACGGCTGATCCCTAGCGTTGGTTCTGATAACACAAAACCAACTATACAGTATTCCTATATTAAGTATTTTACGCTTTGTAGTCCAAAATGATAGTTCCAAGACTTTAACAGTTTCGGAAGGTTTTTGTGCATGTATGGTTTCAAGCCAAACGGAACCACAGACAACATTTTTCAGCACTTCCATTCGTTCTTTCACTAAATAAGGCTCTCAATGAATACGAATCTTATTTCTGTTACTAAGTTTTCAAGCTCAGATTGTAAAATCTTGCTTGAAATTCTTGTTACAGCGAAAAAAAAAAGAAAAAGGTTTAGAATATTAGATACTTAAACTATTTTAAATTCAAATGAATTTGTAAAATGTTAAAATATTTTATTGCCTGTACTTCATAATTATGTTACACATTTAACTTCTTCGATGCTATGTTAGCTATTGTTTCCATTCAGCAGCTTACATGTGTCATTTTGCATTGCTGACTTAATTTTAATACAACAATGATTCAGTTCTAAACTCGCTGCACTATATTTCACGTTCATTTAGTCACTTAAATAAATCAATAATAGACGGGATTGTAAGACCTGTTTGTGTATTTGAAAGTGCAGTTTCAGTTAGTCAGTCTGATAAACAACTTCATATATAGCTTAATAATTAAAATTACTTCGCACACTGAAATTGTCCTTTTTTGTTGAGTAATTCAAGCTTCACTTTCTGTCAGATGCCGATTGTGATAATGTACGATATTCAGCTCCTATTTCCGTCCCTGGACTCCCTTAAAAAGAAAACGACTTAGTTGCAGGGACGATGCCTGGCAGCGTCCATTCATGATTTAGCTTGAAGAAAGAAACAGGACGCACTTCAACCCCCTTTCTGGCCCCCCGTCCTATCGCCTTGTGAATGAAAAGGCGCACCGGCCGGCACACGAACCTGGCACGCTGCCACACAGAGAAGCCCGCCCTTCATCCCCCCTCGTCTGACTGCAACTCCCGTATGGTACATTCAAATCCTCAATTTTGGGGCAGATTTCTGGAAAGAATGAACCACGACTGGAGGGGGAAAAAAAAAGGAAGAAGCTTTTTATTTACTGGGGGAGGGAGGAAAAAGGTAAGGGTCCCATCTGGAGAAAGGAGGTCCTGAATCATGGAATTAGCGAACTTAAATATTCTTTCGGAAGTCTTTTTCTGTCAACGGAAGTTCCCCCATCTGGGTCTCACTTCCGACCGGGGGTTTTAGGCGTGCAGCTGCATGTCGAAATTCCTCCCCCCAGTGAAAATTTCTGCTGCCATATTTGGCGAAAAGCGCGTTTCCGGTAAATTAAAAAGTTTTATAGCATTTTAGCTGAATAAAATAATTTGTTAAAATGCGGTTTCTTCTGGCCGTTGAATTTAACTCTAATTCTCATTTTGTGTTGTTTCATGAGTACGATCTTGTCCCAATCTTCGACGAACATTTCCAGTATACAAAAACTGATTAATCTGGAAATGACACTTCAAAAAACTCCTAACGCATCACCTACAAAGGATTGCGTTTGACCCTCCTCTAAACGACCGATGGCTCTCCAAGCTACTGATTTAGCTAAAAGTCTTCTTGCTGAGAAATGGTATTCACTGTTACAAAACATTCAACGGGTGTTAAGAGTTTTTAATCTTCTCCTGCAGAAGGAATGCTGCAGGTCGCTTTCCACGTCTTTTCTAAAATGCATAGTTTTTGCAGACAAAATTTTCATATTCTCAACTTTGTAAACCTTATAATTTCCCTTTTTAACTTCTTCTGTTTCATTTATGTTAAAAAAGTTGTCGGTTACGTGGTTATTTCATACTGATTTCACAATATCCCGTAATTGTTTTCAGCAGTGTATTTGTCAAATTTTTTCTCATTTCAAGCAAGCCTTCAAAGTGAGGCATTTTCTGTGTCGAACCGGGTATTAACACTCCTTTTATTTACAGAAACCTCTAAAAAAATCTCACAATTTTGATCATAAGATATATTTTATCATAAGAAATCATTAGTGATGTAAATATAATTTCATATCTGTTTTATTATTTGTTCTAAGTAAATAATAACTTTAAAATGTTCAGATGTTTCATGTTCACAGCAATTTTTTTTAATCAAGAAATAAAAGAAAAATAAATGAGCTTTGTTTGAAAGATGTTTTTTAGTTAATATGTATTTTGCTAAAACATCATCTATCACATGTACTGGATATTATCTGTTTCCTCCGGGAAGTTATAGCAATTAAGTGTATGCAGAAAATTTGTAGATGAAAGTCATTATGAAGTTACTAAACCGGGAAGGAAAGGAAGCTATGGATTCTTCAATTTAGAAGATAAAGGGGGTTTATTATATATATTGTTATTCATAAATGAAATTCGTTAAGATTGGGTAGTAATATTCAGTCGTTTGTAAAAACGTTTCAAAGAGAAAAATATGCCCAACTTAATTGAAAATTAATTCGTATCTCGTAATGCCTAATGTTTTGATATCCGTAGACCTTTATAAAATTTTATACCAATGCAATATGTATTAGAAAGAGATAAAGTATTCTTCCAAATTATAAGATACGGTCTTATAATTTTGCAAGAACTTACATGTCTTTCGTATTTGATATAATTAATCGCTTGAAATATTAATTCATTAAGACTTTTTTGTCTTGTTTTTGAGTATAGAAAGTATTCTAGAAATTCGAATTTCTGTGGACAGATGAGCGAAAAATGTCCTATGAACATTAAGCTGGAAACGCATAATTTGCTAGTTAACGAGACTTTAAATATCAATGACACGCGAATGTTACGGTTATAGCTGCCTACTCAGTGTGAATGTTGTGGATGCATTGGTTAATGTCCTCAATATGCCCCTCGAATTTGCGAAAAAAAGATTTTGATGTTAAAGAGAAGCCAAAGTTCTTCACAGGATGCTTAATGAATCGAAGATACAGACAGAGCTTCCGCATCTTCTTGTTAGTGATTTTCAATGTACCGTAACTCATAAACTACCTGTTTTCCGTTATATCTTCGTAGGCTATTTTTTGTTCATATTAGGCCAAAGAATATCCTCCCGACATTTGGAAACTTTATTCTCGGACATTCCGCATATATACATATATATATAGGACTATAAATGAGAATCGTTATTTTAAGCCTTTTTCAAACAGGCCTTATTTCTCAAATGATTCGGACGTGTTTTAAAAATTTGGTGTTTTAATTAATAGAAAGCATCAATGGTTCAAAGCAATTTATAATTTTTAGATTTAGAGTAGGTTAATGGATTATGGTAAAACACTCAAAATGCAGTTACTCCAAAAAGATTCGACCTTCGTTTGATTAGTTAAATAATGCGTCATTAAAGAACATTAAAGAATGAACTAGAAATTTTACTCGTGTTTTGAAAATTACAGAATGAAACTTTGCCTCAGGCAAATTTCCAAAGAAATTAAATTTATACTACGATAAAAAAGCAAAAACGCTTTAGATTCCACAGCATGGTTAAAAAAAATATTCGACTTTTTTCTAAAATGGGAACAAAAAAGGATTTATATTGTAATTAATATTTTATAGGATGTTCCTTAGCCTTAATAATGGCTTTCAGTCTAGATGGCATGCTTGCAACTATTTTTTTAACGTATTTATACTATTTTCCCACACCTGCTTCTTGTTTGTAGTATGTTTATTTCTGATCCTTCAACCTAATTCTGCCTATAAATGTTCAAATGGATTTATGTCTGGTGATTCTGGGGGTGTTTCAAGTACTTTGGTGTGTTATATAGCAACCAAAGTCTGGTATTTGGGGCTTTATGTTTCGGATCATTATTCTGCATGAACACAAAATCTGTCGATAATCCTGTAAATAGGGAACTGGCATATAAGTTTATGTTCAAAATGTTAATATACACCTTATGGTCCATAATGTCAAGATAAAAATGTAGTTTCCCTATACCTGCATCAGACATGCACCTCCAAACCATAACTGAACGCCATGCTTTACTGTTGGTCGGAGATTTCTCAATTCAAATTCTTTATTTTGTTGTCTCCATACCTTAGATTACCATCTATTCCAAAATAAGTTATATTTACTTTCCTTACTAAATATAACTTTTTTCCAAAAGTCTAGGGGCTCGTTTACAATTTTTTTTTTTTTTAATGATAGCCTTTCTTTCTCTTGACTTCAGAACACGTAATATTTTTTTCGAGATGCTCTTTCTTTATAACCAAACTCTTAAGGGCATTTCATGCAGTTTGCGTACAAACTTCTCCTTTAATCAGTAGTTTCAATTTTGGAACACTTAACGTGGGATCTTTTTTAACTTGTTATGAAAGATATCGTGTATATCTGCCAACTTTTTTGGTTGTCCGCTTCTTGTCCATTTTGCAAAATTTGTTGACTCCAGATGCCTTTTCACTGTGTATTTTATAGTTTAAAGTGTACTTTTAATAGTGTAAGCAAGTTTCTCACGTGTTTCTTCAGATTAATTACAATTTCTCTTCCTTTAGTTTCATTTTTTTTCCAAGAAATTTTAAAATTTCCCGCTTAAAATTGCACAAATGAATATAATTCAAGGATTAAAGTTTCAAATAACCTAAAGGCAATACTCCTCCTGTAACATTTAAGGTTCTCTTCAAATGTTAATTTAAACTTTGTAACCCTTCAAACGACCTATGAATGGCAGAGTCGAATACTTTGTTAGCGATAAAAACAGGTCATTCACAAGTCGCTTTTATCCCAATCAAATTTGTTTTTTAAAATGTGATTTTGAATTAAATGACTAGTATAGAATTTGTTAAAGACTGCAATAAAAGAAAGTTAACAATAAATAACCAGAGCTATGCTTTTATTTCATTTTAAAGACATCAATTAGTAAAGTTAAAGACTTTTTTTTTTTGAACAAACTGTGCATTACCTTGGGAAGGATGCTCTCGTAAAGGACTTTCGAAGATAATTAACTATGTATTATTCGTATTATGTATATTATTCGCAGCATAAACAATGAAAATATCCACAAAACCAATAGTTTACCATTTTATGGGCTTATTCATTCATATATTTGTCATTTGTTTATGCATTCACTCAGTTATGACAAAAGCACGTGAGGCTTAGCTGTTTAAAAGAAGAGAAACCTTCGTGAAGGGCTTTCTAACAGAAATTGTCTCGTATTCAATACACATAATAAAACTCTGAAAATCTTATGTAACCAGTCTATTTGCCAAGATCTGAACCCTGGCCGGATTTCCAGTATTGAACGTCCTTAACCGGGCGCAATGATAAAGTTGCACATGTTTTGTTATTAAACTCTCCGTTGTAGTTTTAAATGAAAATGTAACAATTTATATCATTCATACTTAGTTTTACAGTCGAAATATTTCTGTAAGAAATACGTATTTTTCTAGCTCGGGATTTGGTTTAGTTTAGTTTATTATGGCAAAGCACGTTACGGCTCTCTGTGTAAAGGAAGGGATGCCTTCGTAGAGGACTTTCTAAGAGAAACTGGCTCATATACATTGCACATGGGAAAAACGAAAACGCTTATGCAGCCAGCCTATTCACCAGAAATCGAACCCAGGTCGGAATTACCAGTGTTCAGCAATTTTACCGCTCGGCCGCTGTTGGGCGCTCTGGCTGTGGATAGCTTAATTTTGGGGAAACCAGAACTTACTAGATTTCCTAGCTTTTTATTAAGAATCATAATGACATGCGATATGGCGGATACATTTTCATTCCATCCTTCGGTTAGGTTAGGTTAGGTTATTTGAATATGGTAAAGGCTCAACAGATATCTGCCGTGAAGGATTTTCTTAGCGTTATCTCGTATTGATGTTACACATGGAGAAAACTACGAAAACAAACCATACACGCAGCCCGTTCTCTTGGAACGAACCCAAAACATGTCAAACTACCAGTATTCAGCGGAATTTAACCACTCGGTCATTGGTAGCATCGCTCCATCCTTAGGAAAGAGGTGCGCAAGGAACTGTACTTTTTATCGTGTGTCGTTGATTTAAAAACTATGTTAACTGTATGTACCTTAATATTAGTAGAATGGTTAATTCGCTGATTAATTGATTAAAACAAAGTGCACGAGGGCTTTCTGTCTAAGGAAAGGCATGCTTTCATGAAGAATTTTTTAAGGAAACCAGACTCGCTTTTACGCTATTCATGGGAAAAGCCATGAAAGAATTATGCATGCAGGTTGTTCATTTGGGTCTAAGCTGGAGTCGAAAAATTACTAGTGTTTGGCGCTTACAGAACCGTGCTAGAGCCCGTACAATCTATGCATTTGCACCGGGCGGCGGGAATTTGGAGCGAAAATTTTTTTTTCTTTTGAATTTAGGTAGGCACTAGGGGGGGTATAATTTATAAGCCACAGATATTGCATCGGCGGCAAAATGTCCAGCGCCAGCCCTGACTCTAGATGTAACATGCAACAAAAAAAGTTTTATAATATGAGAAAAAAAAAAGTTTTATAATATGAGTAGGATGGGTTGTGTAAGTAATAAAGTACAAATCTTCCTTTAGCCCCATCGAGACAAATTTCTAATTAATACAGTATTCAGCAGCAACCAATTTTATTGCTGCCATCTAAAAAATAACTAACTAGTTAGGAGAGGTAGATTCTATACTATACCAAATATTCATTATACTTTTAGTTCAGTATAAGGTTCCATAGCTTTACTTACAGACTTATATCACGGCCCAGATTACGAAGTCGATTGGGTTCTACTTGATGGATACTTCATAGAATCCACAAAGAATTCTTTATTCTGAAGGAGCTGCTTCACTTCTGAACGACTTCTGGAAAAATAAAACACACCGATTCTGGTAATGATATATTATGAGTATAGAATCTATGGCAGAATCGGGTATAGAACCTATGGCAGAATCGGCTGTCATTCACTCAACGAAATAAATTCCACTAGGGCAATATTTTTGACGTTCAGTGAGATAACTCCTTCCAATGAAACTTTAGGAAATGAAAGAAAAGTGAAGACTATTGTCTCGATACACCTTTCTCTTGTTATTTCTTCATTCATTTTCTTACACTTTCGTTGATGAATCAGTGCGATTGCTGGCGATCGGATGATTTCCTTAGACATCTAGGTCCACAAAATCAAAAAGAGATTTGAGCACATTTAGTATCCATTTGGATGTTTTAAATTTCTGCAACTCACAACGAATACACCTGAAGTTTTTTAAAAGAGAAATAAGAAACATTTTGGCGGCATTTTCGGAGGTTTCAGTTTATTTTGATGATCTTTTATTGCAGTGAAAATACATAAAAACACAATGAGGTTTTAGCTCAAGTAATAAAAAGATCTAAAAAATTGAATGTGAAAGTCCGTCGGAGAAAACTCAGTATAAAGTACTAGAAGTGTAACTCAGTATATTCAGGATAAAGTACTATAAATATTTGGATAGTGTTTGATTGTGCGTAGGGCCGGTGTCAAAGTCGATGCCGCTGCACAGGACGACGATAATATTTTTAGAATTTATTGAAGCATTTGGCAAGAAAATTTAGGGATGTCAAAATTTTCGAAATTTAAGGCAGGCACTTGGCAGCAACATTAGGGGCTCTGAAATTCTTGCAAGTTAGGGAGGCAGCCGGATAGTAGAATTTAGGACTTGCAGAGATTGCACCGGGAGGCAAAATGCCAAATGCTGGCCCTGGTGCCAAATTCACTCGGCCACTGGTGGGATTATTTTCAGAACTAATATTGGCCTTGAATTAGTATCAACGAAATTTTTTCAAAAATATTTCAGTTCATGAAGTCCTTATTGAAAGTTTAAATCTGCGTTTTACCTCCCTTGCGTTAGAACTTATCCAGAACTTACATATCTATCTCAAAAGTAAAAACTTTGATCCTCATACTACAAAAAAGAACAGCCCCTTTTCATCGAAACGCAGACTAGACCTTTTTTTTTTAGTCCAAAAGGGACAATTTGCCGAGAAGGACTATTAATTTTGTTTTGGCGTTTTGCGTTTATTCACTAAAAGCATTATCACTTTTCAAATTGTTGCCACCAAATATTATCGCTCTGTATTATACATAAAGAAATTAAATAATGAAGAATCTGCATAAATGTATATATGTTTCTCGCATTGTGATAAAACAACGGTACCTACAGCCATCAAATTTGGAATATTGAATGTTTCCACCCGAATATAGGCGTCTGGAAGCCCAAATTTGAAATTTGGCATCTGTTTTATTATAGACTTCATATTTTGTAAAACTTCAACGAATTTTTGATTAACAAACTCAAGGATTTCAAAGCGATCAATGGCAACGTTGTACAGAAAAAACATTTTTATCTCCAGCGCGTGAGACTGTATCGGAAATTCTAAAGATAGGCTCATTTTAAAATTATTTTGCGATTTTATTCATATTAAAATTATTATATTGCTCTTGAACTGAATTTTATGGTTTAAGTGCGAAGAACATGGTATTTAATAAATAAAGGTAACATACAAAATATTAAAAAAAGCGCCCCTTTGGACGTAATTTAAAATCTGAAACCTTTCAGATTTTTTTTGGGGGGGATGTATGTGTATATTTCTTTCTGACTCTTTAATCTAATAACAGGGAAACTCATAAACTCTGATAGAAACAACCGAAATTAAATTAATGAAAAAAAATGACACTTTGTACACTTAAGTACAAAATACTGACAAATATAATCCCAGTATGCAGACTTAGCTGAAAATTGCAAAATACTAGATCATGTGCTTGGTAAACTCAAACACTAGAAGTTTCCTACCAGTCTCAATTATTACTTTAGTTAGATATATTATGGTTACAATGCTGTTGTAACAAAAATGATTTATAATTTTATTCACAGTGTTGTGTCGTAATGTACAAGCCACCGGGCGGCAAAATATCTACACCTGACCGACGCTTTCATTTCATTGCAAATATCGCTCTAATACAATGTTACATTCCGCAAAAAATATGTATAAGCCTTTACGGCAAAGTAATATGCAAGTTCCTGAAGAGCGAAAATTGATGCGCATTAGAAAATTAAAACATACTGATGATAAAAAGGAAGCCAAATTTCTCTAATTTAAACGCTTCTCCTTGAATAAAAATATGCCATAACTTACGAAAATATTTTGCTTGAGTGAATTTTATCGAGAAGTAGTTCCTCAGATGGCTTCTGCAGCGCACTAATTACTTTAGAGTTTTTTTTTACCAATCAGGTAAACTAAAAATTCTTAGCTATATTTTCGAAAATTTTGAAAGTTTCCTGAAACCCAGTAAAAAGTTGATGCCTCCACTTATTTTAGCCGGTAGAGTATCGTTGAAAATCCACCGCTACTTTGCCTATTCTTTCCTATTTCCACGTCCTTCTGGCCTCGTTATGAGGGTGAAGCTTCTCAAAACGCTAACCTATCTTCGTCTCAGGATTCGATCAATATTATGTGGCACTTTTCTGTTTTTCAAGGAAAAGCGCCTCTTATTCAGAAAGCTATTAATCGCCTGCTGTCATTTAAAAATGGGGAGCATCCTGTATTTAACAGCACCCCGTCCATTCTCGAGAGCTCCTGGGCTAAGAAAATTGCCTAAGGGCTTAGAGGGGATTCTGAATCCTCGGATATCTGGATATTCGTTCCCCCACTCTGCAAATCGTATATCTACCTTACCTAACCATCTAATTAAATTGTCAGCTGTACTTGACTTGTACATTAATTACATGTATTACGGTGGCACGAAAGTCTTCATATATAGGTGGATATATTGATGTGTTTAACTTGTAGCAAAGTTTAGCCTACTTGCAATCTCCCCCACCAAAAAAAAAATCAGTACTACATGTATATGGAGTCTTTTGCACACTACTGTATTATGCGCACAGGTGTATGTATGTATATTACAATGCAAAAATATAAACTTCTGACATCCCAAAATTTGTGTTTTGGGGCGCTGCCTTTGGTCTCATATGGTAAAGTGTAGTCACATTGCTGTAGACATCGTAGACATAACTTTCGCAGCGTATTAGCTTTTCTGCATTCAGTAATTATTCAAGAACTTTAATAGATTAATAGATGGCTGTAAGTATCGCACTGGTCAGAATACTCTATGATAAATACGCAAAAATTTTTGGAAAAAATTAACATCAATTCTTATAAAAAATAAAGAAGCCACACTCATTTTAAGAAGAGAGAAAGGGGGCTTGCCCATAAGTTGGCTTCGTATAGATAAGCCAGTGATATGTCGTGCATTTAACATAGTTAAGGCGTTTGAGTATACAGTCCTCTATTTAGCACAGTTTTATTAAAGAATCATAAGTTAGAATAACTATGAAATCTTTATTTAACAAGTTAGAGAGTTTGCTTAACTCAGATAGAACACAAATGAATACAAATCAAAGTTAACAGGCTTTCCAAACATTTAAATCGAAGTGTTTAAATCAAGAATTTACAAGATACTCATTTATAAGTTTAAATAGCTTCAGGCTTACCTTTTAGGCAATATTATCAGGAGTATATCCCACAAAAGAAGGTAACAGGCTGAAAAGAATGAAGCATAAATACGATGCAAGTACAAAATCATTTTAAGACTTCTGCATCTAAAAAGCACAGGTAGGATCCTCTCTCTCAAATAGATCGTTTGTTTTTGACGTTTCCGAGTTTCTGTAGCACTCTTGCTTTTAAGCAAGAAGAAAGGAGATGAGGACTTTGGCGAACGCAGTTTCCTCCAGTCCGCAAGGTGGTTAAAAAACCACACTACATACTTACACGTATTCCTTTGTTACTCCCGCTAAGTCTTTTTTCCGAGTTTCATTATGCATAGTGACATTAATTAATTCTAACAGCCAGATATGTTCAGGTATTTTTTTACAAGAAACATAATTAAAGAATGTGATATTATACCATGGAGGTAAGAATAAAAGGAGACGCCATTCCCGCACCACGCTTGATGCAGTGCTGCCGAGCTTTGGTAGCCAAAGGAGGTGTTTTCTTTACATGCAGAGCATGTTACCTTGACAGCGGCTTGATAGTACTTCCACACACGACAGCTCCACCCAAATCGAAAAGCAGGAACACTTCCACATAAAAGAAACGTTCAGTATGGGTAATAGTAATTTGTACAATTTAGTGGCATTTATGCAAAAATCACATCTTAACCATTGTTCGATAACTCGCAAGAGCGATTTTGATTATGTACTTGTTTTATAAAATTTTCTAATAAATTTGCAAAAATATTGTAAATAATTCAGTATTTATGCGACAACTGTATGCGAAACCTCATTTCATGGTCAGTGATTAACAGAGTTGTAAGGAAAAATATCAAAATTAAGTTCTTTTAAAAATTTTATTTAGCAGCATGTTTAATTGATGACTAAAGGTAGCACAAAATTATATATGAAAATTCTTTGTTATTCAATACATATATTGTTGAATGAAACGTAACCAGTTTTTATTAAGAACCCCAGAATATTATCTCAGAATGATTAAACTGGGTAAATTTGGTAAGAGAATTACTGAATGTTCTGTCAAAATATATTTACTAGAAAATTTGAATTTGATAAAGAATGTACTCAAAAGCACAGTTTAAGTCAAAAGTTTGAAACTTAATGGTTAAATGTAAATATAAAATTATGCACGTTGAAATATCTGTCATTACGCATATAAGTCAGGTTAAGTTTTTTTAAATAGGATAAAACATGTAAGGGGTATCTGCTTAAGGAAAGAAATACCTTCGCCGAGGAATTTCGAAGAAAAACTGGCTTTGCGCGGGCATTAAAAATAATGCATGTAATTTTCATTCAACTTATATTTATACATGTTTCTTATGCAAAAAATTCTGATATATGTTAGAGTCTACGTTCTGCTACTTTGCTCATTATATATAGTGAGTACGCTCCTATTAAAGATTCGCATATCCCCAAAATAAAAAAAATAATAAAAAAAATTGAATATATATGAGTAATTTATGCATATCCTTATAAAAAGATTCATTAACAAAATATTTAAATATTTATTAAATTATTTGTAAATGTATTTGGAAATGAAGGATTTATTCCTTCATAAACTCGTGTGAATGTTACTGTGAAGAAATCTAGTTATTAAATATATACACATTTTTAATTATTATAAATATTATCTAAATACATAATGACCTTAATATTTAATTGTAAACATAAATTGAAATTCTCTTGACAAATATATTTATAAAACTATTTAAGCAAAAACTTTTCATACTGGAAAACTGTCTATTAAAAGGCAATATAAAGCACAGTCTGTGAGATGCGTACTTAAGAAAGTAATAAATTAGAATTTTTAGAATTTGTATTGTTGAAATGAAGGATTAAAAAAAAGGATAATTATTCAAGGAATTATTTTCTTGCATTTTACCCTGTTTTTTTTATCACTTTCAGAAGTTAAGTACATGGAAATTAGAAAGCAGCAGCAATATTTGACTATTAAAATAAAAGGTGATGTAATTTGAAATGACCGAAGAGACCATTAACTTTACACTAACTATGCTCTTTGATTTAAAAGATGCCTCAGAAGCTGAAAATCATCTCATATTTGAGGAAGTATTTCGGAAGGAAGTTCGGTAAATAGAAAAGAAATAATGCGTGATTTTAATATTAATAATAGAATAAACTTTGATTTTAATTTTTATAACCGCTAACCGAATAAAATCGAATTACATTAACATTTCTTTCTAATGTAATTAGCGAAAACATTTCATTCAAATCAAAACTGTTCTGGGAAAAGTATAGCATTTACTTCCGTTCAGAAGGAAATTTTGTTTAAAAATATAGTCTTTCACATACTTAGGACTCTGAAATATTGTAGAAAAAGGAAATATGTACATTTATACTTATATGTGTGACGTAATTACAAAATGTTTACCTCCTATCATGTCAAAACCTATTGATCTGAATGGCAAGTCGCTGAATGTTTAGGTCACCAGGAGCGGTGCGTCACCGCTTCAAGTCTTTGTATGGAAAACATCAATTCGCACTCTTCCTCTATTTCGTACCTCCATGTATTATTCAATAAAACTAAGCTAAGTGTAATTTTTAAGTAACGTTAGTGTTCACTTCTTTTGTACACGGAGCAGAAACTTTGACTCCACACTTAAAAAAATTTAACACGACCACTTCAGACAACACTTTTATTACTACTCACTAATATATTACAGAGAAAACTAGAAGGTTTATACAGCGCCCTCTCTCGGTGGGCAGTGGATGTCGTAACAGTTAGGTTAGGTTATTTGAATATGGCAAAGCACACAACTACCTGAGGGAAGAGATGATTTTGGACTAGAGTACGTTTTGCACGGAGAAAACCACGACAACCAACCATGCAGCTAGTATGGTAAAAATCTAGTGGCATAAAAGTTAAAAAATTAGGCTTTTCACCACAAGAAATTGAAGAATTTTGCAGCTGTACAATTTAACATTTTATAGGATCTTTGTGTAAGTTAAGTCAGTAAAACGTTCATTATACTTTATTTAGTTAAATACAAAATAGTCCTACCCTTACGAGAAATATTCCCGGAGATATTAGACATTAATCATTTCGTGAGGCAAGCTATAAATTCAGTAATAGTTACTGAAAAGTAATACCTAAATCAGTAAATTCGTTCTCTAACATGCCAATGAGTTTTATAGGTAAAGTTATGAAATATTTTGCATTTAGCATAATAAAGACTTGAACATTTTACTATTTGAGGTTTTCGCTCAATAGTTACCATATAAAGAGCAAAAATTTTGTTTTAACATCTCAGCCCCAATGCTAAAATAGTTTTCACAAAATGTTCTGTCTTATTTTGAGAAACATTATAACTGGACGTACATGTTCTAGAATCAATATTTGAAGAAATAAAGACTGTAACTTTCTTTTATAGAACATTTTGCTTGTAGGATTCCCTATCATTCCATATAGTTGTTTCATCGGCACTACCTGAAATAAACATTTCATAAATAAAACGATCCACTTTAGCACCTAGAAAAAGGTTTCACTCAAATTTGCTCCTTTGCGTGTGACAGCTTTGTCCCAAACAGATTAATGATAAATGCTAAATTTAATTTTTTAAATTTAGGATTCATTAAAATTTAATTTTAAATTTAGGACTGTAATTTCATATCAAAATACTTATATACTAAACCAAAATGAGGTTACACGTTTATCCATTTCAAGCCTTTCCTTTTTTAAGCTAGCTTGAAATTGAGAGGTGCAAGGGAGGAATAAAAATGATAATAATAATAAAAAAAGCCAAAAGAAAGAAGATTTCACTTTCTTAGGCGGTTGAATGCGTTTCTTTCAACAACGCTATTTTCGTAATGGAGTATCGGTTCAGCGAACTGCGTGTCCATTTTTTCTTTAAATCTCCCGAAAATGGGCGTCATTCAGTAGGGTAGGAAACAAAGCAACGCCTGCCTGCTTCTCAGTTTCGCTACGCCCCTCAAACACCAACAGAGACAATTCTCAAGTGAAAGCTATTTAAGGTCAGTCTGCGAGTTTCCCTACCTGGAGGAAAATCAACATTCGGATCAGCCAGCTTGCATTAATTGCATCGACTGCCGAGCACAGTATTCAGAAAAGATTTTGATTTCACGGGAAAAAGCACTTCTTGCATCACAGAATAGGAATTTTTTTCTTTCGGAGCAAGTGGAGCAGTCCCTTGCAATACTCTCACCGCTTTCTGTGTGTTGGAACACGGGTGAGAATCGATTCTCAGATTTTGAAAAAGGTTTCCAAGCAGAATTAATTTCTTCTGTTTTAATTTGATAAAGCAAACACGCAGTGAATGAAAAATTAACAATATAGAACAATTTCTGTAACATCTTTTCACAAAATAATAAAAACAAGAAGCATTAAAAAAGTATTTGCTTTAATATATTTTGAAAATTTCATTATTCACCAATTAAACGACAGATTGAAAAACCTTAAAATTTGCTTGATAAGTGTCTGTTTTAGAAAGCTTCAGAGAATAGAAGTTAAGGAATTAGAATGTGTTTCTCTCATTGCACTTATTATTTATCTGTTATTTGAAAATGTACTATCTGAGTTTTCTCTTTCAATCTGGTAATATATTTTTGGAAAAGATTTCAAATTTTTTAAAGCGAATATGATACTATTGCACACATAGATTTCTAAAATAATTAAACTTCTAATAATCAAAACGATATCATTTGACAACATAAGTAATGAATAATATAAGTGGGTCTAGTTATTTTTGTTTGAAGGTGTTAGTTAGCGATTCCTCATCTTCTGTTTCGCGATAAATCTTGAGTTATGACTGGATATTTTTTCTTTAACTCCTAAAATTTCCTATTAAATGACTTTAAAATTTACCTGTTGATCGTTGAATAAATGTGTCTTACATCTAAGTTTACCGGCAGTGTTTAAAATTAGAAACTGGCTTTGCACCATTTTCGTTATAAATGCTCATACAGTTTCATTTACTGGCTAATTTGCAATAGATCACAGCATATGGATATTTTAAAATACGAATTATAAATTATCTTTAAATAAATATCACTTGAAATTCGATCTAAATTGTCGTTTTCTCGTCTCCCCCTCGTCTCCAAACAATACTTTCTTGATTAAAGGTCCGTTTGACAGAAATAAATGCACCATAACACTAATATGGAAAAGAAAGGGTTAGAAATTTAAAGCTACTGCCATTGGAGGAAGCGCTTATTAAAAAATGCAAACTCGTACCTTAGCAGCGAACCATATTTTTCTTTTTCCCAAGTAACGTATATTGACTTCATCTTGTGTTACCATGACGACGAACGAATTAAACAAATCATTTCCTGCTCCACATAGCACTGCGTGAGCTACGAGTTACTGGATTCGCTTTAGCCTCTTGAAAACCTCGACGTAAAAGTAATATCTTGTCAAAAATGCCTAAAAGTATGAAATATTTAAAAGATTGACCTTCAGTTGGCTTTGTACAGTTTTCCACCCCTCCATTTTTATTATCATATTGAAATACCATGCAAGGATAATACGCACGGAATTAATATCGCGTGTGGAAAATTCTGCGTAGTGAAATAAAGAAATGGACAATTCTTTTTCCTGAAACCGTAATAGTAATAGCCTCATTTGGAATTTACTATGACTGAAAACTAACACTCTGAAAAGACAATATTAACATTACAGGTTTTGGAAACATTGTACCGAAAGTTATGAAAAACAGATGTAACAAAAAAAGTGATTCGTTTCAATGCAAAATTTTGCATGTCATTATTCTCACATTGATTTTGCGCACCAGAATTAGAAAGTGTTTTCGATTACAAACAACTTTAATGCAATACTATGGTTTATTGCATTTTAGTAAGCACTACGGATATAAATTATTACGTGCTAATACTAAAAATGCAAAAATAAAAGCAAACATTTATTTTTAATTAAAAATATACAAAATCGAAAAATGAAAAAATATTTTTTCATATTTTATGGCTTTTGAATCTTCTGTTCCTGTTATGGATATTTTTTTACTACTATTAGCTTCCGGACATCTAAACAACAAATGATCATAATGCCTCCTAAATAAAGAAAAAGATCATAATGTTCCAAATCACGTTCTCTAGTAGAATAGTAGTACATGAGAATATTAAAAAAATTTTGCTCTCATTTTGAAAATTTTGAAAATTCTTATAACTTCAGTTTTATAGCATTTTCCTATTAAAACAAAACTTTTAATTATTTATAAAACCTAGCCTATTTCGAAAAATTAAGCAAGATAATAGCAGATAAAATATGCATGCTGGTCGTAATATGAAAGACAGTTTGCAATTATTATTTAATTTTTGAAGCAAAAACATATATGCAATATAGAACCTTTGCATATAAGTAAAAAATACATACATATAATCTTCCAGTTTGTAGGAAACTTCAAGTGATCACACTTTTGTGGACACACTGTATCCACAAAAGTCCTCATGTAGTCTTTATTTTCGCCGTCATTGGTCGTACGCACATGCTTCTAGTAATAAAAGTCTTTTAAACAGAACAAGTATTCGCATATTGGCATTTTATATTTAAAAAGACAATTTTAGAAAATTATGAAATATAATTTTTGTATGTCCTCCGTCCCTATAGTTCTATTTAATAAAATTTGTTTACTCTCGTTTTAAGGAAATAACACTCAAGAGGTTTCACAAAAAGTTGGTGTGGGTTAAAGAATGTATTAGAATAATTCTAGTTTTATTTTTCGTCCCTTAGATGCTATTCAATGATATTATTTTGCGATTTACTAGTCAATTTTGTTACTTGCGGTATGCCCAAAAAAATTTACGCAAATAATTCAAATGCTAAAAAGTATATTATTATTACTCTCATGCAGTTTTATCACACTAGAATCGATACTTAAATTAGAAATATTTTTAATTTATGCAGATAATGTTATTAGTTGGTTACGTGCCAGTACTGAAGCCTACCACAGTTTTCTAGAAAATGAGTTCCGCAGTATTATGTGAATTTGAGAATTTATGTATATATATATATATATATATATATACATATATGTACATATATATATTTGTACATACATTGGTCAATACTTTAAACAACGATCTGCATAGCAGTGCTCGTCATTTAAATTATTAACGTCAGAAATCTTCTCTTACACAGATATTACAATTTTGGTTTCGTACAGCTGCAAACATTTCTCGCTTCAATTTATTCCTGCCCCCTGAATATGATATGAAAGTTTAAATTTAAATATCTTGGTCATCTTTTGTCGTATGGGAGTTAATATTTTATGTTTAATTTTTTATGAGCATGAATTTTTCCTAAACATACCTGCAAAGATTGGGGGAGCGTATAAAAGCCATATTTCGTAATTTTTACAAGATTGATTTTTTAAACTGAAAAACGTCTAAACATGAATATTCGCTTCAATTAAAGCAGTTTTGCGAAAATAAAGGTCGCATTAGGGCTTTCAAGACACGATGTCTGCTGATTTATCTGTAATGTAAAGTAAATTTTTAAAATAGGTAAAATGGTGATCAGCATTTTTTAGTTGTAAATATCTTCCACATAAACCGATGGAAATATACTAATGAACAATACAAAAATTTATATATACCGTTATTAGTCACAATTGTGATACTGAACTATACAATTTGAAACAGCATTGATTAATTAAGTTACAATTAAATTATGATTAATACTGATAATCTAAACAATTGCAAATTGTTTAGGTAACTAATTGCAAATTGTTTGCAAATTGCTTTGCAAATTGTTTAGGTAACTAATATTACAAAATGATTCACTGAAAGTGCTGAACTATATTAACAACTATTTTTTTCACAAAATATGAAATTATACGTAACAGGACTGAAGGATTAGATATTCATCTGAAAAATACTTAACAGTTTGAAAAGGCCTTAAATAGAATGTTTAATAAAACGAACGCTTCATCAATGAACGTCACTTAATGCATGAGCTTCGAAAAACTAACGAAATGAGTAAACATTGAAAGTAATATTATACAAATTCATTCTCTCGGTTACTAATTAAATATTTCCTTTCTTAAATGTCCATAATTTAACATGCGAGTTTATCATGCTTCAAGTTTTTCAGTCAGGAGACCTTTCTTACCCTTGTACTTTCAAATATAGTGAGAAACTATACTTGGGTTTAATGGCTTAATAATTATGATGATTTTTCAAGCGGAACGGATGATATTTCTTTATATTAAAGAGTAATTAGATACTAACCTAATACAGCTGTATAAAAGCTTAAGATACTTAAGGCTAGTGCACAAATGCAGTATCTGAAAATGTATTGACTTTTGTAGCTAATACAGTAAATGACTGAAATGTTTACGGTTAGATAATATCTTGTGTATCCCTGATTATGAAGCTTATCTGTAATCTCTTGTTTGTAATGTAAATAAACTGAATGTTAATAAATTTGAATTAACAATCAAATAAAAATAAAATGGCACATCTCTATGGTACTTACAATCAATTTTAGTATTTATTTTCAGGTAGCCTGCTTGAAAGAATATGATTATCAGAGATATTCAGTACCGATATTTATGTTCTGATAAATACTGGTAAGTCTCAAAATAGGTATCTAATGAAGGTTTTGTTGTGCTTGCAAAATTTGTTTATAGATTTTTTTTTATCTGTAAAATTAAAGTAAAAGTAAAGAAACATTTTTCTTGCATATTACATTAAAAATGATTCACTGTCTGTAAAGCTCCAAACGCATTACTAAATTCTTTTTCAATAACTTATAAGGTATTTTTCCCGCCTCCTTTGCATGCCTTCGTGGTGTAGCGGTTAGCACGCTCGACATGTAACCGAGAGATCCGTGATTCGATTCCCAGTGAAGGCATTGCTCATTTTTCATCCCTCCTGCCTCCAATAAAAAAAAAAAAAAAAAAACCAATGTTTCTACAAACTGAGCACAAAAATTTTATAATGCTTTTGAGTCTCAATAGTCATTCTTTTTGTTGTATTTTTAAGTAATGCTGATAATTTAAACCCATTAAAAGTTTCAAATTTACTAAAAACTGTCTTCAAGATACGTTATTCATTGCATTTAAAATTACTGTTACTTTTTTGGAACTGGTTCAAATGCCATAAATACATATTTTTACGGAATTGCATAACGTATGCTCTAACAGTATTTATAACTTTAACAAATAAGAAAACATTATTATGAAGGTACTTTGCAATTGATTCACGTTGGAAGATATGACAAAAAGAGATATTGGCAATAAAAGATAGCACAAAAAAGTAATTCTTGAGAAGCACAAGTGATCTCAAATATTGCAGAAGCTTTGCACAAAGCTAAAGTTAACACATACAGCTGATGTATTATTACTTGATTTCGTTTGATTTAGTATCAGACATGAAATCTTAGTGTATTTCTTTTTACTTAGAACAAAAAAAAATGGTATCTTAATTCAATGAATTTAAGATTTTAATTTTTAAATTCATTGAATTTATCAAATTCTGGTGTTGAAGAATCCTCCTCCATCACCTTTTAGTTCGGGCGCCATTTTAGAGTCTTTAGGTTATTTTGAAAGTAGGAATTGTGAAAAATATGCAGTGCCCTCGCCAAGACTCGAACCTCGGACCTCTCGAATACGCACCGAGAGTGTTGGTCATTCATGATATACTTAATATGATGTGTTACTTAGTGATTAAAAACGTTTATACTGGATTGCATTTTCCGTACGTCTTTACGTGCTGCAACGAGATAGAGCTTATATATTATTTCTTTCAAAGTTTCTATTAAATATAAGAAAAACGAGCTAAACACAAAAATTAATTCAATATATTGAATGCTTTTACAAATTAAAAATTTGCCAGTATTATTTGATTACATTATCACAAATGACGAAAGTTATGAATACCTCTGTTTTAAGCCCTGTTTTAAACCCTTCGGGGCCGATGATTCTTACGCACGATCCTGCGCGTGTACTATTCCGTTCTTTTTGGTTATTTGTTTATACTGTGTATATCTATATGTTCTATTTTTTATTTATATTGCATATATCTATGTACATTGTATGTTCCATTATATCTATGTATACCTATTATTGTATGGTCTATTTATGTTATGTTCTATTATGTGCCTGTGTATATTTTATTGTAAGTTGTAGCAATGTTTGTATATATGTATATTGTGTGTTCTATATACATTCTGTACTATTTTTTGGATAATTATATCATTTGGCTGCAGTTGTGCCTGAATTCTTGCGTATGGCTATGTAAAAGAAGTCAAATGGATTAACACCTGGAAAAGGAGAACTCCAGGCGCCTACAAAGATCAGCCCATTCCTTTGATTTAAATCCAAGAAATGCATGAGATACTCCTAGGCGAGGCGTTTGAGGATGTCAGCTATGTCCTAGGTCTTACCCAGGCGTTCAAGATAGCATTCATACAAAAAAAGAGGGGCTTCTAATGCAAAAACTTTACAGTCTTAGAAAACTGCTCGTCGTATTTATTGTGTATATCACTAAGCTACATCATCAGGTACCATATTAAACTTTTATTTCACTAACAAAATTCATGTAACTGTGGAAACGTCTTTTTAATAGTTCATATTTTGTTTCTTTAATATTATGATTAACCGGTGATAATAAAGCACATTTTCTTTGGTCTGAATTTTCTAATCGTAAATACGGTTTTTATATCCAACTGAATTTCTTTTCCCCCTTCTGTGGCAGCGCAACCATGTGTAAACAAGCGATGCAACTCGAAAATGCTTTCTAATGGGGGTTCTTTGCTATTAGTAAACAGTCGCTGGTGTGTCTAGTATTAAAATTTTCCTGTTTATTTTTTACAATGACTATAAACTTTTATTAAAGGTGACTACATAGATCGAAAGACTGCACAAAAAGTAAAATTTCATAATTTTTACAAAACTGATTTTTTAAATTAAAAAAGGCTAGAATATAAATATTTGCCTCCTTTAAAACACTTTTGTAACTGGAAGTATAGGGTGGTGGCAAAAAAACTTCCCCGATATATGAACACCTAGTGGCCTATCCTCTCAATAAATCGAAATGAAATTTTAGATATTGTTATTTGATCGTAAGCGCACGATATTGCGATCAGTTAAAATAATAGAGATCTCAGTTATGGTTACAGTGAAAAAATTTCGAAATTTTTGATAGTCAACACCCACTATCTTCCTGAGCAAATTGATCGGCGGATTGAAAAACCATAAATAGCGTTAGAACGATATACATATGGCGAAAATTGCTGGCGTAAAACATTTGCAAAGAAGAGCATTGTGATGGACCAATGACAAGAAAAGAGAGGATAGGAGGGAAAAAAGATTTCACTGGAACTTCGAGTTTACAGCGTGCTCACCTTCGCAGATGATAACTCACTGCATGCCGGAAATTGTTGACAAAAATGACGAACGTAACATAGCAGAACTCTGTACAACTTCACGTTTTATGGCATCTTTCAATTCTGAGAAATCTTTCGGATTTGATGTGTATACCTTAGATTTCAGAGAGCATCAGAACCAGAAATCCATCAGGGTTAGCTCGGGGGATCGGGGTGGCCACGAAGCTGCAAAGTTACCGAAGATGACGCTATCTCCAAAGTGCTGTTGCAGCACTTGTCGAATGCATGTAGCGACATGTGGAGGCGCACCAACTTGCATCCATACAATGTCATTAACGATACTTCGCTGTTGTAATTCTGAAACTTTGATGTATACCTAGCACTTGTGATGGAGCACGTTTTCATACCTGTGGAAGTGACCTCTTCGAAGAAGTACAGACCGAGAAAGAATATGCTGGTAATGCCGCACCACACATTCACTTTAACTTCGTATAAAGGCGTTGTTGCCACATAGTGAGGACCTTCGTCAGCCCAGTGAACGCAGTTCTTGGAGTTTACATTCCCAGCTAGAAAAAATGCGCCTCATCAGCCCATAATATCCGCAGCTGCCACCTACTATCTTCATTATATCTGATGAGGAAAACATTCGTAAAATCGATGCACTGTTGCTCGTCTCCATGTTGCACATGGACACGCTAGAAGCGATGAGGAAACATCTGCAGAACAGAGCGTAGGAGCTTGAGGACTGCGGTTGTCGGTTCATTCAAACTGCTGGCAATACTTCTTGCAGTATGCACAGATCTGCAGTAATCGTATTATGCACTTTCGTAACAACTTCAGCAGGGACACATGGTCTTTTGCATAGCCTATCACATGTGCATCCAATTTCTTCAAATTATTTTAACAAATCATGTACAGTTTTTTACGGAACATGAGCCTCGTCTTAGTTTATGATTTCGCGGATAAGTCGCGCTGCTTTGGGCCATTTTTTCCGTTCAGATAAAACAGCTTTATCAGTTTACCTCATTGTTTCCCTGTCAATGTCATCTCATTAGCACGTTCGAACACTTGAGAGAAGGAAGCGTCTTCGCACTGGGCTTATTAAAGACTTCCCACAGGCAGTGCTTTGCACATGGTGTTCTGTGAATTGTGCTTCTACTGTTTATCCCGGCGAATTATGCAAAGTACGTCAATACGTCTCCTCTCTGTGTTATCATTCGTGCTTTACAGTGTTGTTCTTTGCAAATGTTTTTCGTCATCCGCGTATCATTCGAACGCAGTTTATGGTTTTGCAAGGAGCTGATCAATTTGCGCAGGAAAAAGTGAGTGTTGTCTATCGAAAATTTCGAAATTTTTTCACTGTAAGCGCAACCGTGAGAGTTCTATTGTTTTATATCATCACGATCTCGAGCACACAACTTCAAATAACAATATCTGAAATTTCATTTTCATTGGTTGAGCGGATAGGCCATTAGGGGGGGATATATCAGGGAAGGCTTTTCATGATTATCCTGTATATGCCCATGATAAAAGATTGCGAAAATAAAAGCGGTTTAAAGGTTTCTTTGGACTCGCAGTATATTGTTCAGTAAACATTACTAAGAGTCATGTGTGTCTGAATAAATTTAATTAAAAACATTTTTTTTTTATTTACTGCGACAAATGAAAACTAAATTTGGACGTAATCCTTCTACCCTACAATATTAACACCTCCAGTTATTATTGGGAAATTTCCTTTTTCTTTTCAAGTTCTTTTTATGCTTTATACTTCGTGCTCGAATTGGAATCTGATATCTCGTTCCACTTGAACAACTTCTCATTCCTTGTTCAAAATCAACGGGCTTTTGTATGCGAGGTTCTTATAGCTTGTGGCTGCATTTCTTTCATTAGTTTTATCAGGTGTAAAAATGTGATATTGTTGATAATGTAAGTATACTGTTCTTTACTAGTTTAGTGTTTCACAGAAAGAGGCTCTTCACTGTTAAACGCGCTAAACGAATCAACTTCAGTATAGTGCAGCGAACATATGTTATAAAAGATAAATCCCATCTGACAGATTATAGTTTGATTTCAAGTTCTTTTGAACTGGCTGCGTTAGAAAGCTGATGTTCAAGTTATATTAAAAAATTGAAACTAAATAGTTTTATAGGAATATAATTCACTGAAGTCATAGAAAAATTTAACAAAGAGTCATTAAATTAATTAGAACTAAATATTTCATATGATAGTTTTGTTTCTAATGCATATTTTTTAGAATGTATGAGTATGGATTAGTATGAGTTCAGAGTTAATACTTCAATGCTTAAGTGATTAAAATATATAGAAATAAGTTTAGATAAAAAGTAAGAAAGAAAGAAAAAAGTGCTGTGCGTGAATGTCTTCCGGTTCGTTAAATATTAAAATATCTGTGTAAACTATATTAACTGCAATATATTGTGTTAAAGCAACTATTAAGTGACCGATAAAATTTTCTTGTTATACCCATTTTGTTATTCTATGTCAGAAGGGTTAAATTTGTGTGGAAAATAAATGGGTTAAGTATTATGTCTAAGTACAAGAGAGTATACTGTCTTACAATGGTACCTTTGTATATAACTTTGTAAAGGAAGCTGGTTTGGATTTTCGAGGAATAAGAAAATCCAAGAAGGCTTTAGAAGAATGAACTGGCTAACCATTTCACCAGGAATCGAACCTCATGTAAGGCAACTATATAGGCGGCTCTTGACCTTCGCACATGTTTAAGAATTCAATTTTTCAAAGATTTTTCATCGATATTCGCTTCTATGCAGTCGCTTCCTCTTACGTTGGTAAGAATAGAGCATCACAGGAGTTCTCGAGTTCGAGACCCAACCTCCGTCGAGAAATAGTCTAGCGAGCACATCAGCAGTAAATGTTAATGAAACATATCTGTACGAAATTTAAAACGCAATGGCGCAGGCATTTTCTTTAAGCCTCCACAAAGTAGAAATTTAAGCTGTCGAGATGGGTACTGCGTTAATAATTAAAGATTAGTTCATTTTTCATTTCCTGCCGGCAGTTAGGCATTACTGTAGAGATAAAAATTTGAAATTTAAAGCAATATCAATCTTAAACAATGCTCTTTTATGAATCTATACTTGAGAATCAATTTTACGTTTCTTTATCCCTATATTACCTGCCTCATACAGCTCATGGGTCAAACAATGATAGCTACTTTTAAACAATATTATATGAAGATAATAATAAATAAATCAGATCATCAAGGTAACTGGTTGAGAAGATGAACTACGTAAAGAGATTTCTGGAAGACTGTAATGTGTGGAGACGCCCTGAAGTAAACAGTAAGTAGCGTCAACAGTGAAAGATTCCCGGAAACAGTTATGCTGATAAATGAGAGTGATTTTATAAAGGCTGGAGAGAAACTCCAGAAACTATCACAGATTAAATAGTTAGCCTAATGAATGAACTAAATTTAGACATCAATAATGAAGATGTTAATGAGTTGATTGAATCTTATTCAGTACCTCTGTCAAATGAATTAAATGAAATACGCAATGAAAGTAAGGAAGAAGAAGCTGATGAGTGGTATTCAACTAACTCTTGATAAGTTTATAAAGAAAATACTTGAAAGCGCTTAAACGTGCCTCGTTAACTTAATTATGCATATTGACAAATAAATAATATTATTCATAAATAAATATTTCAAAATTCAATTTATTGATTGATTGATTTTTTTTCTTTTCTTTATTTCGAATATTCAAAATTCACACACATTTTCAAGAATAAATTATGTGCGCAAGTTGAGGGCCGCCTATGGTCGGGAAAAAGCTGAGAATTATAAAAAAGATGAAGTGACAGAATTATTGCAAGTTTATGGCTAGTTAGGCAAACAGTCCGTCTAGGTTGTGCTTTATTCAAACAAACAAAATAATTTGCTTCAATTCTTAAAAGATTTAAAAATAGAATTAGACAAGGCATTTTTGTAAAGCCACTCTTAATTTCAAAACTCAAAAGTTAAGTTTTGAATTTTTACTGAAAAAATAAATATTTTATATGATTTTCGCCAAATGGAAACCGTCGGAATAAAATCAGTTTATTAGTAGATCTTATTCAGTGTCAAAATAGGAATTAATAAGGAAATTGCATAATTGCAAAGAACACATCCCAGGATACACCGCAGAGTGCAAACTCATATTGCACTCGAAAGAAAGTGGGATAAACAGAAACTGGACGTTGATTTTATTTTTGCAGACGACCTTTCAGCGATTCAAATATAATCGCCTCTGCAGTATGCAGCTGAAGAAAGTGATCATGTTTGTATTGATGACAGCGATTTTTAATGCGAAAGCATTGGAGTTTTCTCAACGAAATTTGAATAATTTCAAAGAAATTCTTTCAAGAAATTTGTAATTGTAGTTCAAATAAAATTTCTTTTACAGAAATGGGAATAAAATAGCTCCGCTCAACGGATTTGAAAATTTTGCAGCTCAAGTAAACTACTCTTTATCCAAGTAATTTCAATTAAGTTTCCCTGGACGCGCTTAGATTTGAAAAGAAAAATCTTAAAAAGACACATTTTTGTCATTTTCCTAATAATTTCTTTTGCGCATTGTTATTCACGTGCAGACTAGACGATGGCCGAGCTTTTAGGACTGCTAAAAATCTGGAGTTAGAACTGGTTACAAATCTTCACGACACGGAGCTGAATGGAAGTTTTGTGGCTTTTTTCATGTGCAAATTAAAAGTGGCTCTCATTACGAATTTAAAGTAAGTTGATTGATTGGAGAGGGAAGAATGGGAGCTAGGTTTCCTTAGAAAATTTTCTCTGAAGGCAAACTACCCTTGACAGATAGCTCACGTGTGTTTTGTACAATTTAAATCAACCACCCAACCAATTAACAACCTTAGCATATAAATGCTAAATCTAATCTTATTAAATTCTATTCTAAAATAGAATATTTCTACAAATTTCTTTTCGCATAATATTTCTACAAATTTCTTCCTTTCGCAAAATTTTCATGATTTCTATTTTTTTTTTTTTTTTACCAAAAGATATTTTAAACCTCTATAATTTACTGTGATAAATTTTATTTCGAAATACGCAGATTTCATTGCAGGAGAATTTATGCAAATTTAGACCATGCGAATAAAAAATATACTTGTTATTGCGTGTGAAAAAATTTAGGATCTTTTTATTATACGACAACACACGTCAAACAGTTATCTATAGAAAGATACATGCGTCAACTTTGTCGGTTGGCCGGTGTTAAATAATTAATTTTGCTGTTTTTCTGGCCTATAACAGCATTCCTATTTTTATATGTAAGGTTTTAGTTAAACTAACCAAGTTTATTTTAATTTAAATCTTTTCTATCTCCTCTCTGCTTCAACTTCCTGTCAGAAGAAGCGCGCGTTTTTAGCTTATGCTAATTTTTGAAGTTCAGCCAAGCACTATTTAAGACAGAGGTAGAAACCTCTCGGTGTGTGAGAGCTTTGCCTCAGATCACGGTCACGCTGCTCAACGTTCGCCTGACCAGCTAGCAGTTTAAATTTATAAGCCATAGTGCTTACTACGTGATTGCATTGTAAAATAAATTAAAGTGCGGTAGTATTTAGAATATCTTGCTACGCACCCTTTTAGATAGAGGCCAATCTCCGCGAATTGCTCTGCGAAGCAAAGTTTGATTTAAGTTACATTTAAATTTATTTAAGTTTATTTGATTGTTAAGTTCGACCCAAGTGTGGTCTTTTATTTTCTGTATCTCTCCCGAATTGGGAGGTTTGTATTTAATAGTGATTGAATAAAAGAAGATTTCAAATCCCTTCACGTGCAGTTCTTCTCCAGCCCAGCAGTTACATCAGAACATAGCGTACCTTCCGCTCCCTGTTCCAGTTCAGGACTGAAAACTTGAGAAGAAACACCCTGGTAAATATTTCACAATGTCTGCAAAGAACACGCACCGAATACTCAATCCTGACAAAGTAAGTACTGTCAATGAAATATTTTTAAAGTATGTCCTTCCTTGCCTTTTTTAATTGAAATCAGTAATCTGAAAGTTAATGTTTTTAAAAATAATTAATTGCAGTCTGTAAATACGAAATGAGCTAATGGCGAAATTAAGCTTTTTATATGGAAGTACCAAGCTGTCACATCTTTATTTTCTAGAGAAAAGTGTTTGAATAATTTTGCTTTTTAACGAAAGGTATCAAAAGTATCTATTAAATTTGATCCGATTCAAACAAATAATAAACTGTCTGATGAGATTAAACGTAAAGTCTACTTGAATTGTTTAAAGGAGCAGCTAATTTCCTTTGCAACAGTATTTTCGTCGCTTAAACCAGCGTTTATCTAGCTGTGGAACTACAAGTAGTCTTCAAAGTCTACCCTTGCCGTCTTCCTACATTTCCAAAAAGAGACAAAAAGTAACCTATACCTCACTATAGCTAAAAATTAAAGATTTTGGAAATTACACTTGGCAATCGTCTGTCATTTTCTGTCCCAAGACTGACAATTTTATGAAATTTATTACCAATTATCCTACCTATGGACTTCCCACTTCAGTCTTATGGCTAGATGGATTGATGGCACTATGAATCCGGTATTTCTTACCAGTATGCTTTCAAACATAGAACAGCTATGCAAGAATCGGCAGTCTCATCCTTCTGATGAATACCAGTAACTTCATTTAGTTAATTTTTGTTTCTTGAATAATTAAAAAACAAGTATAAATTTTCTTCTTTAAATTTAATACCAAAGTAAAGTTTAATGAATTTTAATTAATTGCATTTTAAATATCAATGCACACTGGTAGTAACATGTGCTAAAAAATTGCTTTCGGAGAGACCAAGTTTAAAGTGACTAATTTATAAAAGTAGTCCCTAGTCAAAAAGACTTTGAGAAACTCTGGCTTCTGCCTTGAATCTTTTCATTCTTAAATCTCATCTTTTCTACTCTGAGTGTGTAAATGAATGATTGCCTTTTCTGGCTGTGATAGAGCTGTTTTCATCAATATCAATCTCAACTGATTCCGTTAATAGTTAAAAAGAATCACTGTAGCTTCCGCAATTTTTCTTTCTCTTCTCCCACACGTTCCTTTCTTTTTTCTTTTTCTTTTTTTAATGGATGTAAGCTCATATCCACAGTTTCAAAAAAGCGTTCCGACTAGGGTAACTAGATAAAAAATGTTTATTGATTCTTGATGTACCTTGCCCTCGTTCCGGCTGGTAGGCAAGTGAAAAAAAGAATCGCCTCATCCTCCTACATAAGTTTCAACCATTGTCCAAAAACAATGCGGAAAATTATAAGTAGGGAACAGCTTTTGTTGTGTTACTTCCTTACAACAACGTATTCTTCCACTGCTTTTAGTATGAGCTGGTTTATTTCCGTTTTTGAGTGACTTAATGGGTAACTTCACCTTACAGTGAAGATGAAAACAAATGTATAATACGTGTGTTTGTAGGTTATATAATAATGGATTCTAAACTGGATATAAATAAATTAATAAATAAACCACAAATTGGATAAAAATTAATACTAATAAAATAATTAAGCAAATGCTTTGCTAGAGCTACATATGTTTTTAACATTCTTTTCTCTTCATAATACTACATAATGTGGCAAGTAAATAATGAGATTGTATGCCTTATCTTTTTTTTTAATGGAAAAGTAAAAAAACTCATATTGATGTATATTACTCGAAATACGATCACTCTGTATTAGATCAAACAGTGACAGTATCAAATAACGAAAGGAAAAAGTCGCTGAAGTCAGTTTTTAGTATGGTTGTAAGGACGTCTTCCGCAGTTCTTTGATCTCTTCAACATCAAGGAGGCGAGGGATTTCCTTTAAGATAGAATTTTAATTTTTGGAAGAGAAAGTAGTTACGGAGGCAAATTTGAATATCAGGAGGGATGGCTGAGTACAGATACCTGATTTTGGGCCATTAATTGCTGTATGCGTGGTCACGGAGTTTAAGATCGTTGTCGGGCGGTTCAACGCGTTGAGAATAACGGCTTTCGACCAACTGATGAAAAATTCAGTATTAATAATCGTATGGTTTATTCCCAAAGCTAATCTTTACAATAAAGATCCCTCGCATCTTACGGAAAAGGATGTTATAAAGAATAGCTGCTGCAGAGAAAATTAATTTAAAATACTCTTAATCAGTTATGGACTTTTTTTTCCAGTCGCTGTTATGAGATGGTCGCCTTAACAACTCAACTTTAATTGTATATCAGCTGTTCGTTCAGATGACAGATGTTTTTTCAAAATGCAATATAGTTTTGATCCATGAGCTTTTTGAGATTAAAATGTAATTGCCATTCTATGTAACCTACGTCTCTATTAGTACGACTATGCCTGTATCACTTTCTATGTCATTGAATGGATTGTTTAGAGAAGAAATAGATAATCATATTTACATTTGCAGCCCGTATGTGATTCAGTCAAGATGATCACATACTTAGTCATATATAGGTCATATACATAACAATTAACGGGGGGAGGAGAATTATATTTTATAATGCTTGGCGTTATCATAAACTAATGATTAAAAGAGAATACCCATGTTTTAACAAAATGAAGAGATAAAATTTGCCCATTAAAATATTTCAAGTTGTGTTGAAATAAAAGGTACTTTTTGCATTTGCAAAAAATGGTACTGTAAAATGTTATAAATCTCCCAATCTTCTTAAAGACAACAGTTTAGAACGAAGGAGTAGGAGGGGGGATATACATACGGAAAATGCATTAAAATTACCGAGTATGATGATAAGTATAATAAGTATAACGAATATAATGAGTGTAAAACAAGAATTTGTTAATTCTTCTTTCAAAGCCATTTTTTAGTGTCAGAATTTTTTTATATTTTTTTTTTTACATTGCTTTGATTCATAGTTTCTAGGCAATAGAATTTGTGCTCGCCGAGATAGCATAGTAGTTAGGGGAGGTAAACCACTGAGCTGGCTTCTGACCCAGGTATACTTGTATATCCATGCAGAATTGGTTACGAACCCAGCGGGAGTTAACCACTAGCTGCCAGGCTGCAGCCATGGGCCGCCCCGGCAGAGCAGATGACATTTATAAAATGCAAAAAAGAAATATACATGTGTATACAAGGCACTTGAAGAACGGTATAATCAAAATATATATACATATAAAAACCAGCACAAACACAAATATATACACACATATATGCAAACATATTCCAAAGCAAATAAAAGTATACATACTCTCATGCATGTTCATATATGTATATCTATACGTTATTATGATAATTAAAGCTTACATGAATAATATTATCCTTAGTAAAGGTTAGGTACTATAAAAAAGATATTAACATGTACAGATACAGCACAGCATTCTGATATAATACAAAATTTGTATATAAAAACCTGGCTCTGTATAAATAGAAAATTACATATTGGACTGACGTATTACATTGCATACATACTAAACTAGCGTATATAGTTCTAACGTACATACTGCTATGCTTTGCAGAGCAAGTAATCTATCTTCGGGTTAATAAATGTGCCAGTTTAAGAATAGTTAATGCCATACTGAAGGGGCGATGTCTAATTCTGAGACTATGCTAAGAAATGACGTTGTTAGAACCTAATGTATGTTATATACAAGTTTGCACTTTATGGCTACTATCTTCGAGCGTCAGAAGAATAATTGCTAATACAGTAGTCAATTACTGTTTTCAGTTTCCACTGAACAACTTTGTTCCTTTGCAGGTTCTGGAACCCGTTTGGCCAGAATTTGGCCCCTGGCTGCTTGAGGCTGTTAAGCGCTGTGTGCGGGCAGGAGAACACAAAATGGTCTGGATGACCCCACATTCACAGTTGCCATCCTCTCTTAAGCCAAAGCGGCAGAGGTATGAAGGGAAGGGCCCATGACCAATGAGGAAATACGTCATATAATTACTGTTGGTCTGGATTGTTGTCTTGACTTTGGGAATGAGATTATATACTCGTCTCCTTGTAGAGACTTGATTTCAGCGTTCTTGCCATATTCTTAGGAGCTGTTGGAATGTCCGGCTCTTTAGGCCCGAGACTGGCCTGAGAGTCGGGACTTCTCGTAAAGTGGACTGCTTCCTTTGCAATAAGATCTGCTCTCTCATTGCCCTATATTCCCCTATGAGCGGGCACCCAGATGAGTGAGGGTCTGTATGAAGCAGGCATTTGTGTTAGTATCGCTAATGCTACTGGCGATAGGGCTGCGAGAACGAATTCCAGCTATCGCAGCGAGGCTTGAGGCTGAGTCTGTATAGATGATATTGGCCGATGTGGGATTATTCTTCAGATGGAGAAGAGCTGCTCTGATAGCTATGAGAATCCAGAGTATTTTCAGAAGCCAGCTTCCTTTTCCACTCATACCTTAATGCTGCTTTAGAAAGTATACAGAATCCGCTTCCTGTGCCCCCTGGAGTTTTAGAGCCATCTGTCAATCTCGCGTCCGGTGTTCTATTAAAGTAGATGGAGTCCACAAGGTTATTATTAGCTGGGTGGCAGGGAGCTTGCGGTTTGTGATACTCATAATCTGTATGAATAGGAATTTGCCCGCAGAGGCTCATAGTGCGTCCTAACTTGCTTGTGTTAACCACTGCAGTCTCTCGTTCAACTATCAAGTCTAGAGGCGGCGTGCCTGCGATAATTTGCAGGGCTGCCGTGTACGTGGTGCGATAAGCCTTGCAAATGAGAAGAAGTTGGTGTCGCTGTAAAGAGAGTAGTGAACGTCTCATTTGGGAAGAGATGTTAATCCCCAAAATTGCTGCGGAATACAGAATAATTTTTTCCACCACTGTTTCGAACCATATCCTAAGCAAGTGACATGGGAAAACCCACCTTAACGAGGTTGTTGATCACATGGAAGTAGTCAGTCTGTTGATTCTTAATTTTAGAGAAGAGATGTGTGGTTGGCAGAAAAATCTATTATCTATTACTACTTCTAGGCATTTAAGTTGTTTAACACAGTTAATGGAGGACCCCAAAAGCTTAAGACAGGGGTTTCTACGTAATGGGGAGCCTCGGCTATTTATGAGTGCTTGTGTTTTAGGAACCGAAAGTGTAAGTTTATGCTCTCTCGCCCATTCAGCAAAGATATTAAGGCAATCCTGAGTTCGCACTTCGAGGTCGCTTCGGCCTGCTACAATGTGTAGTAATTAGGGATACGGGTAGTAGTAGTAGTTAGGGAAGCCTACTGTTGTACCGAAGGGCTCGGGTTCGAATCCCGGAGAAGACATGGATGTTTGTAAATGTATAGTGTCTGTGCGGCATGGTGGCACACTAAATATGCGGCGAGCCAAAAGTCCTCTCGTGTGGTTTGGTGGAAGAGGAGAACGGTGGAAGACCCCCACACCACCCCCCGATGTGCTTTCTCTCAAAATTGGGATGGAAAATACAAGTCCAACTTCTCTTTGGAGTAGGCTTTGACAACTATTCTTCCATGTAATACGGACTTGACATTAGCAACAACGATAGAATTTGTATTCAGATTTCACACAGGATGAAGAAAATTTTATTATTACTTCAGAAAATAATTAGTACTTTGGATCCACCCTTTTTTTTTTCTAAGAATTTTTTTATATGGTATTTTCTAAATCAGTGTTAGAAAACATTACACGTGAATTTTACTCTAAGTTACTAAATAAGGAAGCTAAATTTTCTTCATTAATGTTTTTTAATAAAGAAAACCATAACTAAAATTAACAAATATTACAGAAAGATTTTCCCCCCTTTTCTGTCAATAAATCAAATAATCTCATTTAGTTTACCAAAAAGTATAATAAAGTAACTTGCATGGATTCCTTTATAAGAAAATACATCAAAACTGATACTAAAAATTAAAAAAAAATCATTCAAATTACTTATTTTTATTAAAACAGTATAAGAAGAATAAATATTAATAAATAACGTTAAAATATTGATGCAATGACCAAAATTAATTTTACGAGGGTTTAAATTTAGTGTAAATATGCTATCATTTCTATTTAAAAGAATTTTTTTGGCTAGCTTTTGAGTTTTTTACAAGGGAAAAATGATTATTATTTTTCTTATTTCTGATTTAAAAAAATATCGAACTATTATTTTTTTTAATTGGCTTTTAATTTGCCTGTGCTCCCTTTTCCGTAAGTTAGTTGTCTTAATACATTCCATTCCTTCTAACGTACCTTTATCGCCAAATTTTAAGCTGCTTACATCTTCGTTGGAAATTCTTTGCGAATACATACTCCTTACTGATTTTATAATTTTTAATTACATCAAAAATAAATTAATTTAAGTGTATAAACAATAAAAATCATCTTTGATATCTTTCGCAGCTAACTGATGTCCTGCAGTGCACAAAGGAAGCTTGAAGACTTGATGTATAATGTGCCAGGCGAAAATTTGCCCAAATGAAGTTCTATTTTTAGCCCTTTTTCTCCTTCGCTTTTTTTAAGCGCTTAAGATAATGATACATTTTGCTGCTGTTTCATGTGTAGTTTGAAGTTATAAATATTTATTTTGGCTTTCACTCTCAGAATATATTGAATCATCGAAATGCGGTGCTGTTATTCTACTTATGGTTCGTCTAAGTTCCACAATTATTCATGTCCAGTTAAATACTTAAAGCAGAAAAGAAAGATTTCACTTCCCCCATTTTTTGTGCACTGTTAAAAAATGACATCGTCGTTCTAAATAATGCGTGTCTTGACAAACAAAATGCTCTAATGACGTGAAAAAGCAAACATCTCACCCGCATAAATTAAAAGTAAAGAAAAGGTCTCTACGAAAAAAAATCATAGCACTGTCTTTGACACTTTACGTAATTTGTAGTAAGTGGTGTGTTTAAAAAATTGCTGTTACGTAGCTCAAAATTCTTCGAAAGAGTGGCTTGTTCACGATTGCGTCACTTTGCTCTCTTCCATTCTACAGGGAACATTGCACTGGTGCTCTTTACCGCAGTTTTGCGATGTCAGCAGCAGTGACTGCGTCGAAAAGACGTCGTGGCTGCAGAATCAGTGTTTTGAGAAGCCCAAAAAGCATTAAGAATCAGCCAGGATGTCTTGGGTACGCTTGGGTGGTTGGGGGAGAGCAGGAAATGGGCAAGCAACCGCGCATGTATCCTGCATTTCCAGAGAGCAATTACAGCATTTGGACCCCCATGCCTGTCCGCCCCCACCTTCACTTTAGGCAGTTTTCGTTTTCTTTTTTATTTTCTCTCTTTCTTTTTTTTTTCCTAAGCAGTTCTAGTACGGGAAACGGAATGTACCGGGCCGGAACACTGAACAGCACACCAGCATGCACCTTGTTTTCCCAAATGATAAACGTTTGTCGTATGTATTGTATGAACATAAATATTCTTACATTGATAAGCGAACTTCAGATGGAATTACTCTACTGACCCGAATGTGAATCCAAGTTTTTATCACTAAAGTGTCATCCTGAAAACCAAAACCACCTTATAGTACGTGCAATCTAACAATTGAGAAACATATTAAGATAATTCACTCGTTACTTATCTCTTATATTTTTTATGTTAAAAGAAATTGTATTTACTTAATTTAACCACAAGGTATAGTATTTAGACAATCTAATTAATTTTTTGTATTATTTTCATCATATCAATGACCATTCTTCATTATTTGTGTATTTTGATTCCATAGATTTTGATGTACATTGAAACTATTCATAATGTCTGTTTCAGAGCATTTTGTTTAATTACAGTATAAAATCTACTGGACGTTACAAATTTTTCATCTGGTAAAAATACAAACTCTTTTGCAGTAATACCTGGTTTTTTAAAATATATTACATATTTTTATGGGAAATTTTAATAAAAATAGGAAACACTATTCGCATAAAGAAATTCTATGGAACTATTTTATGAGATAATTTTAGAAATGCAGTACTTTTAACAAGAAAATTAATGTTTTTAACACTCTTCATTTACAGTATTTTTGCTTTTTTTTATTCAAATACTAGTGCTTGAAGATTATAATTCTTTACCATAAATATATAAATGAATTAATAAAATAAAAATACTTTTTCTTCATTGTTGAAACAGCAAACAAATAAATTTTTTCCCCAAAATATTTTCTTAAGATGTAGATACATATTAAGATAATTCACATATTCTGTAGATGCTTAGATCGATTATTCATCGCTGTTAATTAATGTCTATTAGAATATTTAATTTGCAAGGAGTTATAGTACATCTTTTATTATGCGCAATACTAGATTCCCTGTTTCATTCGTTCGAACAAAGTGGTTGAAATCCTCTCTAAAGTAGCCATGTCTATGTAATATATACTGAATGTTTCTAAAAAAATTGCACGATTAATGGGTTAAATAACTGGATGCAGGTTGTAGACTCTCCTGGTTTCATTTTGAGAAAATAATCGAATAAGGTCGCCTTTCAGAGTATGTTGTCTTTTAGTTAAAATGTACGAAATTAAAAAAAAAAAAAATATGGTTTCTTTACGGATAAAGTTTTGGTATTAGTGAGTTCTTTATCTGGTACAAATTCTTTAGAGGGAAAATAGATAAATAATTTGTCTGTGATAGGCAATATTTCCATGAAAATAATTGCTCCTAGAATTTGAAGCTGCATTTTTCAATGTTTTATTTAGTTATTTATTTATTTAACTCGAAATTTATCATTTAGAAGTTTGCAATCGAAAATTCACAAGTACAATAATGCTGAAAAAACTTAACTATTCATAATTTAGGTAAATGTGATCATATGAAGATAGAATTTTTGCATCTTGAAAAAACTATATTGTTGTCAATTAAAATCACGCCCTGACAAAATAAAATCCTTAGACGAGATCATACCTCTGAAACACACAGACGAAGAAAGGGAAGAATCCGGAAGCAACTTTTATCAACCAAACGTGTTGGTAATTGCTGTCACTATTCGAAATATGACATATTTAATGTACCTTCCGCTCACCTTTCAGTAAAGTTAATACAGTTGTTACCAACAAAGTGTTTCCAGTCGGTAAAGATAAGGTCTTTTATTTGTATTTCATTTTTAATGAATGTTTCATTGATTAATAAATTGAGTGATTTAGCTCTAAAGCAATTATGGAACCTAGTAATAATCAAAAATTTTATTTAGTTTTTTATAATGTACTTGATTAATGCAAATTAAATTTAATTTTTATGCAAATTAAAGTACATTTAATTTAATTTTTGATGTAACGAACGAATAATATATACGACCATTTGTACCTTTATTACAAGTAA
This sequence comes from Stegodyphus mimosarum, assembly GCA_000611955.2. Taxonomy (NCBI): domain Eukaryota; kingdom Metazoa; phylum Arthropoda; class Arachnida; order Araneae; family Eresidae; genus Stegodyphus; species Stegodyphus mimosarum. The sequence continues at coordinate 243,072 of KK120593.1, read as the reverse complement.
TAAAAGATGTTTCTAACATCACATCTTGCATAACTGGCCCGGAATATCGTTTAAAATCGTTTTATAATGTATTTAACACTTTAAAAATTTCTTTCACATTTGTTTTAACTAAAAAAATAAATGGTATACTCATTTTTAAAACAGACTATAACTTAATGCTTTCAGATTATACTTTTTTGTTCTTTTATTATTATTTATTTTTATTTATCTATTTATTAGTATTTTGCTCATGAAAAATATCTTTCACACTCGCATTTTTTTTATCTTACGGAGCTCCAGTGAGAATTTAAATTCCGTACATCTTAATTAAAAGGTTTCATGTAAACAGATTTGCCGCAGTCTGAAAGTTTGCCTTATTTGATTACTTTCTTGGACTGAAAGCGTAATTTTGCGACTAGTATTTGAAGACCTATTTACTTGTGCAATCTTTCCCCTGTACACTTGTGTTGGTGAGAGAAAAGTTTTTCCTTCTTTGACTACATTACGTCAGTACGTCTGTCATTATATTTTCTAGATCATCTAAGCAACAGACGTAAAAGTGCTAACAGTTTTTTCTCAGAACCCCATACTGAGATTTGTCAAATAAGACAGAATAGGAAAGGAATAGAGAATCAAACAGAAAGCTGATGATAGTTAAATTCCTAAATTGAAATTCGAGGAGACAGAAGCGGATTCTTTTCAGCCTCCAATGGAAAACTGGAGAGACTGAAAAATATTGGAACCACTTTCTGAAAAATTGGAAGTATAATCTCATTCATTCTCTGACGCATCAATTCTAAACATCGTTTTTTCAATTTAATGCCAGCGAATAAAAATCAATCATAGTAAAATGCATAATGACATCTTATTCCCCGGGGAAGTGCTGTTGTTTTCAGACACCTTGTAGAGACATTACGTATTTTTTTAAAGCGAGAGATATGAAGGATGAGCATTGCCCTCGCCGAGATTCAAACCAAGAACCTCTTGAATACGCACCGAGCGTGCTGACCACTACATCACGAAGGCATGCTAAGAAGGCGGGAGAAATACCTTATAAACTTAAGAAAAGAGGCCGCATTTGTCAAAGTAACTTAAAATGTGTCTATGTGTCTTTTATTTTTATTTATTAATATTTTTTTTTTCGGTATCGTATTAAAATACGAAACTATTTTTGCTGGGGTAACAATTTATTTTTGACTGCGAATGGCCGCCAAAAAAGTAACAATTGGAGATTTAAAACTTGCTATGAAGTGACATCACCAAAAATACAAATACGGAAAGAGGAGTTTATGTATGCGCAAGCTTACCCTCCGCAAGCCTGTGATTTAAATCGTGCATGCCCAGAGCTTCTGCTAATATGAAAGCTTCTGTGATGCTTAGAACGTAACCCTATGATATTAGTGATACTTAGAAAGTTTAATAATCTCGAGAAACACGTTCGATTCAAAATTTCTGCGACTGCTAGGAATTTTTAAGATTGAATTCGGTTGCAGACAAAGCCCACAAGAGTGTCTGCCTAAGGAAAGAGACGCCTTCGTGAAGGTCGTCTTAAAAAAAAAAAAGGCTCGTATGTGCATCGCACATAAAGAAAACCACGAAAACACCCTTGCAACCAGGCAATTGGTTAGGGTTTGAACCCGGTTAGGGAAAACCACCTTTCAGCGATGTTGTTGCTCCGCTATTGGTGGAAACAATTAGAAAACTCCAGCACTGGAAACGAATATGCAATACGAATAGAAAATTTTTCGAAGTCCTGTTGCGACAAATTACTAAATTCACAGTTTTACGTGAAAAAAATGAAAGAAAAGAAAAAAAAAAAAAGAAACATATAGAACAGTTTTGCCAACAGAATTTTTCGCCTCCATGTCTAAGATTATTCAGTTTTTTATACTCTACGGCATTTTGCAATTTTACGAAAATGGAAACAATGGATACCTTGTAGAAACATTAGGATTTTTGAAGCAGGAGACATGAAAAATGAGCTATGCCCTTGCCGGGACTCGAACCCGGACCTCTCGAATACGCGCCGAGTGTGCTACTGTTACACCACGAAGGCATGCAGAAAGAAAGGGGATAAAATACCTTATAAACTGAAATTAATTGTTTTGCGAGGCATTCGCTATCATGGTTATATTTTTTCTTAATAACGTGAGAAAAGAGAACATATACATGCAAACTTTAATTGAAGCAGTACAAAGTGGCATAATTTGAAAAAGATAAGCCAAATACTTCCTGTAATATTTACCATATGAGGTATTTTTATTTTTATTCTTGTCATGGTGTATTCTTAGCAAGCATACACTGCTATTAGACCTACGTGAAAGTTTGAGTAGCGATTTATCGTTCACACTAGAAGATGAATACAACAGGGAAAAGGTGTAAAAGATCCTTATGTTGAACTCAGGTATTTACAGGCGGATGGACTTGCGTGCTTACAATTTCACTAGCCACATTTTGTGAGGGTGTTAAAGAAAATGGTAAAAATCTACGCGCAGACTGCAAGATGAATACAAGAGGGAAAGTGTGTAAAAGCCCCTTTTGTTGAACTTAATTATTTACAGACTGCATAGACTTACGTGCTTACAATTTCAGTAGCCTCTTCTGAGGAAGAACTTAAAGATAATGGTAACAATCTAAATTAAAAGATAAACTAGCAGTTCGGGACTATATAAATTAATTTAAACTATCAAATTGACTCAGAAACCTACACGGCGTGATATGAACTTTGGCGGCAAGAATGCGAAGCCGATTTTCAAAATTTAAACAGCTAGTAGAAGTAACAACGTGCGCACTCAAAAGCGAAAACACGCTCTGACTAACCTTTTTGCTACTTCAGTTTAAATACACACTCGCTCATCCTAACTCATTTACATCCTGGCAAGGAAACGTGAGGGAAACCAGAAAGAACAGAAAAAGTTAACAAATTAAAATAATTATTAATAAAATAAAATACACCTCATAATGTGTGTAATGATGTGCTCCCGTTCACTTCAGAAAATCACAATCATCTATAAATTAGTGATTAAAATGATATGAGTATGGGAGAAGCCAGAGTAAGTCTGAATTTGAATGAGTGTTTTAATTGCTTGATGTCAGAGCGTTTTCGATACCTTTGGCGGACAGGTGAACCACCGTTCAGTCTACTGAGAGATATTTAATTTCTTTGCTGTGGATTAATTGACAAAAAATTTGGAAAACATAAATTATCATGGGTAAATTAATTTAGTTTGAGGATACTTTATTTAGAAATTTGGACAACATAGCAGCAGTTCAGTGCTTCCTTCTAGTTTTGATTTTGAGTTTGCTTTGCTGTTATTTTTGTAAACAAATTTAGTTTTCAATTCGTAAATTTGTACCTAAAATGATAACTCACTGAAGGCTGCTAGAATATAAACAAGACGTAGCGAAAAATTATATTTATTCTTCAAACTCTGAATTAGAATAAAACTGTTCGCTTTATCTTGCTGCATATTGCAACAGCAAAATACTACGACGTAGTTGCATTTCTAATTTAATTTTGCATACGTTATGAGGCATTTCTCCCTCCTTCTTAGATGTTTTCGTAGTGTAGTGGTCAGCACGCTCGGCGCGTATTCGAGAGGTCCGTGGTTTGAGTCCCGGAGAGGGCATTGCTTATTTTTCATCTCTCCTGCTTTAAAAAAATACCTAATGTCTCTACAGTGGCGCCCTAACTAAAAAGGTGGTGGATGACGATTCTCCACCACCAGGATTTGGCGATTCTGTCCCATAATACCCAGTCTTCCTTTAAAGGGGGGAGGAGTATATAAGGTATTTCTCCCGGCTTATTAGTATGCCTTCGTGGTGTATAGGTCAGCCCACTCGGCGCGTATTCGAGAGGTCTATGGCTCGAGTCCCGGCGAGGGCATTGCTCATTTCTCACATCTCCTGCTTCAAAAATACCTAATATCTCTACAACGTGTATGTTTATAAGAGAGTTTTGGGTTTTGACTTTGCAGAAAATTCTTTGTCATTTTCGACGGAAGTTTTTGAATTTACAATATACGGTAAAGCGGGCGTAAGCCAATAAGTGCAGCAAAACATAATCCTAAACTGCTATAAACAGTGCTAAACCGTGCAAAAGGGGAAAAAAATACAGAATAGTTTCATCGTTCTGGGGGGAGGCAGAGTTTCAAAAGCTGAGAAAAGCAATAACAAAAACTGATTTACCTGAATTTACCCAAGCAAAGACAGCAACAAGTGCAATAATAACAGCAATAGTAATGATAAATTCTATTTATTTCAGTGCTGTCTTTCATAAATCCCGAAAATATAGTTAATGGGTAATCAAAATATAGTTCCGAAGCGCTTTTTTCTCTTTTCCGCTTTATTTTTTAAACAGATGAGAGAATGATTTGCCAAAAAAAGTGTTTGAATTGAAAGGAAATTGTACTATATTTATTAGATGTTAACAGTGATACTGTCTTTCGTTTAAGTTTCTGTCAAGTATTATTGTATATGCAGCAATTCATTATTTTAGTACTTTGCACTCTATTTGTTAATTGCCAGTCCAGTAGATTAAGTTACTTCAATTAATTTAAAGAAATTTACTCATCTCCATAAAATAAATCTTCCAACTCTAGTTCTTTTGATATAATAGCAGTCTCATAATTTACTAAGCTTGAATATTCAGATATAAGGTATAATTTTGACAGATTTCATGGTTCTGATTCGTATCATTATAGTATTTGGGCAAAGAATTATAGAACATACCTTTACAAAGCACTTCCAGTTTCCACTAAATTTCTAGAAAAAAACAGCTGAACCGGGAAAAAAAATATAACATTAATTTTCCAAATTGCACAATAATTCAAAATAATTGAAAGTCTATCAGTACGGCAGCAGATTGAGAAGGATAGTTGCTGTATTTTAATCGAAAACTGTTGCAGAATTTTCTTTTGCAATCGTGCCCAGAGGCTCTCTGTCCTGCATCTCTATCAATCCAATCTACGCTGGATTAGGACTTTTTTGGGAAGAAATATATGTCGTTTAAAGGTGAAAAGTCTAAGCTGCAATTTTCATCTGGAAGCTCTCACTTTCCCGCATCCTATAATAAAAGAATTACCAACCAGGGCGTTCACATCATCTTTTAAACCAAAGATCTAAATCTCCTGACTTTAATTAATTTTTCTTTTTAAAACAGGCTGAAAGGATCAAGAGTTTGCTCATTCCCGGCTGCGACCCGAGGGCATGACTACCGATTTAGCCCGATTCGCAATTCTCTTTTCGTTGTGACTATGAAACGCATTAGAAATTCTACACAGATGATTAAGAACGGTTGTCAGACTTCGAGTTTAAGATCTTGGTTAACAGAAGTAGCATCATTGATGCTATTTTTGGCTACCTAATATTTTAACTACTCTGAAATGGGGGAAAATTTCTTGAATGCAAAAGTAGGAAGATCAGAAAAATAAACTGGACAGACGTTTTAATATTGTTTTAAAGATGGAGTTATAACGTAAAAAATGTGGTTAATGAATGAATACTTGAAGGAATATTATATGCTCTAATACAGGTAATATTCCTTATCATTTTGAAAGGAATCAAACGGAAGATATCTCTTAAATATTACACCTTAATTTGTGCCTTAATAGAACATTTACTAATATTTAGTAACTAACATGCTACTATAGGTCTCATAGGTAAGCCCACACGATAATTTTAACTCAATGGCTAAGGATAAACTTCTGTAATAATAACATAGGCCTGAAATTTTTCTTTTGGATTAATCGATAAAGTCCTAATTGGTAAAGATATCTCTTTCGCAATGAATTTATCTTAACTTATCAAAATTACCAAAAGAAAAATATGACAGATGAAATCTACCCTTATGACGGAGGAAGAAAATCTTCCTAAGGGTAGATTAGGAGATAGATTATTCAGCTATATGGTATAATTTTTAATTTTGAATTCAGCTATATGGTATAATTTTTAATTTTGAATTCAGCTATATGGTATGATTTTTAATTTTGAATTCAGCTATATGGTATAATTTAAATTATTAATATTAACATGAAAAATACGAATCGTTATTTTTCACGTTAATATTAATAATTCAATAACTATAACTCACTGTACCTTGTCATTTTATTGTTAATATTTTATTCAATAAAATTCTCATCAATCATAAAATTTTCAACGTAGACTATTTATGAAATATTAATTAAGAACTCCACTATTTAAAATATACGCAAGGCAGTGAAGGTACTTTCATCTAATATGCCACCCAGAAGGGAAAATGGTTAGTGACTCTGTCAGCCGTACTGAAGAGCCTGCGTACGAATCCCGAAAAAGGTATGGATGTAAAAAATGTGTACCTTCATAGGAGGTAACGGTGGCCGCCTTTTAGATGCCTCCATAATAAAATGACCATCGCTTGTGGCCTTATTAGTGGCGTGGCCTTATTAGTGGCCAAAGCCTAAATTGGCTACTGCTTGCCATAAAGAAGATTTCAACTAAAATTCCTTATTAAATATTAAACCACTTTGTTTATGCAAAAATCATAATTTTTATTCTGTTGAATTACATATAAGTTGCAACAAAAATTTGTATATTTTGAGTTAAAACTATTTTCTCTTCAGAATGTTATACCTATTCAAAATTGAACTGTTCAATATAAAATTTTATTTTGCAGTTGTGTTATGACTTATCTCACTTGCCTGACAGTAACATCAGAAAAAGGCCCACGAATTCATCATGGCAAGGAGAGCAAGATTGCGCCTGTCGTTGGCAAGAGCCTTGAGCTCCCTCGTACAGGTGACAGTACGACTTCGCTCAGTTGTGTCCCGCAATTTTGATGGAGAACACACGGGGGTGGATGGGTCCGAGAATCTCCCCCTAACTTCTCGAGATGACTATCGACTAGCCGCATATTTAGAGTGCCCCCATGCCTCTTGGACCCTATACATTTACAAACATTCATGCTTTCTTCTCGATTCGAACCCGGGCCCTTCGGTACCGCAGTAGGTTCCCCTAACCACTACACTGTCTGGTCGGCGTTATTTATTTTAATTGAACTAAACATTATAAAGTGATTTTTTTTCTTTCACTGCTACATCAGAGTTGATTGAAAATATAGTGACAATAAAAGTTCTTCGAAAAATTGAATTAGTGAAATCAGCTGCTGAACGGGATTGGACCCATATGTTCTCGTCTATTTCCTTTTTCCCTTTACCTCAGTTATGTAACTGAAGGAAAATTTTCTAAATTAGGAGCATAATTTATAATTAAAATTTTGTTAAAGTTACACTAAAATGCACGGAAAAAAACTAAATGTTTAGAGGCATCAGATATCCTTTTTAAACTTTTTTATAGCATCCGAAACTCTTTATCTATTCTTAGCATCTTAATTTATTTTTTAAATACTCAACTTCCTTCCTTGTCTTTTTTACACTAGAAGCGCCAGAGCAGTCATTTTGACTGCTTTCCTCATTTCACAGTGGATTCCTTCTATCTTAAGAAGTCACAGATTTTTGGATTTTTCTAAAAAACCTCGAAAATTATTGGTACCAAATATGAATCGAATAAAATTAAAATTAGCTAAGATATTAGTAGTTATACCTAAAACCACCACGAGGAGTCATCTTGACCGCTAGAAATACTAAAAAGTGCGCGGAAGCAAAGGCGGTTTTGAACAATGAAGAAAACTGGACAATATCTTTGAAAAGTTTGACGCTTTTATTGCTATTATTTATGCAAGAGGAGTATCTGGTTGCAATGATATAGATTATGATTTTTTTTTGTGGCATAAAACACGGAGGTCCTCCTTTTTTCAATAAACAATGTCTCGCAATCGTTTTCGTGATATTATCGAATACCTAACATTTGAATTGAATTTCATCTTATCTCGTTCATTTGCGCTTTTGCAGCTGAGGATGATGGTTCGGTAAAACCGTCGAAACTAGTCCTGTGAAAATTTGAAAATATAACGCTGATTTTTGATGTTTGACTTCTAAATTAATATTTGTTCGGCGTGTTATTGTATCTTAATTTGAATTGAAGTCAAGTGCGACTAGCGTTTAGAAAGTTTGCCCTTTTTCAGATATTTGAAATAAATTTATACAGAACTGTGCGATTTCCTATAAGCCCGTAGAAAGTCTAGTTGTGGATGAGCAGTTATTTCCATCCAAAGCCAGGTGTACGTTTATAGAGTATATGGCGTATAGACCAGACAAATTCGGTATCAAATTTTGGATGCTAGACGAAGTAGACTCGAAGTTTATGTGCAATGTTTTCCCATATCTTGGAAAAGCTAAAACGAGAAGTGAAACTAAAGGTCTTCCTGAAAATGTAGTAGTACGACTTCTAAGACGTTATCTGAATTCAGATAGAGATTTGACTGCGGACAATTGTTTTCTCACTATCATTAACTATAACACTTGAAATGGAAAACCCAACTTTTCTGGGCACAGTAAAAAGACATCGAAACGAAATTCCGCATGAAATAAGAAAATCAAAAACCTGCCTATTTGAAAGAGTTTTCTAAAGAATGGTGAAAGTACACTGACGGTCTATCAGGGAAAATGGAATAAAAATGTCCTATTGCTAAGTACCTTCCTTGCATTCGAGTGTAAATGTAGACTTACAAAATAAGAAGAGACTTCCAGAAACAGTAGAGTTCTACAACAAAATCAAATTCGGAGTTGATATCTTTGACCAGATAACACGTAAATATTCTGTTTGGGCTGTTTCAGGTAGATGGCCTATGTATGTTTTCTATAACATGCTGGATTTAGCATAAGAATGAATGCCTACGTTATCTACTATAAATTGAGTGATGAAAACATTGCAAGGCACAGCTTCCTATTTCAATTGTGAGAGGAGTTGAGAGAGCTTCATTTAAACAGAAGAGAAAGCACAAGATTGCCCCAGGAAATTTCCAACCCTAGAGATAGACTCTTGAGGAAAAGATGTCAGTACCAGATTGGTGCAGCAAAACAGGTGATGTCTATAAAAAGTGTTTATATTATGTTTGAGGAAAATGCGCTTCCAGTGTTGAAAAAGTTGTGTTGTGTAAAAATTGCGAAAAGCTATAAAATGCGTTTTATTAACGGTAAGTTGAAATTTATAATAAAGTATAATTTTTTGTATAAAAATAATCTTTTGTTCTTTAAAGAAGTACTTAAACAATAATAATTAATATTCTTAAAAGTATTATAAAGCAATTGCATTATAATATATATATTTAATTCTCTGAGCAGTCAATCTGACTGCCGTTTCCGCTTCTAGGTAGGGAAAAAAGCTCGGCGCTTCTAGTGTTAAAACTGTATATGTTGTAAACATTCACTTTAATGTTTCTTTAAGTATTAAATAACTTTAAATCCTTAGTTGTTTAAATGTTATTTTAAATAACCTTAAATGCATATGTTGTGAAAATTTAATTGATGACTTTCAGTTGTTATTTTAATTTAATTTTATTATTTTTTTTTCCAATGACCCTTCTCCGAATTCGGCTTGGCCACTATTAAGGCCAGAAGTGGTGGTCACTTTATTATGGAGGCACCTAATAGGTGGGCCACCTTTGCCTCCTATGAAGGAACGGACAGTTACAATCATGCCTTCTCTGGATTTCGAACCCGAGCCCTTCGGTATCGCAGGCGGCTTCCCTGATCACTTGGGGACTAACATCTCTTTCCAAATGAGACGTTCACTACTCTCTTTACAGCGACACCAACTTCTTCTCATTTGAAAGGCTTATTGCGGCACGTCCATGGCAGCCTTGCAAATTATCGCAGGCACCTCTAGACCTCTAGACCTCTAGACCTGTTAGTTGAACGAGAGGCTGCAATGGTTAACATAAGCAGGCTATGACGCACCATGAGCCTCTGTAGACAAATTCATATTCATACAGATTATGAGTATGACAAACCGCAAGCTCCCTGCCACCCAGTTGAAAATAACCTTGTGGACTCCATCTACTTTGATAGAACATCGACGCGAGATTGGCAAATGATGTTTTCACTGATGGCTTTAAAACTCCAGGGGAAACGGGAAGCGGATTCTGTACACTTTCTAATGAAGCTTTAAGATATGAGTGGAAAAAGAAGCTGGCTTCTGAAAATTACGTTTTCCAAGCCGAGCTCATAGATATCAAAGCAGCTCTTCTTCACCTGAAGAATAATCCCACAGCACCCAATATCATCTCTCAGCGTCAAGCCTCGCTCCGATAGCTGGAATACGTTCTCGCAGCCCTATCGTCAGTAGCATTAGAGATATTCTAACCCAAATGCCTGCTTCGCAAAGACCCTCACTCATATGGGTGCCAGCTCATACGGGAATACACGGCAATAAGAGAGCAGATCTTATTGCAAAGGAAGCAGTCCACTTTACGAGAAGTCCCGACTCTCAGGCCAGTCTCGGGCCTAAAGAGCCGGACATTCCAACAGCTCCTAAGAATATGGCAAGAACGCTGAAATCAAGTCTCCACAAGGAGACGAGTATATAATCTCATTCCCAAAGTCAAGACAACAATCCAGACCAACAGTAATTATATGACGTATTTCCTCATTGGTCATGGGCCCTTCCCTTCATACCTCTGCCGCTTTGGCTTAAGAGAGGATGGCAACTGTGAATGTGGGGTCATCCAGACCATTTTGTGTTCTCCTGCCCGCACACAGCGCTTAACAGTCTCAAGCAGCCAGGGGAAAGATTCTGGCCAAACGGGTTCCAGAACCTGCAAAGGAACAGAGTTGCTCAGAGGAAACTGAAAACAGTAATTGACTACTGTATTAGCAATTATTCTTCTGACGCTAGAAGATAGTAGCCATAAAGTACAAACTTGTATATAACATACATTAGGTTCTAACAACGTCATTTCTTAGCAGAGTTTCTTAGAATTAGACATCGCCCCTTCAGTATAGCATTAACTATTCTTGAACTAGCACATTTATTAACCTGAAGACAGATTACTTGCTCTGCAAAGCATAGCAGTATGTACGTTAGAACTATATAAGCTAGTTCAGTATGTCAGCAATGTAATACGTCAGTCCAATATGTAATTTTCTATTTATAGAGAGCCAGGTTTTTATACACAAATTTTATACTATATGAGAATGCTGTATCTGTAAATATGCTGTATATGAGAATGCTATATCTGTATATGCTATATATATATATGCTATATCTGTATATATATGCTATATCTGTATATATATGCTATATCTGTATCTGTATATGAGAATGCTGTATCTGTATCTGTAAATGTTAATATCTTTTTTTATTGTACCTAACCTTTACTATGGAAAGTATTCTTCATGTAAACTTTACTATCATGATAAAGTATCTGTATATATATATATATAAATATGCATGATAGTATGCATGCATAATATGAATATGCACTTTTTTTATTTTGAAATATATCTGTATATATGGTTGTATATATCTGTGTTTGTGTTGGTTTCTATATGTATCTATATTTTTAATAAGGGAAATGAAATATATGAGAGAATTATCTAAGCATTGTACGAACCATGACCCCCTACCTATTTCCATTTTTATGAACTTGCAAATTTTTTAATATACATTTGGAACAGAAAAAGTAAAAAAGTTGAAGAAACAAAAACAGTGAAAATTTAAGTTAATCTTTTTTATTTAAAGCTCCAAACAGAACTTGTCAAGGGAAAAGTGTTCTGGATCTTTACAGAAAGTCAGTTAATTGAACAACAAAATACGAGTTTCATTCCGATCAACTCACTGAGACCTCTATCGTTAATTAGCATTATGGTTTTTAATTAAAAAAAATTTTATATACAATTCTTCAACAAACTTAGACATATTTGAGGCTCTCATTGAATTGGTCTCTTTTCCCTACCCGTTTTTGTTGTCCGAACACAAATAGAAACAAATTATACAAGGAAAAACTTACATGTAATGTAATTTATAATCAAGGGAAAAAATTGGACTAATTACAATCGAAAGAAATTTATAAAAGTAGTAAAATAATAAGATAATAAGAATAATAAAACGCTGTACTAATGACAATGCAAAGCTCAAATTTTTTATTGTAAAATTTTTTAGTCAAATATAAAGGCTAAATAAGGGCCAGGTTCGAATGCGTACTTAAAATACTTTTTGCTAAAGTAAAAGGAATGGAGAAAAAAAGTTATGCAACGGGGTTGCCTCTCTGTGGATCAGGGCATACAAACTGCTACGTAATTTGCGACACTGTTTCTAAGCCTATGATCTGAGCAAGGAGGGGTCCAGTTTTGGGGGGGTTGTTGGAATTTGTTAGACGGAAGCGTCCGAAGGACTGAGAAAGGGAGTGCTGATAGAGTTGGCCAAAGTTTCGGAAATGGAAAATGTTTTTGTTAGTAAAAAGTCGTCATTTTTCACGCATTCGAGCTATAAAAACGTCTTATCAGAAAAAGAAAAGGCTCTTAATTAGTAAAAGCTCAGTGGCCAGCAAATTAGAGAGTATTAATTTATGTACAGATATACTAACTTAATTCACTGATGTAGAATGTCAAAGATAGAGTTCTTAAGAATTAAATTACATATACACATTCAGTTCTTGTTAAAGTCATCCACAAATTGCCTCCTTTCTGTTTAAGCAAAAATTTCCTATCACTTGTTACAAAAAATTTAAAGATTAAGGTAAATGCCGGCTTTTTTAAGCGAAAGAGAAGTGATTTTATTGGAAAATTATTGTGTTGAAGTATATTAATGAAGTAGTAAATTTCGTCTTGTAGAAATTCTGCATCATTGTTCATTCTTTTTATCCTGAGAAGTTGGGAATTAATGGTATTTATTATGACTTTTTTCGAGATGTTAGATGTCCAATTGGTCAATTTTAGCGTGTTAAATTTGAATTCTCTTCGTTCATTCGAACCTGGCCCTTATTTAGCCTTTACATTTGACAATCAAAAATTTAAATAAAAAATTTGATCTTTGCATTGTCATTAGTACAGCGTTTTATTATTCTTATTGTCTTATTATTTTACTATTTTTATAAATTTATTTCGATTGTAATTAGTCCAATTTTTTCCCTTGGTTATAAATGTTTTATTTCAGCATTACATGTAAGTTTTTCCTTGTATAATTTGTTTCTATTTGTGTTAGGACAACAAAAACGGGTAGGGAAAAGAGACCAATTCAGTGAGAGCCTCAAATATGTCTAAGTTTATTGAAGAATTGTATATAAAAAATTGTTTTAGAATTAAAAACCAGTATGCTAATTGACGATAGAGGTCTCAGTGAGTTGATCGAAATGAAACTCGTATTTTGTTGCTCAGTTAATTGACTTTCTTTAAAGCTTCAGAACACTTTTCCCTTGACAAGTTCTGTTTGGAGCTTTAAATAAAAAAGATTAACTTTAATTTTCACTGTTTCTGTTTTTTCAACTTTTTTACTTTTTCTGTTCCAAATGTATAGTATAAAATTTGCAAGTTCATAAAAATGGAAATAGGTAGGGGATCATCGTTCTTACAATCCTTAAGTAATTCGCTCATACATTTCATTTCCCATATTAGATGGTATAAATTATGCAGCACTACGCGCAGTTTTTTCTACTAATTTTTCTAGTTTTTTTCTCTCAACAACAAATAGAAAATTTGTCAACTTTCTCAATAATATCTATATTTTTATTATACCGTTCTTCAAGTGCCGCAAATGTATATTTTTTTTTTGCATTTAATAAATGTCGTCTGCTCTGCTAGGGTGGCCCAGGGCTGCGGCCTGGCAGCTAGTGATTAACTCCCGCTGGGTTGGTAACCAATTATGCATGGATATAACAAGTATACCTGGGTCGGAAGCCAACTCAGCGGTTTACCTCCCCTAATCACTATACCGTCTGGGCGGCATTGTTAAAAAATGTAACAGTATTAATATTGAACTTTTCTGTTTTGCTGTTGTTATATCTCTTCACGCACTCCCCTCTAACAACTGCTTTAATAAATTCATATCTTTTTCATTAACTTATTAACGATATGCTTGTTCTAATGATAATGATTAATTTAATTCTAAAATTTAAGTAGAGGAAGTTTAATTTAATAATCGGCAGGAATGAACTTTAATTTAGCATAAATTTCAACTATAGAACTGCCAAATCGTTTCTAAAGTTCAAAATTTCATCATTTTGAACTGCAAAATCTAGTTGTTTTAACACACGTGTTTTGAATTCGTAAGAACTCACTTATCCCCTGCTAAAGACACTTATGATACTTAAACCAACTTGCTAAGAAGAAGAGATGAAGTAAATACATGATATCAAGCTTGAAAAAGTTATGGACAAGACGATAGGAATAGGACCTTTAAGAAAAATTTAGAGATTTTGACTAATGTGAAAAATTCGAGAAAATCTAGTTTACAAGGCAAAGTAATTTTTTGAAAAATCTAAACGGATAAAATATTTAAAATAAAATCAGAAAAACGATTCGCGAACAAATATTCATTAATTTTATATTTTCAGATCAAAGGTTTGTTTTTAATGTGATATTTCAAAGTTTTTTCATTTTGCTTGAAGCAGAAGAAATTACTTTTGTTACCTTTGTTAAAAATGCAATTTTCAATTCCATTCCGTGATGAACACATCTGAGTAGCTAAAATTCATAATCGAAATACGTCAATGTTTGCACTATCAGATAGAGGGGGAAAATATTTTAAATGAAGCTTTTCTGAATCTCTAACTTAATTAAACGATTTTAGCGATTTTTCAAAAATCTCTCGATTTTTTTTCTGTTAATGTTAGTTTTGAATTCTTGCATAAAATAAATCTAGTTCTAATAGCGCCTTTAAAATTTTCACAAATCATAGCATCAGCTCTTTGTCTTCTTCCTTTAAAATAAAAATGATACTAATATTAATAACTCTATATTCTATTGTCTTCATATATAACATTTTGATTTCAACTAAAAGGGAATTTTCTTCCAACATGATTTGTTTTTAAGACCCGTGGCCCAAGGGAACGTAAAAACGATCACATGGTGATGATCTATGATGTGATATTTCCTATTCTCTCTCCCCATGTTATATTAGACAGTTTTAATTATTTATGTTAATTACTCATAACTGAACGCAAAATTGGTTGATTTGGTTTGGCTATTTGAATACGGCAACACGAGGGCTATCAGACTGGGGGAATGCCTTCGATGAAGGCTTTTTAAGGGTAACTGACTCTTATTTAGGTTACACATGGGGAAAACCACGGAAACCAATTATGCAGTCAACCCGTTTACCCGAATTCAAGCCCAGGAAGAACTACCAGTGTTCAACAGTCTTTAATCGCCCGTCCACTGGCGGGGCGAAGGCTGAATTGGACTTCTGCGTATAGGTTAATGTATGAAATAGGCGACTGAAAACGTGTTTCGCAATGGACGCATGTTTGGAGTTCGGGTGTTTAATGTTACTTAAGGTTACTGTGGTTTCTGAGAGCCATCAGTTTTCATTAGTTATGATTCAAATACGCCATTTAAGTGGAAAACATAAATGCTGATCGCGTGAAATCTGAACATTCCTCAGAATGTCGTACCAAAAACTTGGAAGCACTTTTTAAGCCCTGAATATATTAGCAGACAGCCAAGAGCAAAAACTACATCCAGCGACCATTTCGAATCACTTTTGGTAAGAACGAAGCGTGAAGGGCCTACTAGAGAGTTACTTTCAGACCTTCAAGCTGTCACAGGAACTGTTCAGCCACTTAATGCTACACAAGGTTTCATAAGAGAGGAATTTATGCGAGAAAACAATAGTTTGTATCCCACTCATTTCATCTTCCCAAGGATCACTTGTAAGGTGGTGTCGTCACCTTCTCTGAAGCCAAGAGGAAAGGGACCGTGTACTGTTTACTGATGAGTTCAGATGGAGCCCAGACTGTGATTCAAGACATGTTTTGATCTAGAGGATGCAAGTAAAATGCAATTTTCCCTTCCTTATACACGAAAGATCCCGTTTCCAAGGTAGCAGTTTTATACTTTGGAGTGGAATCACCAAAAACGGCCGCATCAAGTTGCATGACTTTAATGGAGGTTCTGTAACTAATTACAGGTATGTGAACGAGCTCTAGCGATAATTACAGGTATGTGCACGAGCTCTGGCGATAATTACAGGTATGTGAACGAGGTTAGTTTAGGGGTGCCGATGGCCTAGCTGTTTTGCTAATAGATGACAATGTTCATCCATAACGAGCATCTCTTGTGTCAGAACAGTTGGAAACAAAAGATATGATGAGAACGGATTAGGCGCTTTACTCATATTTACCAGAGTGGAACCCGATTATGTATGTGTCGGATTCGGATGCCTAAGATTGCTGAATTCCAGACGCTGTATGCTTCTCCTGACCTATAAGATCTGAAAAGAGCACTTTCAGAAGAATAACTTGAAATCCACAATACTTGACCAACAATTTTCTAAATTCTATGGTGAGGCTTTCATTTCATTCAGAGGTGACCGCACACCACATTAAAATGAGATTTGTTGAGATACAAGGAATATTGTTTTTCCATCTTTTTTAAATTTTCACAAATGTGACTTTGAATTCAACATTTTTAGATTAATAAAGTGGCAAGCATAACAGTTTACGCTAAATAGTATTGTTGTGTAAACTATTTTTAATCATTTTTCAATGAGTAACAGTTAAGTTTTATTTTTGACAATATATTTTAATTTTGATGAGTAGTGTTAGAGCAATGTTCTTTGATTTTTCTTAATTTTATTACTATATGTAATATTACTTTTTTAAGAATTATGAAGCTAGTTGTTAACCTCCTTACAAGTTATACTGATTGGTTATGTTGTCAGGACTGAGTGTTCGGTGCATATTCTTGGCAAACATCTTCGTGACAGCTTAAAGTCCTGATCTGGAACAGGGAGCTGAATGCAGCTATGTTCTGTGATTGAGATGGAGAATAACTGCACTTGAAAGGGATTTAAAATCCTCTTTTATTAAATCAATATTATTTACAAACCACTTCCCAACTCGGGAGGGATTCAGAAAGTAAAGACCACACTTAAATTTAAAACTAAAGCTAAATAGAAATTAAATTAATCTTTGCTCACAGAGCTATACGCGGAGTTGGCCTCTAACCAAATGGTGCGTAGCAAGATTTACTAATACCTTAAGCAATCACATAAAAGCACTATGGCTTAGAATTTAACTGCTAGCTGGTCAGGCGAACGTCGAATAGAGTGACCGTGATCTGAGACTAAAAGCTCTCTCACACTGAGAGGTTTCTACCTCTTGCTTAAATAGAACTTGGCTCCACTTCAAATTAGCATAAACTGAAAACGCGCGCTTCTTCTAACGGGAAGTTGAAAATGAGAAGACATAGAAAGATTTAAATTAAAATAAAACTTTGTTAGTTTAACTAAAACCTTACAACGTAACATTATTATAATTTAGATGGTTACTTTATATACTCGCGTATAAGTTGATCTTTAAACCTAGCAGAAAAATCGTTAACGAATTCAAATTTCTACTTATCTGCTGTTTAAAAATATGACACTTAAACTTTTTCTGAAAAATTTTAGATTTAGATACCTGAGTAACCTTCAGGTAACCGTTATTGACCACTTTAATCAGTATCGGCCCCTCTAGAAGAGGCTGTTTTGTGCAAAGCTATACATCAGCGTCTCCAGTTAGTTGCATGGAAGATATACATATGTATATAAAAACTTACTTTCTCGATAATAACAGTAAAAATAATTCAGTTACCACAAAAAAATCTCAACGCAGATAATAGATCTTGAACTTTGTACTCGAAATGTCATTCATTTTACATGCATAGTCTCCCGATTTTAACCACTGCAAAATTCCTAATTAGATTATTTATATGGACTCCAAACAAAATTTGCCCTTTTTGTCTAATTTTAAACTTTAAATCTCAAAAAGTGACAGTGCGGCTTTGCTCAGTTTCACCCCAATTTTAAATTAAGGCATCCCAGGAGACGGGGTCGAGGATTTTACCTCTCTTGCCTTACCACCAAACCACTCAAGAGGACGTTTGGCTCGCCGTATATGTTGAGTGTCCGCATGCCGCGCAGACACTTTACGTTTACAAACATCTTCTCCAGGATTCGAAGCTGCGCCCATCGGAATGACATTTAGCGTTACTAACCATTATATCATCTGAGCGGCCCAGCGTTCTTCGTCATGTTAATAAAGTAATTCGAAAGGAAGGCGTATAATTATAGATTATAAACTGCAGTGAACCTATAAATGAAATACTATGTATTATTGAAGAGTCTATGTCAAAGGATTTTAAAAAAGGTACAATAAAAATAAGCGAAGTTAGAGTAAACTAAGTGAATGGTAACACGTTTAGAGAAAGTTCACTGGTACAAAATGTAGAAATTTTAAAAAGCAGTTTTCTCTTGAAGTTCTCCGCAGTTTAGAGAAAAAGTATCGCAGAGTTTTTACTGTGTTTACATTCTATTTGATCATGAAATATAGCATAGTTTTGAAAATTGTTAAAATACAAAATATATTAATCAAGTATATGTACTTTTTAATTTCGGAATAAAATATTTAAGGCAGTAGGTTACGCAGTAATTTAAATATGCTGTAAAAAAGGCAGTTTTGGAAGGGTAACATGTTTCAGTTTGCGGAAAGCCCTAAAATTATTTAAACGGGCAAAATTTAATTTAGAGGCAAAATGATAATAATTAAATACAAAACTCAGACTTTATCTTCGAAAACAAAAACAAAAAAATAAGATTTATTCAAAGTTTTATCATATTTAATCATCTTCTGACGTTGTCTGCGCTATTTGCCAATTCGGGGAGCTAGTTTTTCATATTCGACTTACAGTTCTGATATTATAAAGTTCCGTAAAGTCTATGGTAAAATCGAACCTAGGCTAACACAAAAGCGCACTTATTCGTAAATATTTAAAATACCTGTACCTTATTTTCAAAATCTGAATATCAAATCTTTTACAAAAAGTGACTGAAGTTATTTTTATAAACATTTTTCACTTTACTATTCAATAGGTGTCTGACTTTTTGCTTTGAACACAAATTTTCGTTTACTGAATCTCCCCACCCCCATAAAATAAAATTAAATTAAAGGTACGATAAAAATAAGAATGGCTACATAACTTATTCTTCGAAAAGGCGTCATATACTAATGTTATCTATGCTTGGCGTTCAGTTTTATCTACCTACCCTGCTGAAAATCCAGCATAGCGGCGAAAGAGTTGAAAAAGGCCGGGGGGATTTTTTTTTATGCAAGTGAAGATGCGTTATATCCATCCTGTTTGAAAGTTTTTTACAACCGCCCTTGAATGTAGGGCGTCAGCGAGAGATTGTACTGTCCTCCCGATTTTCATTACTCGTCTTCATAAATATATGCACCCACGCCCATAGTCAAAAGGAAGAAGAAAAAGTAAATTATTCTGCGTTCCACCCAGTTTTCTTTCCTTCAGCCGACTTATTTATATTACGTGGATGAGGTATGCCTTAAATACGGGCATGGAGTCTATGTAGGAATATTATTTATTAACTGCGAGACGGAATATTTTTCATTATTATATTTCGAAGGCGTCAAAAAGTGTTACTTAGTAAACGATTACATAGCCATTATATTGCTAGGATACCAAACTCTAAATTTCTGTTCTTTTCAGTTACAGAAAGCAATAATCTAAATTTTATTGTCTCGAAATATTTAACTTGCTTTTGCTGCTGTAAAACAGTTAACTAATTACAAGGCTTATGTTTATTCTACTTTCACTAACAAAAAAATAGAGAAATAAAAGAGAATTTTTTAAAGTTGGTTTTATCGTAATTATTTCGGCAGAATGCCTTGACTGACAGTCATGATTTTTAAAATAGCATTAACAGTTTAAAATCTGACGATAAAACAATTTGAAACAATTTGAAAACAAACTATTTGAAAATTAACAATTAGAGTTCAACAGTACTCATGAGATGAGAAAGTAATCTTTCGTGTTTCTGTATTAAATCAGAATGCTAATGAATTATAATTTGGGGGAAAGGGGGCGAAGCACCATTCTATCTTTCTGACGCTCTGGATTCAGAGACGTCGTAATTTTCAACATATTCTCACATTAAAACACAATCAGAACAATAACAATTATAGAAAAGTTGTGTTTTCTTAAAGTATTATCAATTATAACCAGTGTAAGGCGTCCCCGTTCTTTTAAAACTGTTGTTCTCAATCATTGTGGCAAAATCGATTTCTGTGCCCCCATGACCCATCTTTTCCAAACTCCGTCTCTGTATTTTAATTCTAGGAGCCAAGTATTGGTTACTTCCAGCTTCCAGTCATCTATCCAACGTTAAAAGCTTTGATTACCACCCTTAAAAGACTTTTTAAAAGAGTAAAAGATTCCATCTTTAAGAGATTTGGAGATATCAAGAAGTTATCTTCGAGAATCACAGCTATATCTGTTCATTCTTCTTAGACAACTTTCTTCATATCTCCATTTCAATGGTTCCGTTTAATATATCTAGTCTAATATTTTCCATGCAAAAATATTCAGATAATACTTTTTCTAAAAACTTTTCTTGAATACAAGGATATAAAAATTCTCACGATAATGCGCTAAATAATGGAAAAAATACCGCCAATGCATAAATGTAATATGTTGCCCGATCATAAAGCTATGATTCTGATTCACTTAAGTTTCAAGCACTAACACTTTCCCCCAAATCTAAGCTGTTAAAATTTAATATGCAAAAAGCGGAAATTAAAATTCATAGTTAAGAAGTTATAGACATTAAACTTGTATCGTACTACAAAGATATATTACAACTTTCTGATCAAAGTTGAAAAGAAAATTCAAAGCATAATTCACTAGACAAAATCTTCGAAAAGTAAAATCAGCATACAAATATGAAACATTTATCGAATATTAATTAAACTTGTATCGTACTACAAAGATATATTACAACTTTCTGATCAAAGTTGAAAAGAAAATTCAAAGCATAATTCACTAGACAAAATCTTCGAAAAGTAAAATCAGCATACAAATATGAAACATTTATCAGAATATTAATATGCAAAAAGCGGAAATTAAAATTCATAGTTAAGAAGTTATAAACATTAAACTTGTATCGTACTGCAAAGATATATTACAACTTTCTGATCAAAGTTGAAAAGAAAATTCATAGCATAATTCACTAGACAAAATCTTTGAAAAGTAAAACCAGCATACAAATATGAAACATTTATCAGAATATTAATATGCAAAAAGCGGAAATTAAAATTCATAGTTAAGAAGTTATAGACATTAAACTTGTATCGTACTACAAAGATATATTACAACTTTCTGATCAAAGTTGAAAAGAAAATTCAAAGCATAATTCACTAGACAAAATCTTCGAAAAGTAAAATCAGCATACAAATATGAAACATTTATCAGAATATTAATATGCAAAAAGCGGAAATTAAAATTCATAGTTAAGAAGTTATAAACATTAAACTTGTATCGTACTGCAAAGATATATTACAACTTTCTGATCAAAGTTGAAAAGAAAATTCATAGCATAATTCACTAGACAAAATCTTTGAAAAGTAAAACCAGCATACAAATATGAAACATTTATCAGAATATTAATATGCAAAAAGCGGAAATTAAAATTCATAGTTAAGAAGTTATAGACATTAAACTTGTATCGTACTACAAAGATATATTACAACTTTCTGATCAAAGTTGAAAAGAAAATTCAAAGCATAATTCACTAGACAAAATCTTCGAAAAGTAAAATCAGCATACAAATATGAAACATTTATCAGAATATTAATATGCAAAAAGCGGAAATTAAAATTCATAGTTAAGAAGTTATAAACATTAAACTTGTATCGTACTGCAAAGATATATTACAACTTTCTGATCAAAGTTGAAAAGAAAATTCATAGCATAATTCACTAGACAAAATCTTTGAAAAGTAAAACCAGCATACAAATATGAAACATTTATCAGAATATTAATATGCAAAAAGCGGAAATTAAAATTCATAGTTAAGAAGTTATAGACATTAAACTTGTATCGTACTACAAAGATATATTACAACTTTCTGATCAAAGTTGAAAAGAAAATTCAAAGCATAATTCACTAGACAAAATCTTCGAAAAGTAAAATCAGCATACAAATATGAAACATTTATCAGAATATTAATATGCAAAAAGCGGAAATTAAAATTCATAGTTAAAAAGTTATAAACATTAAACTTGTATCGTACTGCAAAGATATATTACAACTTTCTGATCAAAGTTGAAAAGAAAATTCATAGCATAATTCACTAGACAAAATCTTTGAAAAGTAAAACCAGCATACAAATATGAAATATATATCAGATTTCAAAATAGGTTGTTCTAAGCATAATTATATTCAATTTTTTTCTCTACAGTACTTACGTTCTGCATTGAGAAGCTTAAAAAATGAGCGAGAAAACGTTTACTGTTTTCATTTTTATAATTTTTTACGTATAATATAATATTTCATTGTTGCATAACATAATATTTCATCATTTCATCAAAAAATATACATGTAATATTTCATCATTTCAATGAAAAGAAAGTATTTAAACGAGATGAAACTTAAAAGTGAAGTAAACGAAAGTAAGAAAGAAACAAAAAGTAATCTCTGTGTTTATTTTCAGAAATTTAATATTGGTTAGAGTACCTACTTTAAATCAGGAACATTTTAATAGCAAAGAAGTCAACGTTATTTGTGGAAAAATATTATTGTCTCAAAATATTTTAAGCAACTTGTTTTTGCTGCTGTAAAACAATTAGCTAATTACATGGAGTACGTTTCTCCTGCTTTCACCAATAAAAAAATAGAGAAATGAAAGTGAATTTTTTTAAGTTTGTTTTATCGTAAGTATTTTGGCAGAATGCCTTGACCGCTTTGACTTCTGCTTTCTTTCAAATAAAACTCAAAACTTTCAATAGGATTGGATTTAATTTATTCAGTTAAGGCAAAGACCACTAGGACTATCTAAAGGGGCCAAAATGCTTTCGTGGATTACTTTCTAAAGTAAGCTGACTCGTATTCATTTTATACGTGGAGAAAATCCCCCAAAATAATCATGTAGCCAGCCAGTTCTTTGAGATTGACTTTCAATAATATTTAATAAATGGAATGCACCTCTGTAAAGAGCATTAATACACTAGGACTGCGTATATGTGAAATTTTATGCCTTATGTTTCGTTAGTATCTCTTCAGAAGCCTAAGAACTGCACCAAAACAATAAGATTTAAAGAAACTATAATGCGTTTAGTGGAGAGATACAGGTTCTAAATTCTGCTCGTACTAAATATGTAGAGGTTGGAATTTTAAATTTTGACATTAAAATGTGCATACAGATGAAATGCTACATGTAGCGTTCACATTCGATAACTCATAAGACTTAGAAGAACGTCACTACTTCCTGCAGTTCTTTAGATGAGAAGATTGATAAGATGATAATTAATTAAACTGATGAAATACGTTAGTTTGAAAAGAAAACGTGAAGTATATTAAAGCAAAACACCTAAAAATGCAGATCTCATCGGCCTTTTCACTCAGTTTCATTCCTTACGTACTAAAAAGTATGAAGTAAAAAGTACTAGTAAATAATGATAAAATACAAAGTGATAAAATAAGCAGTAGATAATAGTTACAGTTGAACTTGTCATATTTTTTAAGAGCTTGCTTTTTAGAAAATCTTCTGTCCTTTTTTTTATAAAAGCTAATTCTGTATTTGTGAGTTAAATCTATTGGACAGCGGCACTTTCTTCAAGCATTCAATGCTCTCGGAAAATCGACGGGTGGGAGATTTTTCATAAGAGTTTCCCATAAAAAAATTTTCATGAAAGCATCTGTGTTAAGCCCTGTTAAGGACAAAACTATTAGTTTTTTATTTGGAGCGATAATCATGAAAACTCAGCTATTCCCTCGCAAGGGCTGAAACTCTAGATTTTCCGACTGGTAACCGGCCGTTCTACCATTATATCATAGAACAGGCAGTGGGGAAGACGACAGTTCCTCGTATTTTGTTATAATTAAAGAGAGCGTGAGGAGAGGGGAACAAGACCCAGTCAACCAAATGTAGATCATCCGCCATATTTTAGTCCACAAAACACCACAAACATATTTTACACCGCAAAAGCAAGTAGATGGAAATCCTTATAGGAGCGCATAGCCTTTGTGGGGATTTCTTGTCATGAAATAATTGCTGTAACTTTTGTGAATAAGTTTTCGCATTGCCCCTCCTTTTTTTAAAGATTTAATTTTTACTTCATAATTTTTAAAACGCCTTTAAAAATATGATGAATTAACGAAAGCGGCACATAAAATATTGATGGAAAATGATACTCTTAAAATCTGAGCAAATTGCAATTAAGATTTTTCACTAACAAAACTCTATCGGTGACTTACAACCATTCGCAGTTTTAATAAAACGACATTTTATGGACTTTACCGTAAGAAAAATGTAAGCAATATTATTATTCACTCTCGCATTCTGTGTTAAACAGGATATATGCTTGGTTCTTATAACGTGAAGTGCAGTCTTTGTTCACAGGTAAGTGTCGCTTTAGTTTAAATAGCGAATCTAGGCGTGTTGACATGTGGCGAGAAACAGGAACTTGTAGTCACTTGTTCAACATCTGGGGTGGGTCTCCTTCGGTGGTGCCAGTTCGTTAGTCTTTTATAAATGATCGTAATACGACCGCTGAAAACATGTTTGGGTGACACTGTTGAATCTCTATCCATGTTTACAAATACTTATAATGGTATGCATAACTGTGAAGCAGAACATATTAAAGAAACATAAATCCATCAAAGAAAGCAGACGTTTTTGATCAGGGAAAGCTCCTGTCTTTCCCTTCTGTCATCTCTAAGAAGGGAGAAAAATACCCTACAACTCTTAAAGAATTTGCCTTTATCCGCATTAATAGGCGCGGAGGCATTTTCGATGGAAATTCATAAAAACTGTTTTCAGCACTTAAAGTAGAAATTAATACCTATAACAATGTTAAGTAAAATGTGTGTAGCATTACATTTACGTATCTATATTACGAAGCATTTACATGCGTTTGTTTTAAAATAATAGATGATCTTCCTTTGAGTTTCTTTCGCAATGCATACGAGCAGCTCAGAGATTCATGAGCAGTATAGTTATTGTACATTCAGCTCTTTCTCCAATAATACGTCAAGTTATCCAAAACAACTACAGAATTCCTTTTGTTGTCGTATCTACTGTACTATAGTAAAATGCAAGTTTCGCAAACGTAATAGTATAGTCAAATGTAAGTTTCCCAGACGTAATAGTTTAGTTAATTATAAGTTTCCCAAACGTAATAGTATAGTCAAATATAAGTTTCCCAAACGTAATAGTATAGTCAAATATAAGTTTCCCAAACGTAATAGTATAGTCAATTATAAGTTTCCCAAACGTAATAGTATAGTCAAATATAAGTTTCCTAAACGTAATAGTATAGTCAAATATAAGTTTCCCAAACGTAATTTCCACTTTTAGAAATCTTTCGGTGGACATCAATGTTTAGTCACTGACGAACTCCAAATACTGACAACTTTTTTCGCAGAATGGGAAAAATTCTCTTGTTATGTTCTGCGAAATATTTTTATAATTTATTGGAATCTTTGTTATTTTCGTTTTGGTAATTTTAGTAACTTCTATGTCTCTTCTTTTGAATAATATGAATTTTAATTGATTCAAATAGTCAGTTAATATAGATAATTTAAATCACCTCGTAAACAGGTTTATTTCAGAGTTTCACTATTTTTGCATATGATATACAAGCACTAATTTTCATTGTAACCTCAAAAGAAGAAACAAGGAAAAAAAAAAAGTTTTCAAAATTGAAAATTCTAGATGGTGATATTCAGATTCAATGTAATTTAATCATCGCTCCTGTTAAGCAGAGTTTTATTGCATTTCTATTATCGGTTTTAACATCGTCTCCTATCCATATTAAAAATTTCATCATCTCTAAAGTTATCCCTTCTCTTCACGGATTTCTAATTCATTTTGTGTAGAATTGTACAGATATACAGAATTCTACGCTGTTATCTGGAATTGCCTTTGCATACATAAAAATAAGGATATTTTATGAAAAAAATTAATGAGTCTGATTTATTTTTTCATAGAAAAATGCAAAAAACAAATCTGATTATCATTACGCAATCCAACTGATCAATCTGTTTTTGACATGCAAATGACAAAAAGATGTCTTCTAAAGGCATGGCATCTAAGGCCAGTTTCTGACATTAAACTATCGTTTGGAAGAATTTTTGAGGTGGACTGTGATCTGCCATTTGGAAGCAAGGCAGACAATTTTGGAAGAGCTTAAATGCTGAATATTGCCACTTCATATTATCAACCTTCGCATCTTATTTGTCTATCTGTCATTACTTTACTCAGCTTTAACAGTCTAAGGATTTTCTCCCTCCTTGCACCGTATGTTCATGGGGTAACTGGAAAGCACGTCCGGCTAGAAATCGGAAGATCTGGAGTTCGAGTCCCGGGAAGGGCATTTCACATTTCCAGCTTCGAAAAACCTAAGGTTTCTACAACCGATTCATACAAATATGACGGAAAGTCTTGAAGATGAACATGACAGTGAACACTTTAACGGCAAATTCGCATTCCGAAAGTAGTTTTATAAGTCCTATTAATTTCCAGGTTTTATTTGTAAGAAATGTGTTCAAGCTCTAGCAATTTATTTAAAAATGATCAATGATGTTAAACTTATATCACTACCAACTGGAGTCACATATCGTTTTAAATATATACGCCTACTCTGCGTTCATTTTGTATTCTTAAATTAGGTCTGCATCTTGTTATCATGCATGCAAATTTTGAAGCTCATACGTATTTAGTACTTTCTCATAAGCAATAGTCTTGTACTTAAGATACTAATTTAAAGTGAGACTATTATTTTGCTTTTTATTGCCCCACAGTACTTAGTAACTTATGAAAACGTTTACATATGCTAACGTTTACATAAGCTTCAGCTGCAGAGGATTGAATTTTAAAGAAATCCTTATAAGAAATTTCTAAAAAGTTTTTATTAAAAAGATTATCCCATCCTAAGGAAAGCTGTTTAGTGTGTTAAAATTGCCTTATGTTGATTGATAATGAAATGTTAACTTATTAGATAAAATAAAGAAATTATTATAAGAAATTTGAAAAATATTTTTTATTTAAAATATTATCCCAGCCTAGGAAAAATTGTTTAGGTTGTCAATATTGCGTCATGTTTATTGGTAGTGATATATATATATATATAT
The DNA here is from genome assembly GCA_000611955.2 of Stegodyphus mimosarum. NCBI lineage: Eukaryota > Metazoa > Arthropoda > Arachnida > Araneae > Eresidae > Stegodyphus > Stegodyphus mimosarum. The sequence goes on along the minus strand of KK120593.1, from coordinate 215,878 downwards.
ATACAGTTTAACAAATGCATTTTTTTATTTCCATGCATATCATTATCTCAACTGTAAATAGCTTTAACACGCATCAAACGCTTTTCAGTTTACTGTATATCTTGGTTCAGGCACTTTCGCTTACTAGTATGCATATTGTCATTCTTGCTGCGAAAGAGTACGCCTTTATCCTTGTCGTATAATAGTAACTAGATATCACACTCAGGCGCCGAACTTGATAGTAGTATTTAATGCGACGCCAGTGACAAGTCGTCATTGTTTATTTGGAAATGCGATGAGAGGTATTAATACTTTCAAGTGCTCTTTAATTAAAGACTATTCTTTGAATAAAGAATAGAGAAATGAAGGATATATTTGTTCCCTTTTTAATACACTTCTTTCAGAGTGAATGTAGTAGCTTTGCACTCAACATTCAAGCAGAAGTAATACAGAAATTTTTGCATGCTAGAATATCATAATATTTTTAAGTTGCATTCCGTAATATAATAAATAAAACTACATAGATAAAATCTTTATCCTAATGCATTTTTAAGATAACTGACTGAACTTTATAATTGAATGAAACAAATACATTACGTTAAAAAAAAAGAATGAAACATTCCGTGCGTAAGTGTGCTACACACTTGCGCAGTCGGACAAAATGTAAAAATAAATAATAGCCGAGTAAAAAAATAATAGCCGAGTAAAAAAATAATAGCCTAACACGACATTTCTGTAAGTTACGCTTAATTTAAATAATTGCATTTGGGGACTGTATTTCTAAAATTTCTTTGCTAATATTTAGTTCAATACCAAATTGAATCTATATTAGTACAGTTGGAAGAGAAAGCTAAAGAAATATTTTAATAATTTTTTTTACAGGAGGGGGGGGCAGAGGAAATTAATCATCTAAAGTAAAACTCAGTAAACATTCCCTGGAAGTATATTTTATTTAATATAGTAAAGGTTATTATAAATCTGAATTAGCATTTCTGTTTCTGTTTTATCTTAGAAATATACATATAAAATGTTATAACTTTATTTGAAGATATTCTAACTAATTAAGGCTAATTATTAAAATATTTATTATGAATGTATATATATGCGTATAATAAAAAGTTAATTAATGATGGAAAAAGAAGGCTACAGTTTTAATTCCGAGGGAAAAGAGCTGTATAATTATGCATAAGTTGAGGTCCTTCAAAGGTTTAAAACCACAGGAAACTAGTAGCTGCGTTCCCGGTTCTGTTCCCTGTAGATGCGTGGGTGCCTTCGCGGTTTTTCCAACGTATGTTAACGTAAGTACGCGCTGCCTTTGTACATACATCTTCCACGAAGACATTCCTCATTAAACAGGTACTTTTATGCGCTTTGCTACTACTATTTAACCGCTCATTTGCATTTACTCTACTTTCAGCTATCGTTGTACGACACAATTTAACAAATCTTTTGTTACAAAGAGCTCAGACAGTCAGTTTTAAGAGTACTTTTTTGATTTGATTTCAAATCCAGTTACTAAATTCTTTTATTAGACTTTATTTTTTAAGTGATGGATGTTTAATTTTTTTTATTAAACTAGCTATGTTTTACATGTAAAGTGCAATTACATTTATTAATAATTAGCTTAAATTCTAAGATTCTTATAATTCGATACATTGCTGACCATCCAAAATGCAGAACCATGAAGAATAAGCAATATCTAAGCACTGGACAAATAATATGAGATACGATATGAATGTATTAAAACTGCAGTCTCGTTTGACATGCAAAGAAATCAGTATTTTATGTAGCCACCATAGTTGCAAATAACTGCTGTGACATGCCGTCGGCAGTGAAAAAAAAGAGGTTTTGTATGTTTACTTGAGTTTATCAGTCCATGCAATTGCCACTCGTTACCGCACTCGTGGGTGGGCAGCTCGTTTGTCAGTCGTTGTCCAATGTATTCTCCCTGCGACAGATCGACAGAATGGAAGGCTAAGACAGCAGAGCAACCTCGTGAGTAATGAAAATATGTTGAGCTTGTGTGCATGTGCGGTTGCGTATTGTTTTAATGAATCTTAGTAAAGGGATAAACTTGAAGTCAGGGAAAACAACAAGCTTCAAAGCTACAAAAATACACTGCTGGCCACCGTAAATGCAACACCCTGAAGGAAGCATACAAATAACATGGAATTTACAATATGCATTAGCGGAGATGAGATATGCAAATGATTAGAATTTTAGCTCAGACGCACATCACGCGCGCCTGTGGCGCCACTTCAAAGCGCTATTTAAGGCTTGCAGTTTTCGACGATTTCAAGTTCAGCAATTGCGTTTTTCTTGTGTATTTTTTTTTCAAAAAAAGAAAAAAAACGATAAATTATACCTCGTAGTAAACAGCGATCATCGTTTCATGAAGTATTCGAGTTCGACAGAGGAAGGTAAGTGCCCTACCGAGAGTGTGGATTACTTTCAGGGAAATCGGCAGTCGTGTTGGACGAAATCAAACAACTGTAATGCGGATATGTGACCGTTGGATGCAGGAGGGTACGACGTACCGATGTGTTTGATCGCATCCACCTCAGTGCACCACTTCACGTGATGACAGGAACACTGTGCGCATGGCAGTGACGGATCGCTAAGTAACATCACGAACCATAGCACAGCCCATTCAGTCTATAACGCATCATCCAGTGTCTGCGCGTAGCATTCGACGCCGTTTACAACAGAGTGGTCTGTCCGCAAGACGTCCATTGCTTCGTCTACCCTTGACGCAGAACCACAGACGTCTCCGCCGCCAGTGGTGCGATGAAAGAAGGATGTGGACGGCAGAATGGAATGAAATTGTCTTTACTGACGAGTCACGCTTTTGTCTGCAACACCACGATAGTCGGATTCGAGTCTGGAGACACCATGGAGAGAGGATGCTAAACAACTGCGTTATGCACAGCCACACTGGTCCTGCACCGGGTATTATGGTATGGGGCGGTATTGGATATTACTCTCGCACTCCTCTAGTACGCATTGCCGGTACTTTAAACAGCCAGCGCTACATCTCCGAGGTATTGGAGCCAGTTGTCCTTCTTTAACTTCAGGGCTTGCCCACAGCCATATTTCAACACGATAATGCCCAACCACACGTGGCACGCATTGTCCAAGGGTTCTTCGTCAATCGCCAGATTAAATTGCTTCCCTGGCCGGCTCTCTCTCCGGATCTTTCGCCGACAGAAAACACGTGGTCCATGGTTGCTGAACGATTGACCCAGATTACATCCCAAGCTGCCACACCAGGTCAACTTTGTAAAAGTGTGGAAGCTGCTTGATCTGCTGTACCCCAAGAACACATCCAAAGTCTCAAAGTCTCTTTGAATCTATGCCGAGGTGTGTGGCAGCGGTGATCTCCAACAATGGCGGCTACTCTGGCTACTAATTCTGGAAGGAACCACACTTTACAGAAGTCTATAAATTTAATCATTTGATACTTCGTCAAAATGTTATCTACTAAATAAATTTTGTTGTGATATCTCTTGTCTTTCTTGGTGTTGCAATTTGGGTGGCTAGCAGTGTATAACTAAGGCTGTTGAGAGTGCCCGCAATGCAAATTTGGTAACGTAAATAAGCAAATATCTACACGTTCCACCAGGAATTAAGGGCACTAGATGAACTGGTTCCAACTGAAATACATATCAGGAGGGAGGTAGGACTACATGTCAAAATCCCTCTTGAAATGTTGACAATACCCCTGGTGCCGAGACTGTCAAGGATCAGATATCTGCCAGTACAGTAGTCGACTACCGGGAGGACTGGGAGAGAATAAATTCCAGTGGTACCTTAAACAATAAATCCAGGTGACAGATATCGGTACGGCGGAGTATAATGAAAGGATCGTAATGTCTGTCACCGAGTACTTCCAGACTCGGATATCACCACCGGGGTGTTGTAGGGCACCACCGGGCAGAATAGAGATTCGTCTGAAAAGGTAATGTCATATGCAGGTAATGTTAGCAATGGATGCTTTAGAAAGCTTCTTCTCCTCTGCAGATAACATCAGTTGTTAAGTGTTGATACATGCTGTTATGCAATAGATTCTGATTCTTGCCCTAGAACTCTAGATCTCTTGACTCCATCATTGCTAATTGCTATACATACAACATATTTATCCTCTTGTTCAGTAGTATAATGAAGTTGGTGCAATCGTTCCGTAGGTCCGTACAATCCGCCTGAATATACCAATTCCATATCTGCATCATTGTGGCTTGAGTTTGTCAAGGACGAGTAGCGATTTCTCAGAAGGAATAATTCACAATCTCTGTAAGCCCCAATTCTTCCTCTTCAAAGAGCGGGCTTAGCCTGTGAGGTGGGCTGAGCTGTGCCCGTGTTATTGCTATTACTATTATTACAATTCTTCCTCTTCAAAGAGCGGGCTTAGCCTCTGAGGTGGGACCGAGTTGTGCCTCTGTTATTGCTATTACTATTATTACAATTCCTCCTCTGTCAAACTTCGAAACTTGCTTGAAGTGTTGCCATTTTTTAGTAGACAGAATGAAGCTTTTCACACAGGTGCAGGTTCAGGCAAAAGAGGCGGAAAACCAGAATTTTAGTACTGATCGTACAGTTCAACCTCACTGACTGTACAGTTCCGTCTCAATTTTGATAAAGAACACGTCGGAGTATGATCTGATAATTAATCTCCCATCCCTCTTCCCCTACCACCAAACTACTCGAGAGGACTTCCGGCTAACCAGTATTTTGGTTTGGTTCAATTAATTATGGCAAAGCCATGGAGGTAGGAAGTAAGAAGGAGAGGCCCTAATCGGGTTTTCCCATACATTACTTTGAAGCACTGGCGATCCCCGCGTGGTGACCAAAACATCCGGCTACTTACCATTTAAGACCAATGGGTTTTGACACGATCGGATGTAAATATTTTGTAATTACGTCGTAAATATACATATAAATGTATATATTTTCTTTTTCTACAATATTTCAGAGTCCTAAGTTGTGAAAAGAATACATTTTTAAACAACATTCAATTCTGAACGGAATTAAATGATATACTTTTCACAGAGCAGTTTGCTCAGAACGGTTTAATTTGAACGAAATATTTTCACAAGTTTTTCATTAATTACATTAGAAAAAAAAAATTAAGGTAATTCGACTTTATTCTCTTCAGGATTACAAAAATTAAGATCAAAGTTTATTGTATTATTAATATTAAAATTATGCATTATTTCTTCCTAAAATACTTTCTCAAATATGACATGATTGTTTTAGCTTCTGAGGCATCTTTTAAATCGAAAAATCTAAATCAATTTATCATTAATGCTCTATTCGGTCCACTTCAAATTAGAAACTTTTTAGAGCACCTTTTATTTTATTAGTGAAATACGTTAAATAGTAGTTAACTTTCTCTGAATATTCCTGAAAGGGAATAAAAAAAAGGATTTTTAAAAAAATATTATTTAAAACATGTAACTGAGTTATTATAAAATGTAAGGGGATAATTCTTTTAATTATACTTATCAGATAACCCTTATTTTATTACCCTTACTTTCATTACTACATATTTTAAAACTCTTCTTTATTACTTCCTTATGTACGCGTCTCATGCTTTAGAATACCTTTTAACAGATTGCTTTCCAGTATGAACAATTCTTGCTTAAATAGTTTTATGAACGTATTTGTCAACAGGATTCCAATTTATGTTTACAATTCAATATTAAGGTTATTATATATTTAGATAATATTTATAATTATTATAAATTTAGATGCTTTTAATAAATAGATTTCTTCACAGCAACTTTCACAGGAATTTATGAATGAATAATTCCTTCATTTCCGAATACATTTACAAATAATTTAATAAATATTTCCGTATTTTGTTAAGGATTTCCGTATTTTGTTAAGGACTTTTTACAAGGATATGCATAAATACCCAAACATATTTCATACTTTTCATTTTCGGCAGGTGCAAATCTTGAATTTCTGTGCATTCACTTTATTTTTCGAGTAAAGTACTATACAATAATTTAGCATATATCCGAAATTTTTACATAAGAAAATATGTATAAATATACTTTGAATGAAAATTAAATGCCTTTTTTTAATACCCACTCAAAAGTCAGTTTTTCTTCGAAATTCCTCCACGATGGCATCTCTCCCTTTAGGCAGATAGCCCTTGCACGCCTTACTCTGTTTAATAAAAACTTAAGTCTACTTGCCTAATTACAAATATTTTAACTTGCGTAATTTTATATTTATATTTGGCTAAGAAGTTTCAAACTTTTGACTTAAAACACGTTTTATTATACAGTCACTATCAAATTCAAATCTTCTAGTAAATTCATGATCGAACCTCCTTTGCAGAATAGACAAATGTTTTGTTACCTCTGTCGATTACCCTATTTTCAAATTCTTAATAATAATAATTCTTCTTCTTAATTTCTTGATGATGTGTCACATTCACATGGTCCCATCATCTTCACCGCACATGGTACTTCCGCCGAATTCGCAAATGTATCCGTCTTCTGTTCCACACATTTGTGTTAAAACTGTATATACTTTTACACAAATGTGTGATTACAAATCAAGGGAAAGTTAACTTACTGGCATATCTGTATAAGTACATGTTACAATAATACGCGGAAGACAAAAAAAAAAAAAAAAAATAAAAAAAAAAAAAAAAAAAAACATTTTGGCTTTTGAAACATAAAATAAAAGTAGCGAATACACTATAAAGGGTAGTGAAAGACGTACACAATTTTAAAGGTACCGTAAGGTATTTTTTATTCTTTAAGCATAAAATTTTTGCTAAAATCTATATTTTTGTAGTTCGACAGATTAGAATTTTATGAAACAAATTCATAATCAAAATCGCTGTTGTTAGTTACCGAAAAATAACCAAGATGTGATTTTTGCGTAAATGTCACTAAACTATACAAAGTGCTATTATCCATCACACAATTAATGCTTATTTTATGCGGAAACGTCCCGTTTTTCGATTTGTATGGAACTGCTGTGTATCGAAATACTATCGGAGCGATGTCATGGGAGTTTCTGAATGTAAACAAAAAACACCCCGTCTGGAGACTGAAGCTTCGGAGTAGTGCTTCACTTGTGCGCGGAGTTGGCCCCTCCTTTCTTTCTTACCTCCATGAGCAAAGCGCGCGAAGGACACCTTCCTAAGAGGAGGGATGCCTTCGGGGAGGACTTTCTAAGGAACACTGTCTCGTATACACGCTCAGTAATTTGAGACTAGAAATCAGTGATACCAGAAAGTCTTCTCGGCTGGTTGATGGTAGGGGAAGAGAGGTGGGAGACCCTCGGACCGCCCCCCCCCGGTTGTTCTCCCTCAAAAGTGGGGTGGAAGCTTAACAGTTAGCTAGGTTCAGCAATGCTTCAATTAGCTACGGCACTATGGAGGAGCTGGCCTAGCTTCTACTTGTAATTGTCCTCATGACGCACAGACATTACACACTTACAAACACGCTTTCTCCAGGATTCGAAACCGGGCCCATTGGTACGGCAGTCAGCGTTGCTAACCACTATGATGATCAGGGTGGCAGATTCTTACGCAAAGGAGCAGCGGGAAAATGTGCATTTTCAGCACTTAAATCAGCATATTTTCTTCCTTTTTACTGTGTTTCTCTGTGAATTAGTGTTACAGATGCTTTACTTATGCATTGCAGTGCTAATCATTTCTATGCATGTCGAGGGCTGCGCATGGTGCATGTATTGCAGTGCTAATTATTTCTATACATATCGAGGGCTGCGCATGGTGCACATTTTTCACCCTATTGGATTCTTCCTTCACGGCGTTGCCTTTTGGATGGATGAATTTTTTATTACCTCTGGTACACTCCTTTATACAGACCAGCAATTTTCGACAATCATTTTAGGTTTCCATTTACCTTTATAACCTTTCATTCGTTTTCCAATTTTTTGATTCGATTGACTGTACTTTTCTGTTGGAAAATTTATCTTTTTAAGTTGATGACAATACTATTTATTTTATCTCTTTCTATTTTCAATGTACATATACCTTAACGGTAAAATTCGAGGTATTTGTCATGTAAAGCCCTTGTATTATCTGAGAAAAAAAATCAAGGCTGGAGTCAAGTGTTAGAACATTTGCGGGAAAAAAATAGAACGAAGGGAATAGAGCTTACAGACGATGTTTCACTTGCGCGATGGGCGGCTACATGTTATTTTTGTAAACTTTACTTTTACTTTCCGGGCACACCATGCAAAACATATAGCATAACCCAAATAATGTAAGTAGAATACTCCTACTCTGCGCAGCCACATTTCTACACAGTTGTGCTACATTTCTACGCTATAGAGCTATGAAAGTTAGAGGGAATGTTAAATTATTGATATGCTGGTTTCTTTCAAAAGAGGCTATAGAAGTGACAAAGAGAAGGGTGCTCCATAACTCTATGCTATATTAAAATTATGAAAACAATCATTTTTGATTTACAATACTTATTGTTTCATTTCCTCTCCCAAAATACGAAAGTTACAAATATGCCTTGGGCATCTTAGGATAAAAACCTTGCGTTAGATTCTCTACAAAACATTAAACATGAGGGAGATCTGACCGAAATAAAAAAGAAAGATATTTTTAACCCACGAAACGAGACAGTCCCGAAAGTAAAATCCACGAAGTAATTCTTCTCTTTTTTAATTTTTTTTTTTTTTTTTTTTTTTTTTTTTTTTTCGTCTCCGCTCTCCGTCACAGTATCCGATCTACCGCAACAAATATCACTGTTAAGTACGGAAACTCCTGAAAAGAGGGAGAGAAGGGAAGGCAAGCTATAGTTGCGTTTCAGAGTTTCCGCTTACCTTGGGAGCTTCCGTTTTGCTCTTCGTCTTTCACTCCAGGTTCTGCGCTTGAGCTAGAACTCGTGCATCTGCATCCGTTCGAAATAAAATCCATTTTCTAGGAACCCGTAACTCTAGAATTTTATGGCTTGGCTTCAGCTTTTCAAGTAGATTCCAGATTTGAAAGCATGTGAGGTGCTTTGTTTAAATTTCGGTAAAATTAAATAATTTGAGTTACCTGAAACAGCAGAATTTTAAATACATTTTTATTAATTTATTTAAGACTCTTTTATGGCTCACTGTGAACTTTTCTTTGAAATCTTTAAGTGTTAGTATCTCCTCAAGCATGGAAAATATCCCTTAGTCAAATGCCATATCAAAGTTAATTATTACTAGAGCTAACCAGCATTTACTATTTAATCAGGATAATTTCATGGCACTAAAAATTTGCTTCAGTATATTTACTGCTGTCCGAAATTTATATGCCAATATGTACTTAATGCTCTGGTATTCTGTACTATATATATTCTATGTATTCGATATATACAAACGGGCTTCCAAGAAATTCAAGCAAGAGACTTTGAGAAGGAAAAAAAAGTGCTCTGAAAGGAAAGAAACATGGCTTATTAAAAACCAGTGAACAAACTTCCATCAGAGACTGACTGCCTAAGCACTGGAGCACTGGTAGTTCACCGAACGTTTTGTCCTCGGTGGCGGAAAGGATTATCTGCGTGAAGTTTTCGTGGTTTTCCCTTGTGTAGCCAGCCCTTTCTACCGCCGAGAGCAGTGACTGAGTGCAATGTCTTTCTCTTAGGAAGTTCTCCTCTAAAGCCTTCCTCCCAGTAGGAATATTTGCCATAATTAACAAATATATACATTGTGAGTGGATATTCACCAGCACTCTAAGCAGTGTATTTCAGCAAGCAGGCATTATAGCTTGGAATTTGTTCGATCCTAGCCCTACTGTAAAATTCTGGCTCGAGTTCTGCTCTGTTTGAACCAAAGGAAATGTTTCTAGAATGATCTTCTTGAACACATGAAACGTACGATTTGCTGAACCAATGGAACCTATAATTGACTTTCTGCTATACTTCTGACTATACTTCTGACTGACTTAAAGGTTATTTTCTTTTATATCTTTGTACGAAATAAAGGAAGTATCGTGATCTCAAAAAATTTTGGGTACCGTATTTCAACAGAAATACCCATTTTGACAGTTCCCGAATCCATTTCGACGATTTTTTTATTTATTTATTTATTTTTGTGTGTGTGACGTCTGTACGTACGGACAGACTAAAGGACTGTTTTTTCTAAAAAGGATTGTAAAAGGGATTTGAAGTGGACTCTAAAGAGATTCTTTTCGTAACGTCTGTACGTACGTGCGCGTATGCATATATGTATTTATCTCGCATAACTCAAAAACGATTAGCCGCAGAAAGTTGAAATTTTGTCTATGGATCTGCTATAATATCTAGTTCTGCCCCTCGCTTTTTAATTGCAATCGGTAAAACCAAACTTATATATAGGGGTTCTTTTTAAATTATTCTGGTGATTTTAATATTTTATTTAGCTTGTGCTTAAAATTGTTTTTAATTTTTTACGTGTTTTAATTTTTTAAATGTTGAGTTTCTTC
>KK120593.1:145697-205353 GCA_000611955.2 Stegodyphus mimosarum | reverse complement strand
TTTTACTTTTTAGTAATTGTTTTTTGCTCAAGTTTTTTTAAACTCTGGAACTAAGGTATCAAATTTACTTTTAGGCAATTGCTTTTAGAATTTTACTCCTTTTGCTTATCTTTAAATTTAATTTTGCAGCTCAATGCGCAAAATTCTTGACCAAATAGATCTCTCACGTTCTTGTACTACTTTCTAAAAATTATATAAAGGGGTATATATATAAAGTATATATAGATATATACACTCTTTTGCAAAAAAAAAAAAAATCGAATCATCATGAAGGAAGTGGTTGTTTTTGATGAAATTGAATATGTGTATAGCTCATACACAGATAATAATAAGATTAAAAAATCAAGGTCATAGTACCTGTTCACGGCTCACAATCACTCATTGAATCTTCATATTAGTAGTTGGTCGAACCGCCCCTGGCGGCAATGCATGCTTGAATTCGTCGAGGCAAGGAGTGGTAGAGGTTCCTAATGTCATCCTGCGACACATTCTGCTGGGCATTCATCAGTTGTTGCTCCAGATCTGTGATACTTTGTGGTGTCCGAATCTGGCGGCCTGCCATGTCTCAGACATGCTCGATTGGTGAAAGGTCTGGTGACGTTGCTGGCCAAGGAATAGTATCAACCGCACGGAGACAGTCCAGAGATATGTGAGCGGTACGTGGCCTGGAATTATCTTGTTGGAAAGTGGCCCCAGGATGACGTGCCATGAAGGGTAATGCAACCGGCCGCAGGATGTATCAACATATCGTTGATCTGTTAAAGATGTACGGAGGATGACTAAAGATGATCAGCTGTCATAAAAAATAGCGCCCCACACTATCACACCAGTGACCAGGGGTTATGGCTGTATGCCTTTGTAAAATAAAGGCTGATTGGGACCGCTGGCTCCATTCTCTCCAGACACGAATGCGGTGGTCATCTGCTTCAAGAGTAAAGTGGGATTCATCGCTGAACACTATACGATGCCAGTCTTATGGCAGCCATGATGATCGGCTGCGACAACACTCCAGACGACTCCGCCAATGTTGTGGGGTCAAAGGCCTCTGTGAGCGTAACCCCGCCTCATACAAGCGCAGTGAGATGGTGGACGGTACCACGGGAGGTATAGACGTGGCTGTAATGCGTTGAAAAGTCGACAATGATACCGTTGGGGCGGTTCGGGCCTGGCGAACAATCATCTTATCTTACCTCGCATTTGTGCTCCTTGGCCTTCTAGAGCCTTCATTTCGTCAGCAATTTCCTTGTAGCAACTATTGCTGCCAGCAGCAGTGTCTGTACACTGCAGGTGGCGGCCTAATGCTCGGTATGACGACCCAGCTTCACGCAGCCCTACAATGCGACCACGTTCGAAGTCGTTTAGTTGAGGGCGTTGCTCATTTTCCATGTCCGCTTTTAAAAAAATCCTAATGACTCTACGGTGGCACCCAGGGGTGGTGGAGGATCATTCTTCACCACCAGCATTTGGCGACTGGCTCCCGTAATCCCCAGTCGCCCTTTAAAAGGGGGAGTATATAAGGTATTTTCTTCCTCCTTTCTGCATGCCATGTGGTGTAACGGTAGCATACTCGGCGCGTATTCGAGAGGTCCAGGTTCGAGTCCCCGTGAGGCTATTGCTCATTTTTCATGTACTCTTGCGTTAGGAAATACCTAATGTCTCTACAAACATTCGCTAATATTTAAATTTTTGCGGGTGCTTCCTATTTGCATAATCTTCTTATCTGAGGGAATTTATGTGATGTGAATCAAAGGAAAGCTAGGACAGCGTTTGACTTAACTGTTAAAAAAAAATTTTAACTATCATCACAAGGATGGAGATTCTACATCTTTCAATCTCTTTAAAGCACTGTCAATTGCGTGCAAACGAATTTGTACCAGAATCACAAACTGTTTTTTTGCTTCCCATTTTAGGAAGAGTAATATAATTTTCTCATTTAAACCTTACACATATAGGACTTCGAGGCAAATGTTTAAAGAAACTCCATCATGAAGAAGTGAAGCATCACATTTTGTATTAAAAAATCGTGTATAAAAATTATGTTTCAAAGAATTAAGCAGTCCCTTTTAAAGTTATTCTAAATTCTTCAAGGTTTTTTTTTTCCTTTTTTTAGTGCATATTTGCGTTTTGAAAAGCTTTAATGACAGCTGCAACACTGACAGCTTAACTGCTACATGTTAATAATTCATTTTTATCTCTTATGCTTGTTAATTACTTTTTGAATTTCAAAATTAACTTTCGTGATTAAGTAATTCACTTCTAGCTGAAATCTTCCTCAACTATGTTAGCCTCTCTTATGGTTTCATCGTTGTGTGTGTGTGTAAGGAGACATACTTTATCAAATCACAAAGTCACACTGCACGAACTGCTGTTACTACTTAAAATTCACTTCCTTATCAAAAAGGTTTAAAAAGAAAAAAAAAACTCTTTTAAATCGAATTTTAAGTTAGGGGAACTCCAGTTTAGGAATTTAAATCAGTAATTAAATTCTAAATCAGGGAAATTTTAAGAAGTGGTTTCTTCTGCTTAAATTGTCCTGAATAGTCACTCGTTAAATTTCAATCGTTCGTACTTTTCGTAACTGCTCTTAAGATTCCTATCAGTTAAGAAGCTTCAATGCATATATAAAGAAGGGTTATGAAAGTTTATATTAGTGTCTGTCTGCTAGAGGGCCACCAGGGGCTGAATGGTAAAGTCGCTGAGCACTGGTAGTTCAGACTGGGGCTTGAATCCCAGTGAACGAACTGGCTGCATGGGCGTTTTCATGGTTTTCCCCATGTGAAACGTGTTATATATATACTATATGAGTCAGTTTCCCTTAGAAGATCTCCACGAAGACATCCCTACCCTTAGGCAGATAGCCCTCGAATACTTTGCATATATATATATATATATATATATATAAACCTATGTACCAGAATTTTGATCACAGATATACAGCTGATAGTCCCTACGAGTACTTTTCATCGATATAACTATTAATTACATATCACAACTGGAATACTGATGCAGGAACATAGTGTTCTGAACTTCTTAATTTCAGATGTGCTTTATCCATAAATATTAATTTACGTTGTATATCACATTAGAAAGACGATTTACATTAATAAACTCTTTTTTTTTTCAGTTACTTTGCTGTCACATACCGATGATGTTTAACTATAAATTCACTCCAGAGAGAATTTAAATAATCTTCAAATAATGAACTAACATTATAAGTCTCAAGATGTGGAGAGATGTACAAAGAATTTATATAAAAAAAACCTGAGTAAAAAATTTCAAAAATGTTTGGTGAAAATTATGTGTCTTTCATTAATCACTTTGTAGAGACATTAGGATTTTTTGTAGTAGGAGATGGGAAAAATGAGCAATGCCCTCGCAGGGACTCGAATCACGGACCTCTCGAATACACGCTGAGCGGTTGACCACTACACCGCGAAGGTATGTAAAGAAGGCGCGAGAAATACCTTATAACTTTTTCTGTAAAACACTGCTTGGCTTAAAAATAAATATTACTCCAGGCAATTAGTAGTCAATTCTGAAACAATAAAGAATAAATGTTCTGTTGGTTAGGGTGGATGAGTTTTCTATACTGATTTTAATCTCATCTATATTAATGCACAATGTGCAAGGATAGCATAAAAATTTCGGTTTCAGTCTTGAGAACTAGATACTTTATAATCTGAACACGTTATGTCTGTCTAAAGAGGTTTTGTTTTTCTGCATAAAAAATTTAGTATTTAATGATTTCAAGCTAGTATAATGGGTTTTAACACTTTTAGTGCTGAAAGACGCGAGCAAATTTGAGCTTGGTGAGTTCAGAATTCATCAGCAAATATATTTTACCCCTGCAACTAACGTTTTAGTTTTGCACTTTAAGTTAATTTAATTATAATTGATCAAAATAAATTATTTCACTTTTACTATGCATAACAAATTCTGTTTAAAAACCCCCTTTCTCGCATGTAAGTATATAAACAAATAAACAATCTTGCTTATCCCAAATTATTCTTATTAAATGACCATGTCAACTGTGATTCTGTGATTACAATTACAAAAATACAACGAAACCTCCTTAAAACAACCTCTCACCGTTTTGGATGTTTATGATTTTTGTGGGGAGAACGCTTTCGAAAATATGAGTATCGGCAATATTCAATACCATTACTAATTATGTTTGTTGAAATACTGCTTAATTGTAAATGTGATCTTAGGAAGCTAGCTCTCTTGATGGGTTTCTCTGTAGTGCATTAATATTAAAGTGACTTGTAGGTAGTCTAATCATAGATCTTCAATAAGTACCAAAATTTACAATGGACACAAAAATAAATCATCGAACAATTGCATGTTTCTTCCTTGTCCCTTTCTTTAAAAAAAAAAAAAAATACCATGTGAAAGAAAAGTGAGCGTTACAATGCGCTTTGCAATAAATACACCCACCAGTGGCCAAATGTGCAAGACCACCGAACGCTGGGAGTTAAACTAGGGTTTAAGTATTTCCGAACGGATTGGGCGCTTGGCTGTTTTTGCAATTTTATCCAAGTATAGCGTAAATAAGAGCCAATCTTCCTTAGAAAGTCCATCGCGAAGGGTTTGGTTTATTTAATTATGGCAAAGCACACTAGGGCTATCTGTCTAAGGGGAGGGATGCCTTCGTGGACGACTTTTTAAGGGAACTGGATCGTCTACACGTTACACATTTACACATGGGGAAAAACACAAAAACGCCCATGAAGTCAGCCCGTTCGCGAGATTCGAACCTCGAACTGAACTACCAGTGTTCAGCGAATTTACCGCACGGCCACTGGTGAGCCCATCGCGAACGGAGTCCCCTCTTTAGCCAAATAGTAATCATGTGTTTTGCCACAATCAACTAAGTAAACAAACTCGAACTTTCACAGTGAACCATCTCACCGCTACCAACTAAGATTCTTGTTTGCTTCTGTAAGTAAATACAAGCCTAAGATGAGTACCTCTGAAAGAGGCCAGCATTTCTGAGAATATACTAAATAATACTGACAGCCACATTATTAAAGGTGACCGTCTCTTCAGAAGACTGAAACAGTTTGGAGCTATAGACGGTCGGTCATCTCAGTTAAATATCAATACAAATGAAAAATGCTAGGAGCACATAAAAACAATTTTAAATTCATACTAGCAAAATGTTATTTTCATAGTTTGCGTAGAAAGTGTTTTAAAAGACGTGCAAAAATTTCTTTTCATAGAATAATTGCCAGCAGCTGACGAAATTTTTAAAGAAGAGCCTTTCATAATAGTGTCATTAAAAAATTCCCCTAGTTGAAATTAACGTGGTTCTAATTTGTAATTCAATGACAGAAACAGTTTACAAAAGGCGAAGTTTCGAACAACAGCAGCTGTTGGGTTTGGAATAATCGTTTATGTTTCTACCAATAGGCAGCTTCGTGTAGCCCCCACATGTGGCTTTCCCGCTTGACTTGTTACGTTGGAATGTTTGTGGAAACGAGGGGCCCCTGCGGCCATTTCCAGCACACCGTAGCTTCATCTTTCTCTAGAGCAGGGGTGATAAAACATCATACCTGTAATAAGAGCCGCATGTTAATATTCAGAAATATTCAAGACCCACATCTAGTTAGTTATACTCTCTTAAAGTAGTACAATAGTTTGTAAACAGAACAAAAACGTTTCAATAAATGAATAAGGATTTCCATTCTTAATTAATGTGCTTAACTGTTAACAAAATAAATAATTTTTATTGCTCAGTCTCAGCAAGCCTACAGAGCTCTAAAGTAATGACATCAGAATTTTTTTAAAAATCAAATAGCGGGAATCAACATGTTTGTTTAAATACAAACCGCAATGAGACGGGATATCTATTTTCGACATTTCTGCATTTTCTCCTAATTAAAGACCATGTTACTTTAAAGGGTGTACTTTCCTGGCTTGAAAATTAGATCATTACTTTGCGATTTAAACAGTCATAGCTTTGCTCCTACAAAATCTGGAGCTCGCCATTACGAAAATTCGATTTTTTCTGTTCCACTTCATTCTGTATCCAAATATCACTTTTTGAGGAAAAGAACATTGACCTTCAGCAATTTTGTAATATACATTATATATTACAAAATAGCGTAATATTTTGCCCTAGTTATATTATAAAAAAATTCTATAAAAAATAATTATGAACAAATGCATCAATGATTAAAAGGATGATAATTTAAAGAGTTCAAATTATTTAATGTTTCAAAAACTTGAAAGAAATGAATAAACAATACTAAGCGATATTGGAAATGGTAAAAAAATATAGTAGTCTAATTTAAAATATTTTTTTAAAAAAACATATCGTTAGAAAAAATGGAATGATAAGCTAAAAACTTGGAACAGAGTGTGATTATGCTACTTTTGTTCTTTTGAAAGGGACAAATAGAATTAAAACAATTACCAAATTCCAGTGTTGTCAAAGAAATCCGAAAATACATTTCTGAAAGTCATAAAAGGGCCAACAAAATAAACGAAACTGGTAATTGCAAATTCGTAGAGGGTTAGTAGTCAATTCATTAAAGTACAGTTTTACTATTATCTACATTTATCCTGAGTCAAGTCGCAGTTAACAACGCTTTTTATGGATTTCGTTGGGCAGAGTACCGAAGTGATTAATTTGACTTGTATTGGTATTTGTAAATAAGAGCCAAGAGATTACTATTTGTAAAAAAAGAATTTTACCATCCTTTAAATCATTCAAGATGATTTGTAATAAGTATTCTTTAAGTTCTGCTCTTGAAGCCTGGTTTAAAATGTATAAGCTTATATAGGGCTCAGTAAAATTCGTAGTCTGTTGATAAAAACCAAGTCATCAGATAACTGCTACTTTATATTTATTATTCCTATCGTTAAACAGTAGTTACAGGAACGCCATATGTGTTTCAATATGATCTCTGTCGAATGTAGACATACAGGGTAGTCAAAATAAAATGGGCCGAAATGATCTCTTTGCTGTCTAGAATATGTTTTCACGAAATTACGAAAATAATTTCCCGACCAGTTTTATTTTGGCTACCCTGTATTCCTTCATTTTAACCACATATTCCTTCCAAGAATGCTGTAAGTTATCCGTTCTTCGCTGTGACATAACCGCTGAAAATACTGCTAATGGCAGTTCTCATAAGGTCCTTCAATTCCAATAATATGAAGGAAAATTTCTTGCTTAATATACTCCCATAAGAAAATACCGGAACATGTTAGATCGGATGATCGGGGTGGGCAAGAGATGTCACCACAATGAATTAATGATTGTTCCAAAAACGCCTGAGTACTTTGGCTGAGGGTCCGGCCATTCTGTGTGGTTGGAATTATCCACATTTAGCATCAGTAACTGCCTCAGCAATATCCCTGGCGATACGTTACAACAAATAATGAATAACTTCCAGTGCTGTTTGGAAGAACGTTCAGAGCAGTGGAGCCACATTTAACAGTGGACATATTCAAATATTGGCTGATAAATAGCTTTCCTCCAACAACTATTTGACTTAGGGAATAATAAATAAAAAGCAGTTGTTTCCTTGTCCCGTAGTTTTGTTAATACTCTATGAATTCTTCGCAACTTATGCTAAAAAAAAAAAAAAAAAAAAAAAAAAAAGATGATATGTAATTGTTATTTAAATATCATAAAAGAAAAATTTAATTACTATGTTATTTCTGTAAATATTTTATGCAGTTTGCATTCATAATATTTGCTGATATATATATATATATATATATATATTGGTGTGGCGAAGGGGAGGGGGGTCCATATGAAGTTTTACTCCAGGCTAATTTTAATAAATTGATTCATGCGTATCAGATGTTTAAGTAACAATAACTTCAGAGTCATTAGTTGAAACGTTTCGCTTCACCTCGTTTCAGTTAGATTTTTTATGTAATTAATTAGATTTTTTTAGTGCGATTTCTCTTTTTTTAATAGTCAAGACATTACAATTTTATTTAATATAACTGCGTTATTTAGAATGTAAGAAACTGATAATTTTTAGGAATCATCAAGGAAGGCATTGAATTGAAAGAAAGTAAAATGTTTTCCACTGTTTATTGCCCAGTTTAGACAGGAGTTTGGGACTGTTTACAGCTTTAGTACTCATAAAATCGACTACTTCTCATTTCTTCTCTTAAAAGATCAATAATGAAAGAAGCTAGCAATCATGATAGGTAAATTATCTTTGTTCTTGGTAGGGGATACATAAAATTGGGGCGTAATTTGGACGAAATGGCTGCTGGACAAAATGCGTGGCAACTATCTTCCTGTCCCGACAAGAATCATTTGGTAGAGAGAAAAGAAATTGAAACAGTTTTCAAATCTCTTACAAGCAATTTTACAGTTCCTTTTTCTGAAATGTATAAGTAGTATGAAATATGCATAATATGAATTTAATATCTTAATATTAGCTTAGCATTTTTACATCAGATTGGGAAATGAAGTTTGGGTTATTTGATTACGACAAAGTACCCTAAGATCCAACGGCACGGGTGCTTTTGTGAAGAATTTTTAAGGAAAATATTTACATCACCAATGGGAAAAGCCATGAAAATACCCATGCAGAAGCCCTTCGCCAGCGCTCGAAGGCGAGTCAAACTACCATTGCTCAGCGGTCTACTTCCCTAGGCGAGCTGTACTTTGCCGTACCCTTTAATGAAATTTGGCAGTTATGATAGGCAATTATGAAGTACCCCTAACCTCTTTTTTCTCTTTTCAGAACCTACGACTTCCCTCCCTCCCTCCAGTATTCTTGTGATACAGCTTACAATGCTAATATTTTAATACCATAAAATAAATAATTTGCAATGAATAAAGTCAGAAAATTATACTTTTTTGTTTCAGAGAATGATTACTTTGGGAGTGTTTTACGAAAATTCTCAGTAAAAAGATTTGCAATCCACCTGCTATTCTCATTTCAAGTTAGGGCATCTAATGCTAAAAGGAACCTTGGAGGTCTTTTAAGTAGGCTACTATTATCTCTTTGAATTCGTGTATTACACAAAGCTAATTTTTCTGGCAAAATTTTTTTAAAGTGTCCCGAATATTTCTTTCATTTTCTTTTTTTCCTTTTTTTTTCCTGTACATGATTCCATCCAAAAAATATAGCTTGCTGCGCATAGAATCAGATTAGTTAGACTCTCTGAAGACATGAAGACAGTTATGAATCAGTTTTGTATACTTAAAATAAAACTGTTCAATACTGCGTTTGTTATTTTTGAAAAAAATATCGGATAGTTATGTATGTCTTTGCAGCCACGCATTAATAAGATGTTTCAAGCTTAAACTGGAGGTCTCAGAAATGTACTTAGCGCAGATGCCAATTCAGAATCCACAAGTAGTATCTGTTCTGTTCAAAAATCTACATTTTAAGTATTTATTCATTATTATATAAACAAAGCTTTAAATTAAATAGCTCTGAAAGAACACCAACTAACTCCACGCTCAAACAGATTTCATTATCACTATTTAAAGAAACAGTTACATAACTGACTTCATAATTCTCTTAAAATACTGGACTGTCTCAGACTATGGAAAGGATTCCCGGCTAAATCCTTTTTCTGAGTCCATTACTAATAAGCTCGTAGCATAAGATGAATGTCCGGAAAAAAATCGGCATCCACAAAAAATGCGAAGGGAATCGAGTAATATGACTACACATAGCTTATTATAGCAGAAGTACACACGATTACACATATTTTATTATTCGTTAATTATTACACTGCTTTTGAACGGCCAGAAACAGTCACGTCGGAAATAGTCGAGATTACTTTTCCTTTTGTCTAATACCAAATTTAAATTTTCTGAAGATTTTGCTTTTATCAGCATCTATCATAACAATTATTTATTTTCCATCATTAGTAATCATTTCTTCACGTATCCCTATGTAAGCCATCACGTTGGGAAGTGGTTGCGAACTACTGCCTTAAGCTCTTGGTGGGCTGAGAAATGATTAATAACGTATTTTATTGCATCACATTAAGCTTGTTTTCCCTTGCTTACGATGAAAAACTAGCTTTAGATTTCTATCCTGTGGAACGTAGATACAAGTCACTTTCTCATAAAAAATACTCCACGAAGGAATCTCTACCTTAGCTTTGCTCTTGCGTGCTTTGCTTTAATTCAGATCATCCTTCCTGTTATTTGTAGTTATTTCGGTGTATACAATTAAAAGATCTACCAAAGCCTATAAGCCTGTATTTTTAAACAGATGAAATTCTTCATATCTGTATATAAATTTTGAAATAATGACATTATATAAATAATATTTAAATTTAAATGAAATTATTTTGCATGCATTAAATGGCTAAATCAAGCAAAAAAAAATCAAATGTAATTTTAATTTTTTGAATTCTCGGTTTGAAACAATTAATAAATTTTGAAATAATAATATTTTAGAGTATAATGAGGTTTTTGTTTAAGATACAGCTCATTGTTTTATTCATATTTATAAACTCCTCCCCCCCTCCATCAAAAAACCTCGTAACTGATACCAGCTACACATTTTTAGTGGATTATTCATAATTTCCTTGCGCGAAACAAGGTACTCTCAGGTAAAATTTTATAACAGTCAATTAAAAAGGTTACTATTCGTTAATTATATACAGAAAACTTTCTTCTTCATTTTCACCTTCCAAACCCATTATTACTTTAATAAGTTTTTAATCTTACGCTTTATTTATTTATTTATTTTGGAGTAAGCAATAAAGACTTGTGATTGATATTTAAATGTAAGGCATTGCGTTTCGTCCATGCAGCTGGCAACCCCTGAAAAGTAGGGGGGAGGAAGGTCCCTTTTTTTTCCTCCTCTGTAGGCGCCGGTTTCTTGGCGGTTTTACTTTTTGTAGTAACCCTACGAGACTATGTTTCGCGCAAGGACTGTCGGCAGGACGTTCGCTCAGCCACTGCATAAAAAGAACGAACTGAAGCGTTACATGTTCCTTTCATGCTTCACGCTCTGTGCCCTGCTTCCGCTCAACCTCGTCGTGCAGCTGTTGTGCTGCTGATCTTCATATCAGCTATCGCTCATTGTTCTCATATGCTTTCCAAGTTTGCCCGTGGTTGTATACCGAATTTCAAAGCTCTTCATGTTGTCAGAATTGGATTACAAGTTAAGTGAGGATTAGTTTTGGACTTGTTCATAAATAGAACGGTGAGTTTTCTGCACTGAATATTTGTTTTATCTTAATATATGCCACTTTTAAGCGTTTTAAAAATAACATTTCATTATTAAATAAGAAACAAAATTGCTGACTATTAAGTTATCAATATTTTTTAAAATTCAGATTTGCGCAACTACGCGTCTGCGATCGAACTCGTCGTAAAACGTGTATACGTTTTTCAGCATCTAGTATCTAATTACTGAAAATAAAAATTTAAAAAAAATAATAAATAACTAAAAACAAAAAGATTATTCTTTCTCATTTTATTAATACATGACTTTAATCGAAAAGAAACCGATACAAAAGCAATTTCTTCCGAAACATTAAATTTGCATCTCTACATTTTTTTAATATTTATAGCGGTTTTTGCAAATATTTCAATTTTTGTCTTTTACCGAGAATTCAAAATATTAAAATTACATTTGATTTTTTTTTCTTGATTTAGCCATTTAATGCATGCAAAATAATTTTATTTAAATTTAAGTTTGATGCATGGTGCAAGTTGAGTAATATCATTAAACATACATTTTGAAAGTGTGCCGTTATTGCTACCATTTGCTGTTTATTTGTGTCGGTAATGCACACCGTATATTTAACATTCACTGAGTGAATTCGTAGTGTTTCTTAAAATACTTTAAATTCTGATGATCTGTAAATCTTTTTAGAAACATCTTGGGGAAACTGATGTTGCACTTTAGATTGCTGCAGTCATTTATGATCCTGTTTGCTTAGAAAATATTTGGATATCACACGGACTTTTTAAGGTAATTATGCATAACCTTTGTCATATATTGTATGTAATTATAAATAGCTATTGATTATCTCTAAGCAGTATATTTCTCAATTTTAGATTTTGTTTCAGTGCATATTTTAATTACAAAAATCTGTTAATATCATCATTTAAGTATATATTGCCTGAAAGCGAATAATTATTATAGTTAGTTTTTGAACTGTAAATGGAGTTTACATGCTGATTGCTTGTAAACTTTGTACATTAATTTTCCATTATTATATCAAAAATAATTTGGCATCTTTCTAAATACTCATAATTCCTGTTTCAGATTCAACATGACAGCTCAGATACAAAACACTCCTTCCCGGCATCTTGCTTTCATTTCTTTAGCTTTGGGTTTTCTAGTAATTTGGACTGCAGTTCTTGCTGGTGTTTTGGTGTCTCGTACGTTAAAGGTAGGAAGTGTAATGGTTTGGCCATTGAATATTGAATCTAAAAATCTGGAAATGAGTAAATATTTTTTTATTAAACTTTTTGTTTTGTTATAATGTACGACGGTGAATTGTTGTGAAGTTTAACTAGACATAATTTCATGGAAAAAAGGAGGAAAGTTGTTTAGTGAATGTTGGTATATTCATGAGTGCTATGTTTTAATGCCTTTCGTTGGTAAATGCTTTTAAGTTAATGATTTTTTTTTATTTGTTTCTCTTTTATTCTATTATCTTTAAATAGTGTCCAGAAATACTGTGTGGAATTTTTTTTCAAGGTCTAAACTCTTATTCCTACAACAGAAAAAATTACATTTGTATTCAAAAATAATTTTTCAGGACAGGGCCGGTGCTAGGCCATTTTCATTTTATAACTTTAAATCTTCTAAATTCTGAAACATGATGTTTTCCTATGTTCTAAAATTTTTGCTCCCTCTTCTAAATTTTACCACCTGATACAGTTGTACCAACTTGGGTTCAGAAAGGAATGTTCTCCTGGGACAGACCATGTTTGTGGAAATGAAAAAGTAGAGTATCCCATAAAAGAGACTATTTGTTTATATTTTAATTCAAGATTAATTTTGAATTCTTTCAAGAAAGTAAATATTCCAATCATTTACAAAATTTAAAGCAGCTTTGTTTTAACATAATTTGGCACAAGGTGAAAATGCATTTTTGTTTTAAAAATACTGAATGCTTTATAAATCAAATGAGTTATTCAGAAATAAAATAAAGAAGCACTAAAAAGGAGACAAATACATATCCTTAAAAAAATAGGCAAGTCCTGGAAAATGGATCCTTCTAAGAAACAAGTGTACAAGTATTTAAATGAGATTCTGCTGACCAGACACTGAAATGAGCATTTTATATTCAGTTGAAAACAAACCAATTTAAATTTTTTAATTAGTTCAACAGGATTTCAATCTTAAATGTTTTGAATTAAATGGTGTGTTCGAGTATACCTTTAATGAAATCATTAAGGTTTCATATTTCAAGGAAGGCTTCCTCCCTCCCCAAAATATATCTTTAAAACTAGATTTGGCTCTGTTTTACTAAATGTACTTTGAATAAAAATGATATTTTTTAACTGATATTTTTTATTAAGAATGAAAAAAAATATCATAAGCTCCAAACAGACATTTTAGGGATTAATTATTGAAAAAATTTATGCAGTATGGACTGCATACTTCTGGTACATTTTACATTCTTCAAGAACTGTGTAAATAAAATTGTCATTTGCATGTAGCATGTCTTAATACAATATTGCAGTATTTAAATGATTTAACGTATGTCTGAAGCTATTCAATTATAATAAGGTAAATATTTAGTTTTAGATTATAAAGTTAAGCATATGGTAAATGTTTCAGTCAAAGGCCGCATTACAGGTGCTGATAGAATTGTAGTAGCCTTCTTTTGACTGAAGCAGTGCGACTCCTCCATTAACTATCATTGTGTGGTGTGCGAAAAATTATTGTTCTGTAGTGTTTGGTATTGCTAATTAGTATTTAAAAAGCTTTTCAAAAATTTCTGAAGCATGGTTATAGTTTTGTGTATTAACCATCTGAGCGGCATAATCGGCTTTATTTGGTCAAAAAAAAAAGTTTTTTGTTTTTGATACATATTAGTTTATAACTTAAGATATTTTGCTTTCTTACTTTCTTTAATAATGTAAACTTTATGAATGTAAGTTTATGAAAATAGAGGCTAAAATAAGTAATTATAGAAATTTAGCTAATAAATTCTGCATAAATACAGGTCTTCATGACAAATCCAAAAAACTGTACCTCTTAGAGTATTAAATAACAGGTTATTGCTTGCTACTGTTAAAATGCTGACTGTGTATAAAGTTGAGTGCTGAGTGTATATATAAAACTTCAAAATGTCATTGCATTTAGGCAGCAAAAAAATTTCTTATCTTCTTATAACATTTTTATTAATAAAAATTACTCTATAGATTTATAACCTTAGTTTTGCCATGTAGATTGTCTTTGGGTTAAAGTATTTCATTTTAACTTTTTTGCACTTGGGGTTTTGGTAACTATGAGCAAAAGTATCCTTCAAACTATATATTGAAAACGTATAGTTTCACAGCAATTTCACGAAGAAAAGAAGTCGTGAATAGTGTAACTGCAATTATTATGCAAAAGCTTATTCATGAGCTTTATTCATAATGAGCTCATATTCATAATGCTTTTGGAAATTATTTGACTGATGCTTATGCTTCAAAATCTTAACATTTAGTGGCATCCCTTATCTCAGCATTTATAGGAAATTTACTGAATTCATTCTCTTCTTCAGAAAGTTTATCACGTGATAATCTTGGATTTATTTTTGAAAATAACAGACAGATATCAGTACTGCAACTTGAACTTTTCATCAGTATCCATCAAAATGTTAAGTTTCATAGTCATTTCAGTCAGGAATGCAATTTTTTTCATTAACTTCCTCTATTTCATCATTTATTACAAAGCTGGCATGCTTAAAACAGTTCTTTGTCTTTGGGTTGCAAGATATATTCCTCAACTTTAGTGCATCAAAGTTAGTTTTCCTTATTAATTAACTCAATCACCAGCTACCTCTTAATTACTCATCTTGCAGTGATAATTCATTTCATGTGGCATTTTTTATCACTTCTAATAATCCTTTAATAACAAGGTTTAATTATGGCATGGTATTTGCTGGTAAATAAAGAACTCCACTACATTGGGCTTTAGACAATCATCTACATCAGTGCTCCGCAACCTTTTCTCACCTGCGACGCACAAAAAATCTTTCTGGAATTTCGTGGCACACCAAAAGCTAATGTATATATATATTGATTTATACACAAAATTTACAATAAATTTTTGTTTTTAATTTGAAAAATATACAATTATAAAACCATAACATATTTATTTATATGCAATCGTAATAATTATCATAATAATCAAAATTTTTTAAAAAAAATTAAAAAACAAAAATTCTTCAATTTGATTGGTTTATTTCAAATTAAAAAGAAACAGTTTTAGAGCTATTATTTTTAATTAAAATGGTCTGAAACCAATATATTTCATTTAAATTTATGTTTAAAAAAATTTATATATTTTTGAGTTCTGAGTTATCAAGGAAGTGCCGAAAAAATTCAAATGCTGACACACAATCACACACACAACCACACAACAGTGAAATATATAAAAACATTTAAAATAGACATTATTAAGGAAAAAAAATTGTCAATTGTGTATTAAATACATCATAAAAAATTGCAAAATGTCAAATACATGTATTTGATTGCGGCACACCTATATCCTACTCATGGCATACCAGTGTGCCGCGGCACACCGGTTGCGGAGCACTGATCTACATTATGTACCAAGCAATTGTCAGTAAACATATTTCCAGTATATTATCCCATTTTAAAAGCTTTCATTAAGATTTATTGATGTTGTCCACACCTATGAATTACACATATAGTCCATTGATAAGCACTTTACTTCTTTAAATGATGAAGATTTATTTCTTTTTTCGATAAGTTATCTTTGTTTCACCACGCATATTGATGTAGTGTAAAACGGCCACACAGTCTTTTGATACTTCACACTTTTTTGAACTTTCAGTTTTAAATAAATATAATATTGAAGCAATATGCAGTAATATAGATATTCTTCATTTGCATTAAATATTTTTCCAGACAATATTTTGCTGATAATTTCGGGCATTAATTTAAAAACAGTATTATGTTTAATAACAATGTTGGGTACTCTTCTGTTATTGGGACCGGATTCAGAAATGTATGTATGCATTCATGCATGCATGGATTTATGTGTTCAATATATGCATATATGCACATACATAAACATTCTCATGCATGCATGCATACATACATACATTTCTAAATATGGTGGCGATAACAGAAGAGTACTCTATGTTGTTCTTGGTTGACTTTAACCAAAACCAAGCAATCTGCTGACTTAATCTTCACCAGACGGCTTTTCTCTTTCATTTGGAAATTTCTATACACAATTTTAACTATTTTATAACTTCATTTCAGTTTTAAAAAGTTATTCTAGAATAATTTGTTCATATTAACTGAATAGTTTATCATAATGAAAGATGCATTTTCCATTTTTTCATATATGAGCAAGCAGGACTTCAGCAATTTAATAACGGTATCTGATGGATAATTATAACTACTATAACATTAAGCAATACCCATTATATTAGTAATTCTTACTTTATTTTTTTGGTATCAAAAAGCAGTAACTGTAACATCCAAAGTTTATTGTAAATATTTAGCAGTCATCTAAAGTCATAAATTAAAAAGTCAACAAATTTTGTTTGTTTTCGGCATGTATATTTTTTTATAAAGAATTGACACTAGCAAAATGGCTATAAAAATTAGTGTATTTCTTATTTTATTTTCATTTATTGAAGTATGTTTTGCAGTTATGCAACATTAGCTAGATATAAGATATGTGTATAAAGATAAATACTTTGCTGATCGGTGAAGGCATTTGCTGTATCATTTTCCTTTTTGTTTTCGTAAAAAATTCACAACTTAGATTTGAACTTATAACTGCAGATAAGATGTGTTAGATTATTTGATTATGGCAAAACGTATCATGGCTCTCTGTTATTGAGAGAAATGCCTTTGAATGTGAGAAGCAGCAAAAAGAAATAAGTAAAAAATAATAAGGAAATAATTAAATAAAATGGGAAAAATGAATAAAAAGCATTTGTAAAATGTTGTAAAAAGGAAATTATACTGAAAACAAATGAAATGTGTCTAAATTAATGATAACAAGTCATGGTACATTGACGTTAAAAGAAAAAATAATCGAGAATAATTTTTCTTTTTTACTGAAGAAAAAGGACCTGTAGCTGATTGCCTTCATAATTGATAGTTTTACTTAAAATTTATGCCAAACTA
This sequence comes from Stegodyphus mimosarum, assembly GCA_000611955.2. NCBI lineage: Eukaryota > Metazoa > Arthropoda > Arachnida > Araneae > Eresidae > Stegodyphus > Stegodyphus mimosarum. The sequence continues at coordinate 188,060 of KK120593.1, read as the reverse complement.
GGGTTGATTTTTTGACTAATTTTAAATGAGCTCAGTAATATAAAAATAGGATAACTAATCTTATATTCATTGATAGAAGTAAATAGCATAAGGATCAAAAGGGACTTCAGGATACTTTTTTGGCTGATAGGTTACACAAATCAACTTAGTGGTCTTGGGCCAAAATTCATATTTAGAAAAAGCTTTATCTATCATGAGTTTAAAAAAAAAAAAATCTCAAATAGCTAGTACTTAGCCCATATTTCCATCTATGCCGAAAAAAGTCTGGATCTAGGGTAAGCAATCCCAGTAACATCCTATAACTTTATTCTTCAAATTCATGTTTTTCGTTTTTAAAAACATGGTAAATATTTGTTATTACAGTGGGAAGTCCAGAAATCCGCAATGCCTGGGATCATAGGTGTGCGGATTTCAGGACAGAAAAGCTAAATCATAAACTAAAAGTGCAAAATAAATAAGGCAGATACATTTAATTAATTATATACAGTAATATACATTATTATATTAATTTATAACATGTATTAAGTTACTATATATATATTATTTATTATATTATTCATTTATATTAGTGATTACAGGAATATTTTAAAACATTAAGGACATATACAATAAAAACGTATAAAAATAAGGGGTATTGGTAAAGCATAAAATATTTTAATTTTTTTTTTTTTTTACCAGTTTGAAACATTTTTCTGATAGAGGTTTGTTTTAAAACTTGAGTGGTCCAGACTAAGTTTTTTTTTTAAGTTCTGTAGGGTCATAATCTCTTGCTCTGACACAGCTCTGTTGTTCTAAATATTTTAGGTATTTTTCACCATATTCGACACCCTCATTAAAAGATATTTTCTCACTCCTATCAAATTCACTATCTGTGTCGGAATCATTTTCTTGCTGTGGCGAGTTCAAATCAGAGCTAATGATTTCATCATCGCTCATCTGATTACATCATTCATATTAAAAACCTCTTCTGGGCTAAAATTTTTTTCTGCTACTAACACAGAATCATTATTATTCGGTAATTAGGACATCATTATTGGATAAATATTTTTTCTTCAGTATATCATTATATTTTGAGAGGCAATGCAGATTTCAGGTCGACGGATTTTCGGTATTCGACTGTATTTCCAGCAGCACAATATGTCCAAGTCTTAGACCCTTGGTGTAATTTTTTTTTTTTTTGTCAAGGTTCAAGGCATGGCTCCTTGGAGACATGCCTTGAATTCTGCAAGAAAATAAAGAGAGAAAAAAAATGGATCTTACACATAAAGATTTTTTTCTTGTGTGTGCATGTGTGAAAGCCATATATACTGTGCTTTATAGCTATTTGTATAGATTAAGTATCTGATTATTAAAAAGTGCTATAATGGTAATGAAATAAAAATTTTTCATTTAAGCAATTATAATTTCATAAGTAATGTAAAGCAAAAATGTAAGCAAGTAAAGCAAAAAGCCCAAAGAAAGCTGTGAAGGCAACGAAGCTCAAGCCTCCCAAAGCAAAGAAACTTAAAGCAGTTAAAAAGGCGACTCCAAAAAAAAAAAAAAAAAAAAAAAAAAAGCAAAAAGTAAACGGATGATGGATTAAAATAACTTTAAAAAAAAAAGGCTCTTTTCAGAGCCATACAAATTTTGAAAAAGAAATGCTTTTATTGCTAAAACTGTGTCTTTCAAAATTAATCTGTCTATAAATAGTAGATATCTAATACTTAATACAAGACATAAGTCTGTCCTCTTCAGAAGAAAGTTTTCTTTCCCATTGCTCCTGAAGAAGAGAGGCCTCTGTCTGACCACTCAATGAGGTATGAAAAAATAATAAATACTTTGTCACGACAGATTTAGGGACTGTAAAGATTATTTTTAAAAAATCTGGAGTTGTCATTAGATTTAAATATCCGAAACTAATCTCATAACTGCTTCTCCTAAACATAATTATTACCTTCCAAATCCTTATTTATGCAGTATTTGTGCCCTATAATTGGCAAGTGCCTGATTCGCCCAAAAACGGTACGGCTTTGTGTTGTATAGATTCATTTAGATTAAATTAACAACTTTTTGAAAGTATGCATCGTAAAATATAATATCTTCATATTATTGAAATCAAATAAAAAAACTGAATCATGTGTGTATTAAATGAGAACAATAGTATAATAGGAATGAGTATATCTCATGTTACTTCATCTTTACATCAAAAGTAAATCAATTCATTTATTTATGAAATTTTTGAAACTGCTGAGTTGTTTGGTTAATAATTTATGTTAATATTGATTTTTATGTAATTTTTTTGTACAGTACATTTCAGCATGTTTTGTTGTAGCAGTTTGGTAATTATTTTTCAGTGAAAAAGGCTCTTCCGCTTGTTATTGGTTTATAACAACAATCCTTAAAAGAATTAAATTCCCATTTTGTGAAGATGAGAACCATAGTTCTGGATAAAATCTACATAACAAATATGAAGCAAAGTTTCAATGAAAATACTGATTTGTTGAGTGGGAAAACATCATGAATATTTATTCTGAGTGTCCAGGCATTCACTTAAATTTACTATTAATTTTTTAAGTAAGAAGTGAATCTTTGTTGAAAACTACTTTAATTGAATCAAAGAATGACCTGTTACAAAATTTTTCCTTAAATTAGAAACTGATTAAGAAGTTTATTATCAGTCTTTTTTTTTTTTTTTTATGCTGGTTGAGCTTGTGAGTTTAATTACTAGTCTTGATGAAATTATAAGAATTTTTGTATTTGGCACTAAATAGATCTTGTTCCAGAAAATAATATGCATATTCTTTTTCAGGACGAAGCTTGTGCGAAAGAAACGACTAGAGTTTTCCATTCCCATGAAGATGTTGGCAAAATAATATTTGCTCTTGGACATGAATTAGGTAATTCATATTTAAGTTGTTTATCTCAATTACAATTTATCACGTATGATTAGATAGGGCTTTTAAATCATGGATAAAATTCTGAAGAATTAATAATTCACTGTTCTTGGAATGTTAAGATTTCTTATTAACTATGGCATTCTAAAATTATCATATGTGGAATTAGATGCCAACTTATTCTTCTAGCAAAATATATTAAGCATATTTTGTGCAATGAATTGAAATAGCTTTCACTTATCTGTAAGTGGGTAGATAAAATATAAATGGGAAATCAAAATATTTTTGTATCATGCAGATTATCTTCTGCATTGTTAGATTTCTCTTCTTCATTTATAAAGTAAACATTGCATTAAGTTAAATTGTTGTAAGTTGAATTTCAACTAACAAAAACAAGATATGTTTTCTTTATAAATTATTTGTATGTGTTGAATGTTTTATCGATTCATCTTGGATCTTACCTTTCGAAAGAATTCCTGAGGAATCGGTTGTGTATTAACTGTCATTAATATTTTATATTTATCATTTATATTAAAATGTTTATTCTAAAATCATTATATCAGCTAAAATGCAGACTAACACAATATGGGGTTTAGTATTTTCGATTTATTTATTATTTTGCAAGTTTTCCAATGTCTTATTAATGTAAACTCTTGATATGTATATATTAGCATAAGTTTTTAAATGTTATTATGCTCCCATTAATTAAAATTTTGTTTTCAATTATGTAGTTTCAACTGTTGACTGGATGTTATCAACGACAAACAAATCTGATGTGGACAACATCATTGTGACTTGGAAAATTACGAACAGTGTGATGAGCAAAATAAAAGAGGACAGTATGGATCGTTGGGTAGCCAGTATAATTTCAATGCTGGATACACTGCAGGAGAGATTAACTGTTTTCAGAGAGTCTATTTCTGATGCAAAGTCTAATCCTTTATCCACAGTTAAATTTTATCTGGATTTATGTGACTGGATTTTACAAAGATGTTTCTTACTAGATTATACAGGACAACATCTACCTATACCTAATTTACCATATACTTTATTTGTGAGAGGTATGGCACAAAGATTTGGCGAGCTTGCTCTTGGCACAATATATGTGAAATCGGACATTCCTATTAATAAATCTGAGTTTTTTAAATTAAGAACTGGCAGTGAAGAACTAATGGAGGCTTCTTTCCACTTTACTCCACGGGCTCGTACAAAATGGATGGAACTTCAGGAGCAGGAGCCTGGAGTTCAGAAGGTGATGACAGCAGTTGTAGAGGATATTCTTTCTAGTAGTTCTTTGAAAGGACAAAAAGAATTGGCTAATAATTATTTAGATTGTGTGAAAGAACAAATAGCGATGTTACTTCTTACTAAAGAAGTGTTAAATGCATCTCTGTCATCTTGGGTTGAAAGACTATCCCAGCGATCTCATAATACACTTGCTTTTCACATGTCTATTGCCATAGTTGCTGTTGTGGCTGTTATATTATGCTTAGTAGTTACAAGTTGTTCTTGCAGTTACTTAAGTAGAGGACAACCTGATGTTGAAAAACATAATAGTCAAATGCCTTACAGTGTGTTAGAAAAATCTGTTCTATCATCAAATATGAAACCTCAATGCTATATGTAGAATTTTGTACATAGAAATTACTTGTAGTATAACATTATTTATTATATTTGTATAAATTTATGTAGATTTTAAATAAAGTGTTTTTATATTTATCAAGATCTTTTTAATAGAAAATATGATAAAGGAGATGTATATTAAACTTGAAATTTTACAAGTCCATACATATACCAATAAGCATTAAGTTGTTGCATATGTGATTCTGTGGACATTGTTGATTCTAATTTTATCCTACATAGTTTTATGGTTAAATATATCATTCATATTGTTTTTAAAATTGGCTTTTACTTCATTACCAAAGCAGTGCATATGGATATTGATATTTAACTGATTTTTAGAAATGAAAGAGAATTAGAATTGAAATCTGTAATCATATCTACAACGAGGATCCTTATAAATATTATACACCAGTTTTTTTTTTTTCTGTTTTCTAATGTCTAATACAGGAAAGATAAATTATTTAACATTACATATTATGCAAGACATTATGTATCCTTTATGCTAGAATTACCTAGTCTGCTTATTTAACATAACACAGAGACTGTTTCTTGAAATCAGCCTAACTAATTGCTCCTTTACTTAAATAAATATGATTTTGTAAGTATTCTAATGTTGATTATTCAAAAAAGAACATATTAATACAAATAAAAATTCATTCTACTTATTTTAATGGTGTACCTAGTTGTTATAGTTTCTTCAGTTATAAATTTCTCTCTTACACTGTACAGTATACAAAAATAATTTCAAAATTTGTTGAGCAGGATATAAAGTAAGAAAATTTATGTATTCAGAAGATAAAAGGGTATTTAACTTCACTTAAAAGTCTTGCTTGTATATCATATTGACAAAAAGATTTAATTTTGTCACTTTCACATTTTGCCTTCGGAATTCTAGCTAAATTGTCAAACTTATTCTCTCTCACTTCGTGAGTTTTGCCTGTAATCATATCATCTTAATCGTTTTTAATTCTCTTCATCAAACACCTGTTTTCTTAGCTTATGGATATAGGTGAATACCTTGTACTATTATTTTAGGTAATCCTGTTGTATTTCAAATTCATTCTGGTTCTGGATCATGATTAGATTGGACTAAAATGATCTAATATGTACAATTTTTTCATTATGATCAATATTTATTTACATCTGTTAGAAACCAATGATATAAATAAATGGAATGGACATGATCCCCCTTTCCCAACTGGAGGTCAGAAAGTAAACAATGCAGCTCAAATATCACTATGGAATCATTTTCCTTTACTGGGCCTCAGCCACTACTTCTGTATAAAGTGATGCTCCGAGCATTACTAACATTCTCAAGAACTTTTTTTTCCCTTTTTTGTCCTGGGATGTTCAGAAAGAACTCAATCATCAAAAACTAACAGGTTAAGCTTTTGTATATGCATCTTTTTTATATATAAAATAATTTATATTTTCCTTTCCACTTATTTATAGCTTGTCCTTTTTTTTTTATTATTTTAAGATTCCCTGTGCATTGCCATTTTTGTGTTGAAAGTATGAGTCTACATTTGACATAAAAATAATGCAAGGGTGGGGTTATTTAAATATCATGTTTAAATTTAACCTTTTAGTGGGCAATTTACATAAGATATTTTATAGCATGGTTGAATTATGATTATTTGAATGGAAGTGTGAGTGATTTTGAATTTTCTAATTTTAAATTATGTAAAATTAATCTTATGTTAATTTAGAGTTAATATTTTTATAAACAATAAACACTGCTTTTTTGACAAAATAAAGCTTTTTGAGCAAGGTCAATTTTATACGTTAATAAAGGATACAAATTTTGGTATTTGAATTCATTAACCTGTTAATTTTCATTTCTTAAGATAGAAGAAATTTTGAAAAAAAAAAAAAATTCAGCAGTTTATTTAAATAATTTTCAGATTCCTGTATAATGGCTTGTTTAATTTTATATTTCCCTCACTAATGAATATACTGAATTCTATGTTTTGAATTTACTTAATTTTGATGCATGTGCAATAAATTTCTGGATAATTATTTAAAAACTATTTTATATTTTTTGTTTAATATACTTCATAATTCTTTCGAAGTTTATTGATAATAATGGCGAGATATTATGAGGTGAGCATTTAAATGCAGGGGGGACATAGGGATTGCTTAGCTGTCTAGTAAAGAAGAAAGTCTTAAAAGCAATTGTCTTCATGAAATCAAATTTTATATTTCTGAACATGAATGCAGATAAAGAAAAGTCAGTATTTTTTACAGTATTTCATGAAGTAACTTATTTTTTCATTAAATATAGAGAATAATTTTAGAAGTTCTATGGTTCAGAAATGTATTCCAATAGAAAAAGATATAATACGTGTAAATAGGACAAAAATATCATTTACTCAGTGTAATGGCTTAGAGACAGTAATTTTAATGTGAAATTTATTACAGAATGTCTTTTCTGTAAATGTGGCTTTTTTTTAATGAACTGCATTATATAGTTTCTTAATTTTTTTATATTAGCCAAAATCGTCTAAATAAACCAAGTTGTGTTTTCTATTAAGTGTTCTGTTGTTAAAGTATTTCTTAAAATCATATTTGGATACTAATTTACTATTGTCAGTTAGATTATCTGTGCATATTTAAGTAGCACAGAAAAACTAACTGCTTTGAAATCACATCTGCAGATCAAACATTGCCATTTAAAGACTTTTATTAATTGCGTATTGCAAGCTGGTAATGTTTCTAAAATTTAATTTGGATAAATTAAACAAATATTTGAATCATTTCACAACAAATTTTCAGTTTAATTAGTGTTGTGTTTTTATTAGCGTATTTAAAAATTGTGAAAAACTCAGTTGCATGTAAATGGCAACCTAACAAGAACAGAAAAAGAAGTTGGACAGGAAAAACCTTATTTACAGGATATTTTAACCTCTGTAATAGGGAGGGTTTGATAGCATTTCACATAAAATTAGGGCCGTCCTAAGATATTCGCCATCCATGAGTAATAATAATGCACTTCTCTTGAAAACGAAATACACAAGCAGGCTAATGGGAGCGAGTTCACAGGCAAAATTTGAGAAAAGAAGTCAATTTATTACACAAAAAGAGAAAAATTCATACAAAATTAAAAAGCAAATGTAAACTTATATATTTATTTTTCTAGCTTTGTCTTTGGCAAATTGATCAATAATATCACGCATACTTAAGCTATTTAATAAGTCACTCTCCGGGAATGAAATACTCAAATCATTTAATGCGTTGTGTGGCAGATGGATGTAAAGAATTTTGTATTCTTTTCAGTGCTGAAAAACCGCTGCAATTGGTAGTGGCAAACGTGACTTAAGAAAGTGCACACTGCTGTTTCCATGTAGAAAATGTTGACTTCATTTTTGAGTTAATTATCGTTCTTAAACTAAGTTCTATAGTAGATATATAGTTATTTGAAAATAAAATATATCTTTATAATAAAGACATTCTTCACTAAAGTTATTTTCTAAACCATTTATATACATTTTACACAAATCTGCAGCATTCTTTTTAATTGTGTGTTCATTTAAATTTTTTAGATTGACCCAAATCCCAAATTTTAAGTAACTGTTATCATAGGTATACTTTTTCTTTTACTGTATCTACTTATGATAATTATTTATACTAAGCCACAGAAGAGAATAATTTTTGTAAAATAATTTCATTTACAGAGCTATAAACTCTTGTAATAGAAGCTTGTTAAAAAAAAAAAAAGAAAAAGCACTTGTTATTCTCTTGCTCTGTTGATAATGAAAAGGCACAAGAAGGGCAAATAATAAATTCGAGAACACATATTGCACATATTTACTTCTTACTGATCTTGGAATGCACAGTATTTACATTTCAGCTGTAATTCCGAAAACTGACCAGTATTGTTTATTGATACTTAAATTATCGTGAAGATTTATGTGCAGATAAAAATTAATTTATAATTGTTGACAGCATAGAAATAACACAGAATGGAATTAAATTACGGCATTCATTTCAAAGTGTTTATTGTAAATAAAGGGAACACTTTGAAATAAATATTTAACATTTTTAATTAAAACTATTTATTATTCAACTGCCAAACAAAATACAATTTTTAATAAAAATATAAAGCGGCAAACATTTGATTAAGTTGGTATAAATTTAGAAAAACTAGTTTTTACGTATGGCCAAGTACACCTAATAAAAATATAATGATCAATCGGAAGTGATACTTTACTTAAAGCTTGTCACTATGTAAAACATGGATTTTGTGAGAGGTGAGATTTTTTCAAATGTAAGTGATATGTAGACACTTGTATGCCAGGCACTCTTATGACAGTTTGTGTTTCAAATACTGGCCGCCGACAATTTTATGCCAAAGCATTCTCATAAGGGTGCCGAGACAATCCTAGCAAGAATGATGATAGTGCATTCTTGAAGTTCGAAACTCCCAGTTCTTCAACTAAGATCGAACATCAAGAACCACTGTTCATCAGTCCTATGCGTAAGATGTTATGGCGAAACGATACGAGGTGAAATTGGAGATCTGTTTCCAGCACTGCTGCAATAGTAAAATTTATCTAAAAATGTATGATTAGCATCACAGGTTGAAATCATATTTCTCTCAACATGGGAAAAAGTATATGAATAAATAAATAATACTTTTCATTATAAAAGAATGCAAAATAATAATTAAGTCGATTTTCTTTATAATACGTTTTATATTTAAAATTTAAAATACTTGCCATAATTCGGAGTACTACTTGTTAATTTTTTAAGAAAATTAAAACACCAAAGATGAAAGCAAGTTTTGCCCTCAATCAAAATATATTTAGCTCTAGATATATACGCTCAACAAAACATATCCTATCAGAGCCCAAACTGAAAACGAGTAATGCTAAACAGAAAACAAAAATTTTAAACTATACGCGAGGGATGGTTACTAAATAAAAGAGGTTTGGTATACAGGTTTCAATAATCATTAAAAAATTATGAATTATTTTCTGCTTACAAAATCTTGGGATTACATAACGATAATAAACATTTTGTATCTTCTAAAAGCACTTCAGCTTGCATGAAATCTTTATCAGCATTTTTACCGACAGTAATGATTTTTTAAAATTCATTTGACGGGCGAGTTATTTCCCAAAGTCGGCTGATGGCGCCATCTATTGAAAATCACAGGAAGTAATCATAATATGATTAATACAGTATAAAAGTCTGAGATCTGGACTCCTCGAGACTTGGACAATTCCGGATTTGGGATTTTTCCGAATATTAGATCATAAATTTAAATCTAGTAAGATGGCATGCAGAAATTTTACAATTAAAAATATGAAATCATGATTTATGAAATAAAGAGCATTTATGATCTAAAGGGTATCAAAATTTACAAGGAAAAAGCTTCATATTTATTTGTTTACTGCACTAAACATTTCTTTCAATGTAAGTTGCTCTGTTTTTTGTGCTAATACTTTCTCTTTAATTCTATAAACATACATAATTTCTTGTTATAAAGTTATTTGTTATAAAGTTATTTTTTGTTATAAAGTTTTGTTATATTAATAAGTTACAAAGTTCCACGGTTCAAGTTCTATAATTGTTGCTTCGAGAATTCCGACTAACTTGTCAATCGAAATTTCTTCGTTTTAAATAACCTCTCTGTCACTTTCTTTAGTATTGGTAGCGGCATTTTCTGGATCTAAAACCATAAACTGCGGATTTCGCCGTCCGTTAATTGATTGATGACTGGGACGTCGTTGTCGCAATGAAAAAGTTCTGTTATATCATCTTCATTTATTAGCGCTTCTCCACATTTCTTTATAAAATCCATTCAGCTTTGGTTTGCAGTCTGTTACATTAATTGAAATTCCTCATAATCAATGAAGATAATTTTAGCCTAGCTTAATAGCGTCCGCCATAAAATTGGCGAAAGACAAGTTGTTCGGCTAAATTTTGTCTTGCTTCTACCGCGAACCGAATTAAGCTTGAATTGCATTAGTTTAGTCATTTATTATACCTACGTCTATTTCTTGCACATGCTTACGGCTAATCTGAGTCCTGAATAAATAAACTAACACATTTACTTAAGGCTTATCTACGGCCGGCGCTAGATACCGCCTGATGCGCCTTCTGCGGGTGATACCGCCCCTAAACTTTGGATCCCAGCGCTTTCCGTAAATTATAAAAATTCTGTCATCCCTTAATTTTGCGGCTCGGTGCTTCTCCAAATTCCAAAAATTTTGTCTTCCCTAAATTCTGCCGCCCGGTGTGGCCGTGCGAGCCCTGAGGCCGGTTCTGGGTTTATGTGAATAACATATCAGTTATTCTTCACTCAAATAGCACTAAATATAATCTTTTGGCCTATGCGTTTCATTAACAGAATCTATTTTAAGCATACGAAAAGAAATTTTTGCTAAATTTTTCCTCGTCAACATGAAGCACATTTGACTTCAAATCTGTAATCATCGCCAAGCGTAATGTCAGCATAAGAGGTTGCCATACTCTCGTTATTTATTTACAAATATATATATATATATAAACAAAAAAACAAAAAAAAAGTTTAAACATCGCTGCGTGAGTCATTACTCACGTTGTCATGCATTGATAAACATGCGGTGATGAAAGCAAAATATAATAAATAATACAAATGAGTAATATAAAATACTAGTAGGTGTAACGATGTTCCTATGTAGCATGTTTGGGTTTGAGATGCATGCCACGCAGATAGCAGCTACGGAGTCAAATTATTTAATCTCACAAATTTATGCTTAAATGATTTATTTCTTCAATAATGAGGTATTGTATTTAGCACTTAAGTGAAATTAAGAATGGGGCCTCTCCACGTGTTTTATTATGGAAGGAAGTATCAAATGCGCATGCGTTCCGCATGCAAAAAAAAAAAAAAAAAAAAAAAAAAAAGTTTGTGGCTTTTAGGTCCGGTTTTAGGTCATTCCGGATATTGGACGTCCGGATCTCGGACTTTGTACTGTACCAAGTATGAATAATAAGTGCATTCTTGCATGTTACTAGTGTCGTAAGTAGAATTCATGGGTCCCTGTGTAAATATATATTTCTGGGCGCTTCCCTATGATTTATAGCACTAAAAAAAAAAAAAAAAAGAGAGAGAGAGAGAGGAATCAGTGGCTTTCTACTAATGATGACTGTGGTCGAGCTGAATTAATTATTAAGCAATACAAGCACGCATTTATAGCGTACCAGAGTGGAAAACGCATAACAGAATTTTTTTGCAAGAAAAATTATGATGTGCCTCTCTTGTTTTTGTTCCTCTATTTTTAGGCAAGCAAAGAGTGAAAAATGGAGCCCCATTCTGATATTAGTTTGTTTTAATCTAGTTCTGCTACTTTCTGGGGTTAATTTCTTACCTTACGAAAGGCCATCAGAAAACAAACAAGTAAAAAATAAATAAATGAAAATAAGTAAAAATAAACAAATAAAATTAAATAATTAAAATTTAAATTCAACAAACTATACCGAGATAAACAAAAATTTAGTAAATTATTAAATTTATGACGAATAGTTAAAAACAAAATAAAATACCGGATCTCGTCTTATTTGGCACTGCGGGTGGAATTACAGTTTCATAAGAACACTAAGAAGTAGCTTAGTTATCAAAATCAGTTTTTCTCTGTCTGCCCTTTCATTTCTCATCTCTCTAATCGCTCCACTTCTGCCTCTATTTTACCATCGCTAACTTATATTGATATCTGCAGTTGTTAATGAGTTATTTTCTATAATTTAGATTCATGATTATTAAAACTTTTTCCTCAGCTTCGTTTTTTAAGGTACTTTTTAATCTTAATACGATTTTAAATCATACACACTAATAACAAAAACATTTACTCTTGATGATAGTTAAATAAATTTAATAACATCATCATTTTTATAAATTGAAATTCGCTCTCAGACACACACCCACAAAAAAAAGTTTACTTTTATTTGAATAACAAGACTATTTTTCATTCACATGTTCTTCCTTTTTAATGTTAAATGCGATTAGTGAAGAGTAACATTTCGGAAATGGTTACTTTAAATATATATCGAGGGAGAAGACTGAATTATTTAATTAGAATAATGTAACATTTTTTAAAATTTCGTAATTTAATCATGTAAAGGAAAAAAAGTTCTTTCACCAAACAAATACTATGATTTTATTTAAAACTCATAATAATGAATTATGATGCTAAGAATTCCTTGCCATCTGTCTGAGTTTAAAGCAATATCTTTAACATCCAGAGCTTAATTTCTAAAATTACAAGTGCCGGAGCCCTTCAGAAGGCCGCGAAGAAAGTTGAAAAAATAAATAAGTAAAATAACTAATAATTAAAGTATTTAAAAGTTTAAATTAAAGTTTAAATTTAATAAAATATGAATAAAAATTTAATAAAGTATTAAATTAATGACAAATAGCTAAATAATAAGATGAAATATCGGTTAAATAGTTAAATAATAAAATAACATACTGTCTTATTAAGGTCCACGTGGGGAATTAGAATTTCATTCAAATAACAAATAAATTGCTCATATAGCCTCTGGCGGTATTTGAGCCTGGAATACTCAGGATAATGCACTATCAAGAGATGATAGTAATAAACAATATGACGTATATACAGATGATAGAAACAAGGGACGATAGAAAGACTCTTCTTTATCCGATGAAGAAAAGGTAAAACCGTTGAATCATCGCTATTGAAAATAGAGAGCCTACTAGAAACATTATGAGAGTATGGAGGGAAATTTGAACACAGAAGTGTAGCTTCGAAAACAAAGAAGCGTTCAACACTGTCTGACCGCGATTCTCTGCCGATATAAATCTAGCTGTCAAGCAGAGTGCGGCAAGGAAAAAACACTTGACCTGTGTCCGACCCTATAACAACGTAAGAAACGTAAGGCTCTGTACAACTAACAGTTTTCTTCCCTGATATTTGTTTACGTCATTCCAAAAAGCCTCTCTTTCCTTAGGGAGTTACTAGCGTTCTATGTGAACAACCAGGGTGATCACGTTTAGTACTTTCGAGGAAAAGAAACTATACCCATTCTCATGAATTCATTGTTCTACTTGTGGAATAAGCCTTAGATATATAGGTGAAGAGCTTTCCTTTTCTTAAAAATCTTAACTTCCGTCATAGGGTGTGTTTCTCAGGAAAAGACAAGCATGCATTCACCAGTTAAAATCGATTTTTAAGGCTTATTTGTTATTAAATTAAAATTTTTCTGCTGAAATTGTAAATTGCTCATTTACATAAAAGAAGCCCTTTTATTTAAGGCTCCAGTGCGCTCCGGCTAGAATTACAACTTACGCACTTCAAAAACTGAGAAGTACCGGAACCCGGCTCCGGTGGGCTTCGGCGCAATTTAAGCTCTGTTAACATCCTTGCATTTGAAAAAATAGACGATTTTTACCCAAAGTAACTTCTTAACCAAAGGACTCGGAATTTTCCATATGTATAATGTGAAGATGAGTCAATTTTCGCTAAAGAAAATTACGTGCAGACAGCCCTTCTGCAAGGCTTACGGTTTTTATGTGCCTTGCAATTAATCAAAACCCAGACAAACCCGAAATATGACAATTTAATTAAAATTCAATTTTATATTAAATATCGAATCAGATTCCGCATCCGCCTTCTCAATTATTATTGAATTATTTCTTTATTATGCTACCTCAAACGGTCCAGAATTTTCGCAGATTTCGGTGGCCCTTATGAGCCTAATTTTTTTTTTAATTACCACCCCATGCCAACAGCATTCTCCTGTTACGGATAAAAGCCGATACGATTCAAAGCCTGAATATCATTCAAGAGCCCGGAAATATGCATAATAAAACTTTTCTGTTCAGGCTATGTTAAGCGTTATGTAGAGCAAGGGTCGCAAAAACTTCGACCGTGATCTACCAAGCTAGGTCAGCGCAGAATTTTTAGTGGGTCAAGTAAAATATTTTCCCTTTATTTTAATATTAAAAACCAGTGTAATAAATAGATGATTATATAATAAATTCAAATCATGATACGCGAGACATGTGATGAATAACGCTGTAGCAATAAAAATGATTTAAAATTGAAACTATTCCGTTATATAAAAAATTATACAGAATTGAACTGAAAAACTACTGTTTCAAAGAAAATTAATTGATCAGAAACTGAAAATCAAGTTCAGTAGGAAGTTTCATCTTTAACATTTTCAAAGTATTTGTGATTATTAATATAATGCATAAATTGCTAATAAAGGAGTTAAACATCGCATAGTCCTACTTTATTTTGTAAAGTCTTAAAATACTTTATATAGGCTGATATTTATCAAATAACTTAAAATTTTAGAATATTGTACACATTTGTAGAGTTCAGTCATAATAATATGAATACATAATAATAAGATATAGAATACTGTTATTTACGCTGTTGTTATGTTACTCGAAAACTATGGGAGGAATATCACCTACATTTGGGGGTAGGGGAAGTTAGAAGTGATTTGAGTAAAGGAACTGCTGAAGGGAGTGTAATGACGAGATGGAGATCGATGGGGAAAGAAATTTTGAGGCGAAAGAGCATAGCGAGATTTTAACGCAAAAGTGCAGCGTGAAAACAAAGTACTTTCTGAACATGTCCCCTGCTGGTACAATTCCAGCTGTAAAGCAGAATGTGACAGGGATAAAAAGTGTTCACCGAATTGTCCACCGAAATCCGAGCTGTAAACCTTAAAAAAATAGTAAAGTTCTGTGCACGTGAAAATTTTATTCCTCTTTATTTAATTACATCCTTCCAAAAGTTCCACTTCGAGTATTCTCGGGAACTAAAAACCTGCTCTCATAAATTCATTGCACTTCCTATTAATATTCTTGACCATCAAAGATTTAGTTTCCCAGAGAAAGACAGGCATATATTGAGTTAAAATCGGTTTTTAAGGTAGGCTTATTGTTAAAATAAAATTTAAGAGATCCAAAGCATTTTCCGCTGAATTTGTGCTTCAGTTACATAAAAGAAGTGCTGGCTAGAGTTAAGATTTACATAAAAAAAACTCAGAAGTTTTTAAAACTGAGAAGTTTCTCCGTAACTGGCGTGAATTGTAGTACGGACTTTGTTTGTTGCTTCTGCCGCCGTCTCATCTTGCCGCAGAAGCTGCTGTTACCTGAAAAGTGATTAATGAATCAGGCACGGTTTTGGTAAGTGTGAAATTTAGTAAAGTAAGTTGTATTATTCAGTTGATAATTTCAACTTCGAGTAGGACTACTGGTGTTGTAGCCAGCTAAACTGGTATGCTTTCCAACCAGCAGCTGTAGACTTAAATTTTGTATTTGTATTGCTTTAATTTGCAAACAATGAGTAAAACAAAGTTAACATTTTACACTTAGTGCGTCTGTTGCCTCCACGGTCAGTTTAAGCTAAGGGCGATAACTCGCCACCACAGCATAGGTAACGTCTGAGAGTGAGTGTTTGTGGAGGCACATAACTAGATAAAAGTTCACCCTTCAAACTGAAATAAACTTACTTCTCAAGCTTTTTTCCCCTTCTTCTAAACGCACGAAGAATAAGTATTGCAAAGTATTAAGTGATAATACGAAAGTCTCCTAACTGCTAATTGTACATCATTAGACAAGCCAGTTAGTTGAAGTTGGCTCCTTCAGTAGAAACTGATCTGCTTAATTTTGTTTCCAGGAACCTTTTCGCCGGGACACCCTTAAGAAGGTTTTTGTCTTTTCGAACAATGCTGATATGCATTAAGTTGCCTGATTTGCTTTAGGATGGGATAGAGTTATGAAGGCTTCCCGCGCTGCTTTAATTTTGTGTTTTAAGTTTAAATTACCTTTCATTTTTAGCATACCAGTGGCTGAGCGGTAGAGTCGCTGAACACTGCTAGTTCGGTACGAGGTTCGAATCCCGGGAACCGGCTTCTCCGAACGACTTGTAGAGAGTCTCGCGTTACGACTCCTTTGACAATACAAACTCTCACTTCACCCGAATAGAAAGGCAGGAGAGATGAGTCAGCGATTACGCTTTTGCTTTGAACCAGCTGAAAATCTATCCGGGCAGTAACTCCGAGCTGTGTGCGCAGAGAAGTCAGGCCGAATTTTTTCCATCATGTCGAAAAGTCCGAGATGGAGCGATAATCAAATTATGGCATTTTTTATTGCATTATGCATATTGTGAAGTATTATGGAATATTTCACTACCTTAATATTACGAACATCGTTTACTAATACCTAAATATAACGTAGATATAACTGTTGGTCAGAATGAATTTAGGTTTGTGATAGTGTAGAGAAAACATAGAAGACAATTAAATTATGGTATCGGATTCAAAATATTTATTTTAAACATATTTATTTACATATAATTTGTTTTAAATATTTTAACATTTCTAAACATATTTATTCCTGAATTTTCTTTAATCAAAAAACAATTAAAATATATATTATTCAACTACCCAATGAAATACACTTTTAATTAAAAAATAAATGAACGGTCAAACATTTGATTTTGTTTATATAAGTTTCGAAAAATTGTTTTACTCATGGCCAATTACACCTAACAAAATAATGTTGCGTGCGTACAGGTTCGTAATAGATTGATTGCACACGTCCGATAATAGCTTAATTAAAATTTATTGTTATCAAAAGAAATACATCAGAATGCTTGAATTTTCTTAAACATGTTCGTACAAGTGTTCACAATATCACGCAGTATAATCAGTACTACATACTACTAAAAACATTAAAATGCAATGCAGTGCAAAACGTTATCTAAAGAGAAATCTAATTCAGATATCTCAATTCACGCGGAAATAAACAAATCGGAATAACGATAAACTAAGCAATTGAGCTGAGATGTCTTTCTTCGGCTTTAAACAGCTTTTTACCGGCCGCACGAGATAGTTCTAGCATTTTCTTCTTCTTAAGATTCTGAAAACTAATAAGAGGGTGGAATACAGCTAACATAGTGGCCAATTACATTTATTCAGCGTTAAATACACGTATTCCTATATTTTTACTTTTCCGACGTAGCTTTCTCTTAAAAATTGTCTTATGTTGCATAAATCTGGAAGTACAGCCGGTAGTGTAGTGGGCAGCACTGCGATGAGCCAGTAACAATGGGGGGTCCTGTTGATTTCTGGAAACAACCAAAAAGAGGTCATTAAGTATGGTTCGATTAAACACCTCTACCATGCTGTCTGACTGCGGATGTAAAGGTGTCGTTTGGGTTTTGTCAATGCCGAGTAGCTTGCAGAGTTCTTTAACTACAGCCGAGGTAAAATTCCTTCTTTGATCGAAATGTAACTGAAGAGACACTCCGAACCTGAAAATCCAGTGCTATATCATTACCTTTGCTACTGTGACAGAATCTTGATGAGGAATAAGATACGCTTCAGGCCACTTCAATCAAGTAATCGATGACAACGAGAATGTATTTGTTCCCATTAGCAGTTCGTGGAAGAGGTCCCAGGACGTCAAAGGTGATATGTTCGAAAGGCACTCCTACATTGTAGCGTTGCAGCTTGCCTCGACTGCGTTTCTTCGGTCCTTACCGAACTGCACAGGTATCGCAAGATTGGCACCACTTTTTCACGCTATCCATTGCTTTACTCCAGTAGAAGCGCTCTCAAACTCTCTGTAAGGTTTTCATTATTCCGAAGTGACTGCCTGTGGGGCTGCTATGTAGTTCTTTAGGATGTCCGGGATCTTGGGAGTATCAGGTACCATCGAAATGTCTTTCCACCATACGATTCGAATTTCCGGTACAACACGCCGTTTCGAACATGGAGTGAGTCCCAGAGAGCCCGATATTGTTTAGTCGTAGGACTATGGATCGAAATGTTCTGCCAGCTATGTTTTCTGTTTGAAGACACTTTTAAGTGAATTATGTGTTTAATGTAGCCGTCTTCCAACTGGTCTTTCCTGACTTTTTCGTCACTCCATGGGTCTCAATCAGCCGATGTTGATATTATAATTTGTCGTGTGACCGTATTAAGCAGCTCGTATTTCGCTTCGACCCTGAAAGAATATCGGTAGCTTTCTGGGCAAGGTTTTCTAGACAGGGTGTCGGCGTTAAAAGCCGGATTAGCGATGCATGAGTGCGCAGCATAGCAATAATTTTCTGCCGTAGAGATAATGATGGAAATGTTCTACTGCTTTCACTATGGCCAGTAATTCCTCACCGGTTTAGACAAGCACTTATTCCAGTAGGCCACGACACATTCTTGGGACAAAATACTTCTTGGGACAAAATAATACCGACACTTTCATTGCTCGCATCCGTGTCGAGAATAAATGAACTGAGGGCACGTCAGGATGGGAGCAGATGTTAAAGCTTCCTTCAGGTTGTTAAACGCATCCTCACATTCCTTTATCCACAAGAACTTTTGTTTGCTTTCTGTGAGCTTGTGAAAGGGTCCTGCGACGGAAGAAAAGTCCTTCACAAATTTCCTATAGTAGGTGCAAATCCCTACGAAACTTCTCAGATCATGGTCATTTTCGGGGCGTCTCCAGTCTTTAACTGCTGGCACGTTTTCAGAATCTGCACACACACCTTGAACCAGGAATTATATGTGCGAGGTAAGTTACTTCCTGTCTGATTAATTGACATTTGGCGCGACTTAACTTTTGATTGGCTTCCTTAAGTTCCTAAAGCACCTTTCTAAGATTTCCTAGATGTTCTTCAAAACTCTTTCCGACGATGATAATATCATCCAAGTATATCAGACAGGCTTCGTAGGAAAGAACTTCAAAACTTTCAAAACAGTCTTAATGAGGCTTTCGAATGTTCCCGGCGCATAGTGCAAACGGCATCACCTTGAACTGCCAAAGTTCTGTCGGGTAGCAAAAGCAGTCTTTTCACGGTCATCAGGATGTATCGCTACCTGCCATTAACCATTCTTTAAATCAAGTGTCGGAAAGTACTTGCTTCCAGAAAGAGAGTCCAGAATGTCGTCAGATCTAGGAAAAGGGTAGCTATCTGTCTTCATAACCTCGTTCAACCGACGATAGTCAAAGCCAAATGTAGTTGAACTGTCTTTATTTCTCACCAGGACGATGAGTGATGCCTATGGATTTGTTGAAGGTTCGAAGATATCGCTTTCTTGCATGTCCGTTAGATGCGGCTTCCTACCTCTTCCTGCTTAGCAATCGGTCGACGTCTTGGATGTTACTTGATTGTTGGATGATCACCGGTTTCGATTCTATGTTGTGTCAAACTGGTTTGACCCACGTCAGAAGACGAGCGGTAGAAACCATCTTGAAATTCTTGAATGACACTTTCGGCAGCATTCCTGTCTTTATCGCTTAATTGTGCATTTTGGAATAACTTTGATGCTTTCTAAAGCTATGCTTTCTAAAGTAATGCTTTCTAAAGACACGGATTCTGCGGTGTTATTGTTTCGTTCAACATTGTTCACTGGAGTACATGCTGCAACCGCTTCACCTTTCTTAATAACTCTCGTCTTCTCAGTAACATGGTAACTTTCACCGGGATAATGGCCCTCTATAGGTCGACGAGTGCTAAGGCTACTAGCACTCTTTTCAGACTGTTACAGTTCTTGGGACATTCCACGACGCAGTAGCGGAAATTTCTATTTTGGGCTATGGGTCCAGAACGTAAAAATTCTGTTCTTGCTGGTATTGTCATATCGTGTTGAGGTATGACTTTGTGGACAGATTTAATTCTTTCATCATTAATTCCGAATAAGGCTATGTCCTCAGAGGCAGAACGCAGTTCGTTATTTTTAGAGTCCAAGGAAAAATTGTAATTTCTTAGAAAGCCTAATACGAGTATGCAAGTGTTCAGGCCAGATATAGGAGCATTTATTGCTTGTTTTTTTATTTGTAACATATCCGCGATTTCCTTTCTAATTAGGCTGACTTGACTGCCTACGTCAAGAATTGCTAAAATGTTTATTATTACTCCGTTTCCCATTCGAACTTTAACCACGGCAGTAGACAAAAATGTATAAGTTTTTCGACCTTGAAAAGGAAAACTTTGCTCTGGCGCCGAGAAGGATTTATGATCATATTCGTAACTCGTTCCGACAAATGATTGATTTATGGAAGGAATCGCATTTTTTGTTTCGAAACTAATCGCGTTCGGATTTAATTCGCTTGAAATGTTTATTTCACTAGTATTATTCGGTGAGAAAGATGCTTTTTGAGAATGTACACCATGGGATGAATTATTATTTCTTTTCTCAAAGTGAATCAGGGTGTTATGTTTTTTCCCGCATTTAGCACAGGAAAATTTTGAAGAACACTGCTTTACACTATGGGTTAAAAAGCAATTAAAACACAATCCTTGCCTTTTTAGAAATTCAACCATATCATTCACTGATATATCTTGAAATTTAGGACATTTATATATAATATGATTATGCAAACAGAAACTACACTTAGATGACTTCACAGTACTTAACAACACATTTCCTTTAGAACAATGCTTTTGGTTCGTGTTCCTAGAAACTCTAGACGCTTCTAAGGTTCTTGCATGATTTTTTAGAAATTCAATTAAGTCATTCAATTTGGGAACATTATTTTTCTTACCAAATTCGCGTTCGAACCATAATTTTGTTGAAGCATCTAATTTTTGTAACAATACATACGCAAACATTATTTCAGCAAACCCATCAATTTTGTGTTCTAAAATTTCTAACGCTCTTGTACATTCAAAGGTAATGTCAACTAAATTTAGTAAAGCACTAGCAGACTCACTGTGAATAGGTGGAATTGACATAAACCGCTTAATGTGGGCAAAAACCTGTTCTCGATGATTTGAAAATCTTTCTTCTAGCAGTGACCAAGCAACTTCATAATTTTGATCGGAAACTGGGATTGACTTTACGACTCGGAGAGCATCGCCTTTAAGGGCTGATAATAAATATTGAAGTTTTTGTCCTTTTGACAAATTATCGTTATTATGCACAGCAGCCTTGAATAAATCATTAAAAGTTATCCATTCATAAACATTACCAGTAAATGTAGGTAAACTCAATTTTGGGAGCTTTACATCTGGGGCTATTTTAGAACAATTATCAACACTTATTTTACCCTGTTCATTTTCAGTACTTTTCACAAAACATTTCACATTTAATTTATGTAAGAATGTTTTTAATCTTACTTCGACTTTTTCCAGACGAATCTCCATTTCTTCTAAATCCGATTCTGCTTCACTAATGTCCACTTTTACAGGCAATTTGAAGTAATCCTTTTGTAGTTCGGCTATACATCTTTTCACGGTGCATACAATTTCTAGTTTTACTTCAAGTTCGGTTATAATATCTTCACTTATCGGTTCAACCACCGATTCTACAAAGGTTTCTAAACGGGTGATTTTACCCTTTAGGGTAGCTTTTTCACGCTTTAACGAATTAATTGTTTCTTCCATTACGAACACAAGTTACACAACACAATCGCTTCGGAAGAAGAGCACACTTTCGTTTTCACGAACTCACTTACTTAGATGTCGCTGATTCGTTTCTAACTCCGGCTCGACGGACCATGAACAATTCTGAATATAAATCACAATTTCTCAGTAACTCGAAAACACTTACAAGTTAGGACTGTAGCTTTATTTCACATCTCTATAATTACTTTAACACTTTCGCTACAAAGGCGGGAACACTCTCTCCCACTGCGAGAACACACTCTCGGGTTTTTCCCTTTTTTTGCACAGCACTGCCCTCTGGAGGCATTTTCTATATTTTACAGTTCATATGTCAAGGAGGCGAGACTGAACATCCTCCCGCCCATTGAAATTGCAAATTTCAATATGAGAATATCAAAACAAATTTTGCAAAAGTTGAATAACAATAATATATAATAATAAAACACATATTACAATAACACTGTTTAACAACTTAAATGAAAATAATTATAACATAATGAATACAACACAATTGCAATAATACACCATATGGTCTCTAATTATTGATTTGGCAAGATACATACGTGCCGACTACTTCTTTTAAGAAATTTTCCATCTGGTAACCGTAAATTGACAACTCTTACCTTTCCGTCCTTACCAGGAAATATCTCAGCAATTCTAGCAACCAACCATTTAGTTGGTGGAAGATTCTCATCTTTTATAAGTACAACAGTTCCAACTTTAACATTATTTTTATCAAACTGCCACTTTAATCTTTGATGTAAATTACTAAGATAATCCTTTCGCCAGAACTGCCAAATTTTTTGAACATAATTAGTTATTTTTTGCCACTTGGAAAGTTTGGTTTCTGCAATACCAGTTAAATTAGGCTCAGGTATAGAGGTGATTTCTCTGCCAATCAAAAAGTGTCCGGGGGACAAAACTCTAAAATCATTAGGATCGGCAGACATAGGAGAAAGAGGGCGTGAATTCAAAAATCCTTCGATTTGTATCATAATTGTTAAAAAAACTCCTCTATAGTCAAATTAGTATTTCCCACGTTTCAAATGGTATTTGAATGACTTTACGCCAGCCTCCCAAAGACCGTCTAAATTGGGAGCCTTTGGAGGGATGAACTTCCAGTCAACACCTTCGGTAGATAAATATCTTGCAAGAAATTTATCAGGAGAATCCACCATATTAAACAATCTCCTTAACTCTGCTGCCGCACCTACAAATGTTTGTGCATTATCCGCAAAAAGGTTTCTAGATTTGCCTCTTCGAGCAAAAAACCTTTTAAGACAAGAAATAAAAGTTTGTGTCGTTAGATCTATTACGATTTCCAAATGAATTGCACGGGTTGCGAGGCAAACAAATACGGCAACATAAACTTTGTTAAATACACCCTTACGCTAATTTTTGTACTCCACAAGAAAAGGTTCACAAAAGTCGATTCCTGTATCATTAAATGCAAAATTTTCCTTAACACGCACAGATGGCAGATTTCCCATCAACTGAGAGGAAGTAGAAGGATTTGCCTTAAAACAAACAACGCACTAATGGCAAATCTTTCTGCAAATATTTCTCCCATTTATGAGCCAGTATTTTTATCTCATATAATATAAAAAAGTTTGAGGTCCCACACGAAAGCATTTTTTGTGAAAATACATTACAATTAAATCTGTTAAACGATTTTTGGTGGAAGCACCACAGAATGTTTTTTACAGAACTCAAGATTAGAATTTTGGAGGCGGCCACCAACTCTAATAATGGAATTTTCCTCAATAAAAGTAGATAAAGCTTTTAGCTTACTATTGGGGCTACTGCTTTACCCTTCGATAAAATTTTCAGCTCTGCCGAAAATTCTTGAGATTGTACCTGTCCGATTAAGAAAATTCTCTGCTTGCTCTAGTTCAGCAATGGTTACATATCCTGACCTTTTGGAAGTCGGTTTTCTTGCATTATAGGTGAACCTGAGAAGAAAACTTAAAACACGTAAAATAGGCATAAAATCATTACTTAAGTCATAAATACGATTTAAAAAGTTAAAGTCATTTGTTATACTAAAGAGTTTCAAAGAGTCAATACTATCACAGTCTTTTTTCAGTTCATTAAAATACTCATCCTCTGTGACACTATGTTCTGGAGGTTCAGGAATAATTTCCTTTAAAAAGGCAAGTCCATTCCATCAAGTTGAATTATTTATAACAGAATCACTACTTGCACCACGGGTAAGTAAATCAGCTGGATTAGCCTTGCCTGGACAATGATGCCACGTAGCCTCAGTTGTCAAGCTTTGTATCTCTTTCATACGGTTTGATACAAATTGTTTCCACTTTTTACTTGGACTTTGAATTCAGTATAAGGTGACCTTCGAATCACTTCAAAAACCCTTCTCGATATTTGTTTTTTGTCAATAATTGGTTTCAGTTCACTAGTTAATCTTGCAGCAAGTAAAGCAGCCTTAAGCTCAAGTTTTGGCAATGACAGCTTCTTTAACGGAGCCACTCTGGATTTTGAAGCTACAAGATTGATCAAGATTTCGTTCTCAACCTTTAACTTAACGTAAACAACTGCTCCATAAGCCTTTATACTAGCATCCGAAAATGTATGAATTTCCAGTTCTACATTTTGATCAATAAAAGAACCAAGTATATATCTCGGAACCTTTAAATTTTTAAGTTGTGGAGCTTCTTCACACCACCTCATCCGTTTCTCGCTTAAATCAGGAGGTAAAACTCCATCCTAAGAAAGTTTTCTTTGCCAGATCTCCTGGAACAGGCACTTGAAACGGATAGTAAAAGGAGTCACAAGACCCAATGGGTCGAAGATTCTTCCAGCAGCCATTGTTAGAAGCCGCTTGATGTTTCCTCCCTGTTGGAGAAATTCTAGCACACTATTAATTTCTAAGGACAGGTTATCACTACATGGATCCCTTAAGAGACCAAGAACTCTATGTAATTTATCCTTTAAATCTTCTAGACATAACTGCTTAAATCCCATAGCTTTCCACTCCTTTCTTATCTGCTCAGAATTTGAAATCCACTTCCTTAAGGGCATCCCAGCATCTCTCATTATTTTTTCGACACTTTTTGAAATTTCAAAGGCAGATGGAATGTCATCATTACCTGTGATAAGGTCATCTACGTAAAAACAAGTACTTCTGTACTTCTCTATATGGTTTTTAATAGGTACTGCCAATAAAAAGGGACTTGCGTTTACTCTAAAAATTATCCTTTTGAATTTATATACACATACATTATTCATATTATCAATGAAACGGAACCTCACTGCATTTCTATCTCTTTCACGTAATTTTACGCTTCTTAATAACCCGGAAACACTTATAAGTTAGGACAGTAGCTTTATTTCACATCTCTATAATTATTTCAATACTTTCGCCACAAAGCCGGAAACACTTTCTTCCCCAAAAGCGAGAACACACTCTAGGTTTTTCCCTTTTTTTGCACAGCACTGCCCTCTGGAGGTATTTTCTACATTTTACAGTTCATATATCAGGGAGGTGAGACTGAACAGATGTAGTACAAAAATGCCAGTCACTAATAATGTAAGCGTTAGGTATTTGCATTCCATTTATTTCGTGCTTATGGCTTCATAAGAAAATTTATTTCAACGCATGTCTAGCTGGAAAATTTATATATTAAAATGCAAAAATATTTGAAAGAAAGGTCTTTTCTAGTATAGAATAGAAAAACTAAATCATGTTAAAAACAAAATGTTCCTTCATAATGTGTCGTGATATCATTTATGCATCTGAGGTGTGCCGGGAAATTATATATGCTTGTGAGGTGTGTTGTGATTAAAAAAGGTTAGAAAACACTGTTCTAGATCATATATCGTATAAGATTTGTGAATAAGTT
This sequence comes from Stegodyphus mimosarum, assembly GCA_000611955.2. Classification (NCBI taxonomy): domain Eukaryota; kingdom Metazoa; phylum Arthropoda; class Arachnida; order Araneae; family Eresidae; genus Stegodyphus; species Stegodyphus mimosarum. Next base: position 162,353 of record KK120593.1, on the reverse strand, counting down.
CCCTTTTTTAAAACAGTTAGTATAAAATTAGGAAAAATTAATCTAAACTTTTCACGATGATCTGCATAGCAACGCTCATTATACAATTGATTAACATCAGAAACCTTTCTGTGTAATGACCTTTTATTTTTAGTTGTGTACAAATTTAAGTCTTTCGTTCTTCAACTTGTGTATGACATCTAACCTTTCAGGAAATATGATGTAAAACTTTCTAACGTTTCAGGAAACGTGATGTCAAACTTTAAAATTAAGTATCTCAATCCATTTTCATCTCAAAGGTGTGAACGTTTTTATGTTTTAATTTTTAGATTAACTATAAGCTTTTACTAAGTACTATTTGGATCTGACGACTACCAAAAAACAAAAATGATTTCACAATTCTTAAAAAATATTTTTTTATTTAAAATATCGTAGCATGAATATCTTAATTATTCAAAGCATTATCATTTTCTAATGCCGAAATTTCCAAATTATACGCTACTCTTTGAATTCTACGGATCCAGAATTCTTCTGCAACTTTAAGCTCTTCAGCTGTGGGAACACCTGTGAAATTTGCATGTTTCCTAGCTTTCAAAGTGAAGCGTCTAATCCAAGATGTTATTCTTAATATTTTCATGAGATTACTGTACTTGGTAATATCAAACAATTCATCCTTCTCTTGTACGATACATTTATACTGTTGGGTACAAGAAAACCTTTTTCTATATTCTAAATTTTCTTCTTCAACAACGTCAACATTACCAGAGGGCCAAAATTCTGAAGACTGTAAGCCAGGGTGGTCCATGCCACCAAAGTTGGCAATTTCTTAAATTAGCAACACTAGTTCCTCGTGATATGAGGTTAGCTGGATTGTCTTTCCCAGGGCAATAATGCCAATTACTGCTTTTAGTTAGTTTCCGAATTTCATAAATTCTGTTTGTGACGAAAGGTTTAAATCTTTCGGGAGATCCGTGAATCCAAAAATAAGTTATTTGAGAATCAGTCCAATGGAAGGGGATTACTTCATATTTCAAACATTTTGCGATTTTATCACTCAACCTGGCGGACAAAAGCGCGCCCAAGAGTTCCAATCTAGGAAGTGTAAGTGATTTCAGAGGTGCAACTCTACTTTTGGAAGCAACAAAAATTGTTTTAAAAGTTCCATTGTTTAAAACTATTCTTAGATATACCACACATCAATAAGCTTTCAGAAAAGCATCAGAAAAGCTATGGAGTTCTATTCGTTTCACATCTACATCTAATATTCCCTCTAAATAGTAACGGGGAATTCTGAGGTGGTTCAGTTCTTCAATTTCTTCGTACCAGACTTTCCATTTATGACTAAGTTCAGGTGGCAGTTCTTCATCCCAATCAATTTTGGCAGACCAGATTTCCTGAATCAGACACTTTATTCTAATGGTGAAAGGGCCGTAAAATCCGACAGGATCAAAAATACGCCCTGCAGTTTGCAATAGGAAACGTTTAGAGTTAATTGACGAGGATATGAAATTTGTTAAGTGTTGAGTGTCAAAATAAAAATTATCATTATCCGTATCCCAGTTAATTCCTAACACTTTGATGGGGACAATTTCAGGAGATTCTTGTATCGAAAATTCTTTGTGATGCCAAATGTCTTTGAGTTCTTTTGAATTAGTATGCCACTTATGTAGTGACATGCTAGCTTCATTAAAAATGTTCACAATTTCTAAACTTGTTTTCAGGGCTTGTTCTAAATTTTGTTGACCACCAATAATATCATCAACATACAGACAGTTGTTTAAGAGTTCTACTGTTTCAGGATATATTTCTGAATATTTTTTAAGGTGATGCTTAATGGTAGCAGCGAGTAGGAAGGGACTAGACTTAACTCCGAACAAAACTCTTGTAAATCTAAAGGTTTTCAAGTTTTCATTGCTATCATCAGGATCATCTTTCCAAAAGAATCGTGTAACGTCCCTATCTTCTTCATTCAACTCTATCTGTAAAAAGGCTTGTGTAATGTCAGCTGTTAAGGCTATCGAATTTTGTCTAAATTTTATCAGTAAATCAAAAATATCAGGATATAAGTTCGGACCCGTATATAAACAGTCGTTTAAAGAAAGTGTCTTTGGTCTATGTGCTGAAGCATCATAAATTATTCTTAGTTTGCTTGTTGTTCTATCATTTCTGATGACTGCCCTATGAGGTAAATAAAATAGAATCCTGTCATTTTGATTGTCTCCCTTAACTGGTTCAATAATATGTTTTAACTCGTAATCCTTTAAAACCTCTGTATATTGGACAAATAAAGGGTTATCAATTTTAAATTTGTTACTTAATTTCTTAAATCTTTCAAGTGCTACATCCCTATTATCTTCCATTAGATGTTTTGAATTTGGTTTCCATGGTAATCTTACTTGGTATCTGCCATTCTTATACTTGATATCAGATTCGAAGGATTTCATAATTTCTATATCAACAGTTTTGTCGTTCTGAGTATCACTTTCTAAACCTAAGTTTTCTAGCTTCCAAAACTGTTGTAACTGATCTGATCAAGTTTTCATTTACTATTACCTTCATAGTTAATAATTCACTAAATTCATTATTTACTTTACCCTGTAAACACCACCCAAATAAAGGTTCTGTAGCTACTACATCTCTTGAAATTCTTTTAATTTTACCTGTAATTATAGAATAATAGAAATCTACCCCTATGAGAACATCAATTTTGTCACTTTGCCTACAACAGTCAGCTAATTGTAAATTTTGTAAAACTTTATTTTCCTTAACAAAGTTCAAATCTGGAGGAGAGATGAGACCATTGGATATATTTTCAACTTCGAAAAATTCAACATATATACTAAGTTTGGGATCGCTAATATTTTCTAGTTTGGCTTTAACAACATTGAAGGTTTTTTCTAACGCAGTTTTATCTCCAAATGAGTAAACAGAAAGTGATTCTTTTCTAACGATCGGAAGATCCATTTTACTAGATACATTTTTAGTTATGAAAGATCTCATTGAGCCATTATCAAAAAGAATTCTCACATTTTCAGATTTATCATTATTTCGAATTAATGCAGAAGCAGTTTGCAATAATATTCTATTAGATCTATTTTCATCGGAATTATATGAGGAAACAGCGGAAATAACGTTGGAATCCGACGTTTTCTTTTCAAGTTTGTTATCTTTTTTCTGATGAAATGAATAACAGATGGCTTTTGAATGTTTATTACAGCAGAAGTTACAGTTTACTTTTTGTTTACAGTCTTTAATTCTATGCTTTTTATCCAAACATAAAAAACATCTGCCTTGCTTCATCAAAATCTCTTTTTTCTTTTTCACACTTAAAGTTTCGCAATCCATAGATTTATGACTTCCATTCCCGCAGAACAGACACTGTGATTCAGCTGACGCTGCTAATAATTCAACTGTCGACGGCTTACTTGTTTTGACTGCAGAAAGTTACGATTTGAAAGGTAGTGGTTTTTCTAATTGAGAGAATTTCTCTTTACAGTTATAATAAACAGAAGCTGCGCGTTCTCTACTGAGTACTTCGTTCCTCAAAAAGTCTAATAGACCTTTTAGATCCCAATTTTCGTCTTTAATTTTTCGGCTATAATCAAGAACGAACTCATTAGGAAGTAATTTCAAAATTAAAGGCGTTAAAAGATTTCCGTAGGAATTAGAGTCTATTTTTAATGCTTCAAGATTTCTTATCTGCACTTCGGTGTGATCGAGAAGTTTTCTTAATCCGTTTACATCATTAGGATTTCTAACAGGTGAAATACTTAAGAGTTGTCCTAGATGCGAATTAATTAAGATGTTCGTTTGCCCAAATCTGGAACGTAATAGTTCAAGAGCAGCTTCGTAATTATTTTCGATAAGAGCGAAACCAGAAATAGCTTTGGCGGCTGAGCCACCAAGAAAGCTTTTCAAATAAATTAATTTTTCTATTTTTGATAAATTCGGATTTTTGTCAATCGCATTTTCGAACTGACCTATAAATTCTAACCAATCTGAAGGATCACCATAAAATTTAGAAATGGTTAATTTAGGAAGACGAGTGAATGTATTATTTTCGTTTTTCGAATCTGTAGTGGTTTCATTAGAAATGTTCCGATTTTCATTCTCCGAATTTTCGAGCTTATTCAATTCCTTCAATTTTTTCTTTCCTCTAAATTGCCACAGTTGAATTTTCTCATCGTATTCTAGAACCGTTGTGATTTCGAGTTCAAATTCCTCCGTTTCGAGTTTTAAATCTCGTTCTATTTGAGAGTCTAAATCTTTCAAAACTTTTGATTTTTCGTTTAATTGATCTAAATTTTCTTCTAATACATTAACGTTTATACTAATATCATCTTTATTTAATTCAGTCTCGATTTTCTTTAATATCTTGGACACTGCGGTCCTGAATACCTTTCGTTTCGATTTCAGTTTAGCAATGAGATCTTCCATTATACTAATAATAGAAAGTGCAGGCTTACCTTGGCAGTCTTCGCACACTTCTAAAGTGCTAATCCAAAATTAGAAAACACAAATTTTTAAATTACCGAACGATTCATTTCAGGCTGTATGCACCATTATGGCGAAAAGGCTAATTTCGCAATAGGCTAATTTCAACTCGAAGTTAAATCCTTTCTAAAATCTGTCTATGAAGAAATCTATATATCTATCACTGATGCGAAGAAACTTTAATTTAAATATTTATTTACAATATATACAGTTAAACAGTTAATAAATCATCTTACGAAATTTTACAAAACAAAGGATAAGGCGCTACGCCTTTCCCGTCTAGCATCTAACATCTAATTAATTTTTTCTACTTCAGGTGGGGGGCGCTGCTATCGCTCTATGACATCATATTTCTCTACAGCATATATTAACTTATTTTTCTAACTCGCTCCGGTATTACAAGATACTTGCCACTTGTTTTAATTGCTTCCTTTTAGTTTCTAGCTTCTTCATTTTCTAAAGACATCGGCTTTTCTTCCTCATCCTTTTCTTTTCAGTTCCCTTCCTAACTTCTGAGGCTATTCAGTGGTCAGCTCCACTTTGGGTTCCTCTTTATCTGTTTTATTAACTTCCAAATGATTCTTACTCAAGGAAACAATAGTATTTACGAATTCAGTCTCGCTTTCAAGTTCATACAGAGCAATTCTCGATCACAGTCCTACCCTAGCTTTTCCCAGACTGTCCGCCTAGCAATACTTTCTCAAGCCTGATTAATAATACGAAAAAAAAAAGAAGTGTATTTAAATGTTTCTTCCAGAATTTTTTGTCGGTTGATTCTGCGTCAGTGGTAACTTCGAAATATTTCCGGAAATGATACTTGATACAGACATTTTTAAAATTGACAATAAGGCTTGCATCCACTTGTTGTAAGACTGACGTAGCTTTAAGAGGCAAGAACTTAAATTTTAATGAAATTAAACTCTTCATTCAAATCTTTTTTCAGTTGTAGAGGATATGTTGGTCCTCCATTAGAGTAATTTTTCCTGGTACTCTCTTTACAGTGGGGAGCGAAGATTTTTGCCATCCATTCAGAGAATTGCCTGGTTACTCAAGTTTTGCTGTTAGCTCTCCACATAACAAATTTGTGCCTATTGACATTCTACTTTTGAAGACGCGAGGAGTTTTAGAGTAGCCAAAAATGGTTTCATCTTGGAGTCACCACTGGTATTAAAACGCACGCACACAAACCCACAAAAAGTGGGGGAAGCAAAGTTTATCTTTTATTGGCTTGCGTCCTTAAAATGCCCTTTCCGCTTGGCGATGAATGCTATTTTTACGAAGATTTTTTTTTTAAAAGACCAGTCTCATCAACAGAGGGGACAACTCAAGATTTCGCGCTCCTTTCTGTATTGAGAAAGGAAAACATTTTTAAAATTTGTAGCATCAATTTAGCGCCCCTTGATGCTTCGCCCGCGGACAGGTATTCCCCCTTGCTACGCAACTGCTCATCAAGCTGAAAACTTGTTTTGGTCTGTAATCGCTGATATTCGAATGTAGAGGCCAAAAACGGGATATAAAAAAAGTTCGTATCTTGAAAATATGATTGCATCTAGAGGTCGGTATGGGATGCAAAAAAAGTTCTTATTTCGAAAAGTTCGTGTGGAAAATTCGGAGAGGGACTTCGACGGTTACGATCGGCGGCTAACGAGGGCTATGGTGTGGCGCCGTCTGTTAAGGAGAACATCATTGCGGAAAAGTCGTACCGCCCCTTTGATGGTTACAATCGGCGGCTAACGAGGGTTCTGGTGTGGCGCCATCCGTTCATGTGTTCTGGTCTGTTCACATACGATCAGAAACACCGCACACACGCCAAAATACCTATTTAAGATTGACAAAAATCAATTTTTGACTTGTTAACGGCATACACGAAAGACACTGAAAAATATTGCACAATAACTCCTGCACCTGCATCATCCGGTGTGTTTTTCTTTTCTTTTTCCACCCCTTTTCTTTCTTTTTTTTTTAGCCCAAAGAGGCGCTAGCCCAAAAGGGCTATAGTCTCGTAACGGCATTTTACGCGGTCCTATAAATGCCCTTTTCACTTTTCAAATTGTTGGCACCAAATATTATCGCCCTGTATTATATTTAAAGAAATTAAATAATGAAAAATCCGCACGAATGTATGCATGTTTCTCGTATTGTGATAAAACAACGGTACGTAGAGCCATCAAATTTTGAATAACGAAGTCCTTCACCCGAATATGGGCATCTGGAAGCCAGAATTTGGAATTTGTTTTATTGTCTATTTCATATTGTGCAAATCTTTAACGAATTTTTGATTAAAAACTCAACGATTTCAAAGCAGAATGCGGCAACACTATGCGGAATAAAATACTTTTATCTCCAGCGCGCGAGACTGTCTATAAGAAATTCTAAAGATACGCTATAAAGATAGATAAAGTACTTTCAAACCAAAGGAGCGTTAGCTTAAATGCCCTCGAAACGTGTATGTGTGTGTAAATGGAAAAATGTCCCTTTGGACGTAATATAAAATCTAAAAGCTTTTAGATTCTATTTATTTATCAATTCGAATTAAAAAACTCAAATAGCTTTTGAAAGACGTGTTCCCGAAGAAAGAGATTGCCAATCCAAAACGCGAACTGACTTACTTTTTATCAGTGGACGTTCTTTCGGTTCTTAACGGGTTTATAAAATTTACTTCGTTATGGAGTCTATAGCTGGAACTATGCCGCTTTATATTGTAGTGTTACATAATTATTTTCTTATAATTTATTGCGAAATTAACTCCAGGAATTGTTATTTATAAAATATTTCCTAAAATAATCGCTTTTGATTTGAGTTACAAAAAGGTACCGCAGAGTACTGCCTTATTTTTATGTTCGTTTGTTACACTTACTAAATAAGAGTGTAATAATAGGAAAAAGAATTAGCTACTTTTAACCACATTTTAAAACAAGAATTTTGTTTGGTGGCACAGTAAGGATGCTGATTTGGCGGATTAAAGGAAAAGAGATTATTATTAGCAGGGCTTAATTTCTAAAATTAGAAGTGCCGGAGCCCTATGGAAATCTGCTAGGAAAGAAATAAGAAAGGTAAGTAAATAAAACTGCTAATAAAAATAATAAAGTAACTAAGAATTAAAATAATAAAATAATTAAATTAAAATTAAAGTTCAGTAAAAGGTAAAGTTTAATCAATAAAATTTAATAAATTATTAAATTAATGATAAATTCCAAAATACAAAATAAGATCTCGGACCTCCTCTGTTTGGGCGGCTCCGACCGAAATTACAGTTTCACTCAAAAACTAAGAAATAGTTCATCTGGTCTTGAATTTAAGTCCTAGATATACGGTATAATGTACTGTTTCAAGGGATGATAGAAATGAAAGCCATTCGTTTTCCATGACACCAGTGAAAAAAAGTAAAACGATTAAAGCTTCACTGAGCAGACTAGAGAGAATGCTAGAAACAGTATGAGAGTATGGAAGAAACATTTAATGAAGTGTGGCTTTGAAAACAAAGACAGAAGAGTCCAGCACTTTCTGACTGCGATGTCCTGCTGATATAATTCTTGTTGTAAAACAGAATACGGCAAGGGAAATAATTTCTCCCGAATCCGATGAGATAACATCGTAAGGACAAACATAACTCTCTATATAGGTGGCAATTTTCGTCATCCGTATTTGATTACATACTTAAAAAGTTCTGCAGTTGCTGTGCAGTGGGAAATCATTAGCGCTGGACGTGCGTTTGCAAGGTCTCACTGGGGCAGCGGTGTACACACCTGGGTACCTGGGCAAAAAGACCCTACCCCTAGGCGAACGAAATGAAACTTTCCTAATGAATACACTAGAAATAACTGCGCCTTAATTAGAAGATTTTTGAATTTTGCATAATGCTGGTAAAAAATTAATTAATTTGATTAAAATAATGTTATTGTGCCAAAAAATGGGTAATTTAAGAATAATATTCATGAGACGCGCCAGATAAGTTCGAAATAAAAGTATAAGCATCTGGTAGAGAACCGTACGAACTGGTGACTAACATGCTGAAAGGTAAATACATCAAAACAAAACAAGAAGTAAAGTGCAAGGTCTTTCGGTGAACGGTTATTAAAGAGGAAATTTAAAGGGATCAGCAATGACACTGATATTTAAGCAAATTTCATGACATGTTACATAAATAAACAAAAGTGTATAGAGAATATTTACAGCAAAAAATACATAAAATACATTTTACAATACAGATGAGCAATCAATCATTGTTTACATTGAGGACAGACATAGGACGTTTTGCATAATTAGAATCATTAATATCATATGTACATATCTTAATTGCAGAGTTTTGAATATTTTTTTGGCTTTCCTAAAAATTTTTAGCTGGTTTACAGTAGTGAGCATTAAGTTGCTCTATTTTTAGTTCTTCGTGGATTTTGCTACTTCGAATGTACCAGGGGGACGTCTGATATCTGACAAAGCACACAATTTTGAGCTGTTTGCAGTTTTTTCCGAACAGATTGGCAGAAGTATGCCCATACAGGGCAAGTATAACAGAGCATGGGACTCAGTATGGACTTGTAAATGAGTAACTTATTATCTGCAGATAGAAAGCCGTTTCGAGCAATTAAGGGGGAGAGTTTGGCTTTAAGAACTCGAAACATGTATAAGATAGATGTAACATGTGGGGTCCTCCAAAGAGTATTACTGAGGATCACCCCGAGATAAGGGACCTGATTAGCACAGGGAAATTGAAGATTCATAAAAGTGGAGTTTTTTTTCTTGATTTTCTATTTTTCTGGAGAAGATGATAGCTTGAGCTCTGTATTATGATAGCTGATGATGGCTCTATGATAGCTCTACATTAACCAGGATTTTCCATTTTTTCAGACAAACTCCAAGTATGTTTATGTGTTCTTGTGCTTTGCCAAGGTGATCACTTTTAATACTTTCAGAAACAAAATATTTATTACGCTGTCATAAATTCTTTGCACTTCTTGTAGAATAAGTATTTGATATGTAGGTAGGGGTTTTTCTTTCTTTAAAAGGTCTGAACTTCCCTCAACGTATTTATTCCCCAGCGAAAGACAGACATGCATTCAAAAGTTAGAATCGACTGTTTACGCTTCTTTATTATCAAAATAAAATTTGTTAGCTGAAATTGTGGTTCACTTAAACGGAACAAATGCTGGAGTTCCTTTTTTCAGGTCTCCGGTGCGCTCTGAGTAGAATTACAATTTATCTCATAAACTGAGAAGTACCGCAACATTGCACCGTTGGGCCCCGGCACAATTTAAGTTTTGATTATTAACAATTATTAACAATTACTGATAATTATTGATATTAAAGAAGGATAATTTCTTTCGCCTCTCGTAGTCTAAGTGTAATACAAAGTTATATTTGGGACAAATTTAATGCAATTATTTGTTCTACACATATCGAAACAGATTTAGAAACTGTATTGAAAATGTCTTTCGAAACTGATTGCACAACGGAAGGACAATAAAAGGATTTTAGAAAAAATTGTGTGGTAAAACTCGAAATCGTCGAACTCCGAAATTTGCCTGCCAGTTTCGACCAATATATCCGGATTAGTGAGAAAATGTAGGGCTTATGATGAACTCAAAACTGCTGTATACTAACCCAATGCTTGAACCATCGGACCATAAATGAGTTCAAAATCATAGGCCAAGGTCACTACATAAGCTGATGCTGTATTCGTTTTTGTGCAGCCTTTTTAATGTTAAATTAAGGATTGCATTCTATGCAGAGCTGTAATATACAGAGATTAGTAATACGTATTGTCTTTGAAATTTTTTTATTTATTAGGAATTTTCAATATAGCCTAGCTGCTTTATATGGAAAAGCAGTCAAGATCAACCCGTTTTCAAAAAGACAGCTGTTTAAAATATTTTTTTTTTTGGTACGCGTTTCACTCAAAGATTATTTGTGCACATGTAGTGAAAGGCTATGAATCAATAAAGTAGTCCAAGTAATTACTTTAACTGCCGCCTTTTAAATTCGATCATATTTTCCAGTAATTTGATTATTTTATGAAAACTGAAAATGTTACGTTATTACGTCTAAATTATCTGAAAGAATTTTTTAAAATCTGAATGATTCAATGCCTAAATTGAAACAAATGTTTGTATGTGTATATATATCGAAAATACATTTTATAATTTTATGCTTTTTCGTTGCATTTGTGACAAACCACGTGCTGCAGTACTGTTAACTATCAATATTGCTTCTCACTACCTCTGCTTACTCTTGTTACCTGAGTTTTATTTTCATTACGAATAAAAGATATGTGGAATTTCATGTGTATTTTAAATCTGTGACTTTATCTGGTTAATTAGTGCCAAAGTGAATAAAATTATTGAATTCAAGTAATTTCTTACTGTGTTCTCTTCTTGACAAAACCTGTTTAATAATCGTGGTGGAAACATTGAAATTTACAAATCTCATACGGCCTTCGCCTATTGATGTAAAGTGCTCCCTAGATGCGCGTTTTCATACGTTTTTTCCCCTTCCTAGTATTCAACATTTTTAAGAGTCTGTTTCACTTATAAATCTCTCCACAAAGCAAAATTTTGATTCGAAAGAATGTATGGCAAACATTACAGGGTGAACCAAAAATTCAAAAATTTATTAAAATTTAAAAAATTTATAAAAAGAAATTATGATAAAGAAGTGCGGTTTGCAAGAAAGGCCTCGCAAGGAAGTCGGATTTTTTTAACAACCAAAAAAAAAATCACTGGAATAGGGCGCTGACATGCGAGAGATTCAGCAGAATTATTGAAATTAATCTTGAAATAAAAAACTGTGATACATGAGGATTTCTCATTCACTTTCAGAACGTTATCATTACCCGAGCGAGCGTTGCTGGTGAAGTTGTTCTGTTTCAGCAGAGAGTCAGCAACTGTTGCGTTGCGAAAGTTTCGTACGGCGAAAGAACTGAATACAAAGGATGGCCCCATACCGTGTTCTGGAGTACTGAAACTTGTCAAATTGTTTGCAGAAACTGGCTCTTTGGAGGATCGATCACGAAGTGGAAGATCCTTATTGGCGAAGAGCAGAATTACTGCGTTGGAAACCACTATGAATGATATAGCGGAGGAATCATCCGCGAGGAGTAGCAGTGCTTGTATAGGTGGAAGGATATTGCCTCACTCATCGATTCGACGTATCCTTCCCGAGATATTGCATCTCTATCCCTATTAATTTTAATCACTGCATAAGTTACATCCGGGAGACACATCTATGATCCATTTGCCGAGTGGGCTATGACAAGAATTGAAAGCGATCCTCAGTGGTTGTTCAACGTCTTCTGGATGGATGAGATCGCACTTCACACTACACGGGGATGTCAACACCAGAACACCTGTATATGGATGACGTCGAATCCTCGTGAATACACGACGAAGTCACCGAATCTAGACAAGCTGACAGTCTGGTGTGGCCTTCACCTCATCTTTTATTGTCAGACCATTTTACTTTGAAGAAACCTGTCCTATATCCGGCTGGAAAACGTGCACAGTAACCGCTGAGCGTTATCTCACTATTTTGCGTGACAAAATCGTGCCCGCATTAAATCAAAGAGCTGTGTTACCTATAATGAGTTTTATGTAGGATGGCGGACCACCACACTATGCCAGTCCAGTAAAACGATTCCTATTGAGTACCTTTGGTGAAGACAGAATGATCAGTCGAGGTGGGAAGATCGCATGGCCTCCACGATCACATGACCTCACTCCAGCGGGCTTCGGATAGTAGGGCTATTTGAAATCGTTCGTGTACCGTTCATCCCCTTCAATATTTGCCAAACTGAAAGATTCTCTCTGTCGTAAGGTTTTCGCAATTCATTCCGACATGTTGCATTCAGCTGTAACAGACGTTGTGAATCGCCTTAGTTGGTACCGTACAGTGTTCTGGATGTCATGTTGAACAATTGTTATTGAAGAAATAAATGAATGGAGCGTACTGTTCATTGTGTTTCGGGTCGTTGGCATCCTCTGCCGGTGACATGAAATTCTTTTTTGCTGCTAAAAAAAATTCCTTGTGAGCCCTGTCTTGACAACCGCACTTATTTATCGTAATTTCTTCCTTTTCTATGAACTTTTAAGGTTTTAACGAACGTCCTTAACGTGCCTCTGCACCGGGTGAGCCTCGGTATATTAAAATTGAACTATAACTCAGAGAGGTACGTTAAGAACATTCGTAAAATAGAGATATTACTATATTTTGATAATCCGCAGATTAATGGTCGAGGCGCAGATATGGCCTATTTTGACAGACAACTTCCAATAGCTCCAAACTATATTACTAAATGTAAATTATGAAGTAAAAATATAAAAGTAATAGTAAACGATTGAAATTTTCAAACCAGAAGATCATCTATCTGAAATTTTGCAAAAGCAGGCATCTAGAACGGGAATCTATGAGCTTTTTAATCAGTTTCACTAACCCCACAAGAGCTCGAAACAAAATTCATGGAAATGATATTTAACAGCCAACGAATAAATAAATAAATAAAGTTTCGCTGTCGTGTTTTAAATCTGAAGAAAAGGGACCTTAAAGTTTACATTTTTGAAAGTTTTGACAAACTCATTCTGCGAACAGTCAAGGCTGAATAACCAGACTCGCATTCATTCTTAAACTCTAAGATGTATCAGCAACTTAGACGCCCACACGATCTTTTTTGCACACTGCCGCACGGAGCGGCAAAATACACTCGTGCTCAGAAAATAAGCAACAAACGCATGACACCGTAGATCACTAACAACACGACAGCTGGCGTCGCATCTTTCCGCTGCTGCAGAACGGCCCATATCCCGATAAACTGTATCGCATCGACTGCGAAGGTGAACTCTACGCCCAATGATCTGTGGTTTTGTATTCCTTTGTTCCCATCGTATATCAGTGTGGTTGAAGTGGTTTCGTGAACATCGCAGTTGGACGCTAGAGAAGTGGGGCAATGTACTTTTTACGGATAAGTCTCGATTTAACACCCAGAACAATTCTTGAAGGGCAATGATATCGCTAGAGCCAGGGACACGCTGTCGGGCACGAAACATCGTCGAAAGAAAGCATTACAGAGGAGGAAGCTTTCTTGTATGGGCTGGGATAGCAACGAACGGCCACACCGACCTCTACATGATTCATGATGATTCCTTCATAGCCGTCAGATATCGCGACGAAATTCTACACCCTTGTCCGTCCTTTCGCCTTTGTAAAGAGCCATTCACACTGGGATTTATTTGCGGTAACGGAGTCGGTTAGTTCCGTTGTACCTGAAGTTTAGATTTTTCAACTCTCTCCGCTACGAAGAAAAACTGGTTTTGGAGCAGAGTCGATTGTGCTAGTTGTTTGCGTTAGCTCAAAGTGCGAACAGCCGTTAATGGGTACAGACGCAATATTTATGGCCGATAACGCTCCGCCGCATAGAGCTCGAAGGGTGCGAAGTTACCTGTAGAATGAAAGCGTTCCACATCTGCCGCGGGTTGCTAGATCATTGGATCTAAATCCTATAGTATGTGCGAGACATGTTGGGATAACGAATAGCAGATCGCAGTGTGCCGCCAAGCACTTTCTACGAGTTCCAACATGTATTACTAATGGAATGAGCGCTACTGCCACAACAAGCGAACGGCGGTACGATTGCCAGCTTGCCTCGCCGTTGTCAAGCATGCATTTCAGCTAGAGGCTATCATATAAATCATTAATGTTTTCACTGCATTTTCTTCCCACCCATTTAGTCTTTCACGATGTGGGGGTTATAATATATATGTTTTTGTATGTCTTTTGTTTGCTGTTTGCTATGTGGTCTAGTAATGCCACACCAACCTCTTAGATCAATTTTACGCACATTGATTACATAGTTTCAGTATCATTTCGTGTTTTGCCTTTGTTGCTTATTTTTTGAGTAGGAGTGTATAAAAAATTCAGGAAGGAACCGGGCAAAAGATTTTCGGAAAGGCAGAATTTTCACCGGGCGGCAAAAAGTCTAGCCCTAGCTGCGCCTATTTCCCATCAAATTTTGCAATTTTGATCCAAAGCTTTCAGAATAGTTCTAAGGCAGGAATTTATGTCAGTCTAGTATTATTTCAGCATAATTTATAACCTTTACATCCTGCATGATTTCTTTTGTTTCTTGAACAGAACTCCATTTATCAAAACATGCTTATATGCATACCTTTCTTTTTATTTTAGATTCACCCGTTCATTGAAAATTATGGCATTGATCATAGCCTTTCAAAGAAGTAGAATGGTTGGAATATTTTTCTGGTTTAGGATTCACCAGGCTTTCTATCCTTAGTTTTGCTCAACTTCGACACGAGTAAACCCTACTGATTTATTATGCAGACAAATTTTGAAAAGAATAGTTTCTAATATAAAAGTTATGTCCTTATTTACCCAATCATCAATCGCCTGAAACGCTTATGTGCGAGAACGCTATAAATGTTGTTAAACTACAGCAACTTTTTAAAACTTCCGTAGATACTGTTATTTTCTCTGTTTTGTCTTTAGCCTCTTCACGGAAAAAGCTGCATTTCACGCTAACTTCTTGAGAGACTTAAATATTTTTGTGTATATTTTGGCTATTTAACCTACATAGATATCTAAAATACATAGAGTTCAAAGCACTTACTAAACTATTAGCAAGTTTGAGGCACATTAAACAGAGGTTTGATTGCTGGTTGTCAAAAACAAATATTAAAAATAAAGCTTTTTAGCTGTCTTATACTAGACTAGTCACTCAAAGCTCATTGTCCCGCATGAACTGAATGCGTTTGTTTATTTAACATACTTTAGCGCAATTTAATTTTCTGATAATTTATTTCTTGGAAATCTGAACATTTCTTCAGTGGATTTTACTTGTGGCAGGCTCCATTTTTAAGTTTTCAAAAGCTATCAAAATATAGTGTGCTATATAAATGCTTACATTATGTCTTTTAAACACGCATTCAAATTTTAGTAAGTTCAAAATTTATCTTGTATGACGTAATTTATTGAATTACCATAAACGCTTTTCTATAGGTTTGCCTCCCCACTCTGTCTCCTGTCACCCGGCTAAGCAAAAAATGGCTTCTTTTTACTATCATACACTTCGCGCTCTCAAAGATTGTTCCTCGGACCTTTTGTTTCTTAATGAATTCAATTATTTGAGATCAATTGCCACTGAACGAGGATTTTTTCTCCCAGGGTCATTGATTAAGACTTTAAGATAGTTTTATCTTGCCATGAAAGAAGATATTCCGCTCTTAGAAATAACATTAATAACCTTGTCGTGCTTTCATTTCACCCTGCTGTTAGTTACAAAATTGCCCAGAGTTCAATTTTCAAGTCATTTTCTCGCCTATCAATAAAATCCATGGTTCTATGCTCAAAGTTTCAATTTCTGACTTTAATTCTTGGATAATTTTAAGCATATCTCATCAGTGTGGCTTGCCAAAGGCCATCTGTTGCCTAATAATCTTTCGATCTCATGGCTAGCTCAGAAGGGGATTCATATGTCATCTACCCGATGAATTTAACAGCTATTTCAGATAAATAGAGCACTCGAAATCTTTAAAGCTAATAAAAGGATTTATTTACACATACACACAATAATAAATGAACGGAAAATAACTATCTAACTACAGAGCGCTAACATCGTCATCGTCCTCGCGAAAAGCTCTCTTCTCGTTCTCTGGCGTCCTATGACGTCAGTCTCCATCTGTCTTTTGATTGGGTGGCGTAGTGATGCCATTCCCAACATCCTCCCCCCTTTGAGTTGCTGGATAGCTACTCAAAACATTCAAGTTTGTCAAGTTAAGCCTAAGTGGCATCTTAACAGTTCTACCAGACCGTGTCTTTATAGTCTTAGGACTGTCACATGCATCGGAAACATTAATAGGATCCGGAGATTGGGACGATCCAAAAACTTCTGAATGATAAGAGGTAGACAAATCGTTTCCCATACTAGAAACTGAAGACTTTACATGCGATTGGTGGTTTTGAGGATCATTTAAATGACGTGAACTTGACAACTCATTATCTTGAACTTCTAGAGGAAATACTCGTTGTATCGGACGTATCAAATTGTTAGATTGCGTTCTTAATCTAACTGTTCTCACTTTACCATCTTTTCCAGGAATCAGTTCTGTAACCCTAGCTAACGGCCAATTCAACCTTTTTTTGATGTCATCTCCTACCAAAACAACGTCATTTACTCGAATATTT
>KK120593.1:125734-144054 GCA_000611955.2 Stegodyphus mimosarum | reverse complement strand
GGAAAATCGCAGTATATTCTTCTAAAAATGCTTTATCTTGTGCTCGCTGGCACATCCTTTTATGCCGGTTCCAAGTTAAATCTTTATTTGTCGGTAAATCGGCCATATCAGATTTAAAAGGTAAACAAAGTTCATATCTACCGTCCGAAAGAATTTTCACATTGTTTTTGAACTCTCCCAAAACTCTGGAATATTCTAAATTCTTTTTATTATTGTCTATGGGATCTGAAATTCCTATGGATTCCAAAGACCATAAATCTTTTATAGAATAATTGCTAACATACAACGAAATTACATTCAGAATAGTATCATCACTGCTATCTCCAAATGACTCATGATTCCCAGTTAACACATGTCCCAAACAAGTCTCAATTAAAAATAATCCTGACGCCAATCTAACAGATTTATTAGTAAACAAAGCGCCGGTAATATTCGCCCCCAAAAGAAGGCCGATCTCAGAATCTGAAGAACTCAAATCAGACAAACTGACGCCTCTCTCTTTCAGTTCATTAAGAATTTTACTATCGTTCACTCTTGGCACTGTGCCACAAATTTTGCTTTCTGAAAGTGCTTCTATTTGAAAGGAGAAAGATTCATCTAACGACGAAATGAACAAATTATAAACATCGTGATTCTGCACTTGCGTTTCTCTCCCCCCGAATAACGCATGCTTCAGTTTAATTCGCCTTAATGGTTTTAAATGTAAATCCTCTACTAATTTTTTACTGACATACGAATGCTGAGAAGCTGTATCCAATATTGTGCGTACTTTAAGCTCAATATTTTTAAATTTAATTTTAACCGTTAGAGTCATTAAATAAACATTTTCTATTCTACAGTTAGTCAATGTACTGGTTTCAGTTACGTCACATCGAGACTTTTCATTTGCGTTTTTTTCTCGGCGATTGGGACACATTAGAGAATGATGATTTTTAAGACAGTGCATGCAAGAAATGTTTACTCGACATGTTTTACAAGTATGTCCCAATCTAAAACATCTAAAACAGGCACCCTTTTTAATTAATATATTTCTCTTAGCTTCTAATGTCATATTTCTAGCGGAAAAACATTCCTTAGTTGGATGCCGTTTCTCGCAAAAGAGGCAGTTAAAATTGCGCTTACCTGGGCTCTCAGAATTCGATGTACTCACTAGTGCAGCTGCAGTGGCGGAATCTATATTTTTATTTAGCGTATCCCTTTTTTTAGAAATATGATTGGAACTAAATCCAGTACGGGCTAACACAACCATTTCTTCTCCTTTCACTTCTTGTTTCAGGAAATTCATCAAATTTTCAAGGCATCGGTCATCAGCTCGAGGTGCTTCTTTTAAATTTCTGCTCCTCTCCCAAGCAATTAACACTTCTTCGGGCAGGCAGGATTCTACTAAAGGCGTTAGGAAATCACCATACTTCTCTTGAGTTCTCCCAAGACTTTCTAAAGCTCTAATCTTGGTTTCTAAATCATCGTAGAGCGTAGGAAGATCCGTCTTCACACGTCCACTGCTTGCATTACGCATAACCATGCTTAGAAGATCTCTTACGTATATCTGTACAAGTAAGTCTTCTCTTCCAAACCTCTCTCGAAGCTGGGCGATTGCTTTCGGATAATTCGACGCCGTTGCAGGAAAGCTCTCCGCTACCCGTGCGGCTTTGGAATCAGGAACAACTGCTTGCAGAAGGTACTGGAATTTATCTTCATCTGCAATCGTAGGATCCTCATGGATCTTCGAAAACTGGCTCCAAAACGTCAGAAATTCCTTGGCCTCGCCGCTGAATTTCTTTAGCTCGATCTTCGGCAGTTTAAATTTGCGTTTCTCAGGTAATTCAGCAGGTAAAGGATTTTTCAACGTCTTTTCGATCTGAGAACACAGTTCAAAATATCTATCTCTGTAGGGCTCAGATGAACTAAAATCTTCTTCATATAACGTTTCAGCATCTTTAGATTGAAGAATTCTTGCCGTTACTTCCTTTTGGCAAATTTCAAGTCGATTAAACTTGTCTTTAAGTTGCAGTTCCAGAACCGAAAGTAACTTTAAATCTTGAATATCTGATTTCAATTCTGCATCAATTTTGTTTGCACAAGACGTAAAGGAAGTTCTTAGACATTTCCGTTCAGTTTTCAGCTGTGTAAGATCCATTTTCAATTTATTTTAGCTGTTATCGTGCCGCACATTGGCGCGCCAGTAAATGTTGCCTAATAATCTTTCGATCTCATGGCTAGCTCAGAAGGGGATTCGTATGTCATCTACCCGATGAATTTAACAGCTATTTCAGATAAATAGAGCACTCGAAATCTTTAAAGCTAATAAAAGGATTTATTTACACATACACACAATAATAAATGAACGGAAAATAACTATCTAACTACAGAGCGCTAACATCGTCCTCGCGAAAAGCTCTCTTCTCGTTCTCTGGCGTCCTATGACGTCAGTCTCCATCTGTCTTTTGATTGGGTGGCGTAGTGATGCCATTCCCAACACCATCGATAAAGCCTTCAAAGCGAAATTAACAAATCTTCGATAGATAATCATAGATGGAAATTTAATCATAGTTTTGACATTGGATCTACAAAATTATTCAAAAAGCTTCTTCTATTGCTAAACTGTATTTTCTCAAAACTTTTAACATTCAGAAAGATTTATCTTGTTTAGTTAATGACTTTAATTCTACTCCAGTCCTTCCTAACTTCCACCTTTTGGGTACAAATACAACCGCGGCTTTACCTTCGTTGTAGATATCTTTGCTTCTGATAAAAAGGGACCTATACCTATGTCCCCTCGAAATCAATAGAGCCTTGACTAAATTCTACATGTAATACAAGGTTGTTGCTTTGCTATTTAGTGTTTTACTTTGTCGTGTTTCTCCCTATTGAAATGTTGTTTAGCGATGTCTATTCATGATTTACTTAGGTAAAATTAAAAGCAGGAATAAATTTAGAAATTTCATCAAGTGTACTTTAAACTGAAAAATGAAATTTAAGCTAGCAAAAGAACTGGTTACAAGGTTAAAAAGTTAATTTAAGCATCACAGTATCACTTCTGCGTCACATTGAATCTGTACTTTTAATTTTGTGGAGTTAAAAATGCCATGAATGCTGTCAGCAAATAGTCTGTTGCAATGAAGCGTAACATTTCATTCTGTATATATACAGGAACATGTTTTAGTAAGTATGCGAATTTAAGCATTGATTTTAATGATTATGAAAATGTATAATTTAATGATTATGAAATGTACACTTTTCAGATCTTTTCTTTTCACTACAGGAAAATAATCTCAAACAAACACAGACAAAATTGAGATTCTTTCATTAATTTTAATAATCAAATTACATCATCAATATTTAATTCAGTTTAATAATTAAATTATTTTAGTTGAAGATTACATTCGATGAAAATATGTGCTGTGAATAATGATTCTATCTATATAGAAGCTTAGTAAAATAGAAGATAATGCTTACTTTGCACGTACATTAACCCAGAATATATTCCCGTTCTTGGGAATATCACTACATTTAGCTAAGTTATTAATACAAAACAGTTCAGAAACTTTTACAGAAGGCAAGAGAAATGCCCTGAGACCCTCATGAAGTTGTAATAACTACATGCTGAGGCACTTAAATTATCATTCAATAAATCGCATTTATTACTTATAAATTACATGATGAATTTTCCATTTTGCGATGTTATAATGGTAGTTTCATTTTGTAGAGCTACATAAAATATACACAAAATTGTCAATTAAAGGCAATGAACGAACACCCGCTAATGTTTTTACCAGTAATTCGGAATAATGATCTTAATGAAATAACTGTGTTTAATTTTAAAGTTTTACATGTAACAGGCTTTGATATTACGTGTAGTGAGAATGCAGTGACGGTACTGATCATGTAATATAGTACTGAGGACCATTAATACTTGTTGAATCAGCATGATACAAACAAAATGGCTAGAGTAAGTACTTCATTAAATTTATTTTTCCGATGAAATTAAATACTTATCTTTAAGATTCTCCTTCTGATTCAAAATATAAATTTTTTGTAAACAGAATTGAAATTATTGTCAGTGATTATGCTAACGTGGCAAGTAAACTTAAACAAAGAAATATCAATGTAACGTATTTTACATGAAAATAATTAGATTATTGCATCGTATTTATAAGAAAGGAAGACTTTCAGTTCGACGAGGCAAGTTATGAATTCTGATCATAGGAATCATCTAGCTCCTTTTACAGAAATCAAGGATGCTACTCTAATATTTTTATAAATTTTATACATACTTAATTTATAAAGAGAAACAAACAAAATAAAATCTAAAGAAATTAAAACAATACAATCAACAAACAAGCACATTCTCTACTTAAGAGGTTCAGGAAACATCATTTGGTTGTATGAAATGATATCCTTTTGTTATAAATGTTATTTATATTTTTTTTTCCTCCTTGGCAATTATCTGTTTTTTTTGATGGAATTGGAAACAGTAATTTTCAAAAGGCACTATATAGGACGAGTGAAATTTGCTGGGAAAAGTCCTTTCTCGCCCGTTGATTCCTTCACTCCCATAAGCCAGCCTTCCTCCTGCAAAGAGATTATAAGTGATTAAATTTTACACAGTTTCATAATTAAGAAATAGTGCTATTAGTTAACAGTTTTAGAAATATTCATTCAATAATATATTGAAAAAGTAATTAAAAATAGATTTTTACTGCAAAAAATGAAATGATTAAATTATTTCAAATTTCAAATGAAAGAAAAATTCATCAGCTTATGTTAAAATTAATGTTTTTTAGGTAACGTTTACAAATTAATACTATTAAATGAAAAAAAAACTTTTTAAGGTATGTAACTAGAATGTATTATCCTTAATAACAAGGCTTTTTTTTTTTAAGCTAATGCATACTAATGAATGTACAATGATCAATGATTGATGTACAATACGGTGATCGCTAATTTAAAATGTACTGGTTTAATAAGAAATTATATATATTTTATTTTAGTATAAAAAAAGTATACAGTTTTTTAGTAATAGTAAATTTGCTTAGTTATCTTAAATGTTATCAAATTTCTAAATGCTATTTCTAAAGGACATTGACCTTTTTAAATGCTACTGAAACTATAAAGAAAATTGAAAACATAAGACAAGGGCTAAATAGACTGAATTTTGAATAAAACAAATAGCCAAACTGAAGAAGTTTCTTTTGTAAAAAATATCCGGAGGATCTCGAAGTATGGATTGAAATCCAGTGAAACAGAGAATGGACTACAACAACGTTTTCTGAGTTTTGACTTGCAATTCAGTGCCAGTTTGTGAGCAAAAAAGTACGATTTCTAAAGGATTTATAATAATCATATTATGAAAATACAAAAATACTGAAATTCCTGTAAAATAGTTAATCAAATGCTTAAAGAAACTTTAATGTTTCTCAATAAGTGCAATATGTTCTATATTTACGTCGCATGGAGACATTTCGTTTCATGACAACAATCGCCACGGAGAAAATTCCTGAGCTCCATTCTTTATCTTCGTCTTCAGTGCAAATATTTCTGGGGGGGGCGGAGAGGAGGTTGGATAAATCAGAATTGGTGAACTAAAGGCCGTACAAGCCTAAATCACATCCTTTGTCTGTTCACTTGAAATTGTCAGGTTAAATCTTCAGGCTATAAAAGCTGTAAATGTATATTCGCATAATGATTTGTGAGCACAAGAAAGAATGAGGAATATTTTTACTTTTATATTTCATATTTTTGAATGAACTAATAAATTTTTGCTAAACTAAGAAGGAAAGTTAAGCATTAAAAAACTGTAAATGAGTAGAACATTAATATTACTTAGAGGTTGTTTGTAAATCTTGTTCTGTTTCAGTTTATTCGTCTTTTTAAACTCTCATTAACATTGCCATGCACAGCGTGTAGTTAACTGCTTGGATGTCGATTTGTTAGCTATGACGAAACAAGTCAGCTACCTACTATTTCAGAAGGGGGATGCAATTCTATTAACTGCTATAAGCAGCATTAATTTTGTATATATTTTCAGTTTTGGATATTTTTCTTACTTTTCGAGCAAAAATTTATTAGTTAAATCAGAAATATGAAATATAAAAATAAAAATATTCCTCATTCCTACTTGCGCTCATAAATCATTATGTGAATATGCATTGACAACCTGAAAATGCATATCTGAGTTGATTTGCAAGTGCTTTATTTTTTACTACGATATTTTCGACGGCAATGCTTTTAAACTCTGAAGTTCTTGGACCGCTTTATTTTCGAAGGCCACGTGTGCTACCCCGATGTCTTAGAACTGCGATGCTTTCTCCTTGTATTATTTTCTCCCAGAATGGTTCGACGACTTTTTCGCCTTAGCTTGTATTTCTTCGCGACGTTTTCGTCCGCGATATTTTCCCCGGAGAACTAGGAGGGGCATCAAATTGTCTTTTCAGAAGAATCCTGACTCTGCTTGTATTATCATGATGGACGTATCCATGTGTGGAGGCATAGAGAAGAAGGAACATTGCCAGCTTGCATTCATCATCGTCATACGCCCTCAAAACCTGACGAGCTGGTATGTGGTGCCATTGGGTATACATCCGGGTAACCTCTTATTTCGCATAGTCCCTAATGGGGAAAGCAGTCGTTACATATCTAAAATGTTAAGGCCTATGTTGTGCCCTATCTTCGAGACTTGCGTGACGCCATGCGTGTTGCCCGTGCTGTTCTGACCTCCCTCGATACAAAAGGTGTTCCACTGTTGTTTTGGTCGAACGTACTCCA
The DNA here is from genome assembly GCA_000611955.2 of Stegodyphus mimosarum. NCBI lineage: Eukaryota > Metazoa > Arthropoda > Arachnida > Araneae > Eresidae > Stegodyphus > Stegodyphus mimosarum. The sequence continues at coordinate 137,289 of KK120593.1, read as the reverse complement.
GATCTCTTACCCACTGAGAACATCTGGTCATGGGTTGCCGAGGGATTGGTATGCCACCGCTCACCATTATGATTGAAGAAATGTGGGATAGAGTTGAATCCGGACGGATCGCAGTACCCGGATCTGTCATCCAAATTCAATTCGACTCAGCGCTCAGCTCGATTACAGCCGTTTTTGCTACTAAAATGGCAACTCTGTGTACTGAATTTTCTGCATGCTGTGTATCCCAAATCGCCCGCAAATTTAATGTTTTCTAATTTAATGTCTTCTAATTTAACGTCTTATGATTTAATATCTTCCTCCCCTTATACTGTATACTATATACAATAAATAAGATTCTGCTAACTGCTTTCCTTCCTGGTGTAGCAATTTTAATGGCCAGAAGTATAATAAAATTACTTTAGTGCTGCTTTCTAATCTCCAAATACCTAGGCGTTATAAGGACATTGCTATATAAGGATTAGAATCCAACGTGCAGTAGTATGTTATTATGACTTGTAGAAAAATTATAATTTTGCGGCAGATTAACAAGTTAACTTTATTTAAAATTTAATGTATCTAGATTCATTTTTGCAAATATATATAGAAAGTCTTTTGTACACATTTCAAAACACGTGTATTATATTTTTAATAAGTTTATTAATTGTACAAACTGCTTTAAAATTATGCAAATATATGTTGTTGCTTGATTACGTCTTAAAACTCAATGCATATAATACATAATTTTATATAATATAACTTGATTAATAATCTTTCAACTTTCTTTACAGAAAGTTTGAAGGGGAAGATTCCGCGTTATTTATATATGCATTTGAGATGTGTGATTTGCAATTACAATATTTAAAAAAAATTTGCTTTTATAATATTGATAAGATCTTAAAATAATTCTCAGAGACCTGTAAACCTTTTAAAGCATTTTCTATAGATATCGATGGATACGACTTTTTCTCAATAAATCTTCATACATGATCTGTTTAATTTTTCAGCAGCATTTTTTTAAATTAACAGTCTAATTAAGTATTAACAGTCTATTAATTTCATACCAGGAAAGAAACTTTATGTTAGTGATAAATTTTTTGTTAAATTTGAAAATGCAGTATTTTCAGTAAAACGTAAACACATTTCAACCCATCATTGAAAAGATCGTAATAAATTTCAGAAACCTGAGTTTACTGGAAAATGTCAGAGAAAATCGTGACATTATATATGGTAAATAATCATAATTATCGAAACGATAATTATCTGAAACATTTTAAACTGTTTCATAAAACGTAAAAATTTATTATTGAACATATAAAATACTAAAGCTGTATTTGCTATGTTCTAAAGAATTCAAATCCCGTCTACAAATTTCTTCAATCAATTCGAACGAATTTTGCTGCTTCATTACAGCTCAAAACTCTAAGTTTATAGTGTAAACGATTCATGTAGTAAATTTTTATTTTAAAAACTATTTTTTAATTCTTAAAATAATTTTTTTTACTTCCTTCTGTTTCATTTACGTTTAGTTTCATTTAATTTTTGTCTATATTATATTAGTTCATAGTAAATTAAGTCATAACTGTCATAGCTATTAGTGAAGTATTGTAGTCATGTTGTACTCCTTATCTTTATTGTTTAATATTTTGTGTTCTGTTTGTTTTAATAATGCGGGACTTCCTAGAATGATTTTCCTATTGCTTGCTAAACTGTAAAACATAACAATAATGATTAAAATATAAGGTAACTATTATAAAGTAGAACTACTACGTCATGCCTTTAAACACCTATGCCATTTGCAACATAAAAACAATCATTTAGTTTACCTGTTCTTCAGGATCGTCATATTCCACTACTCGAATGACATCACCAATTTCGAAAGATAGTTCATCGATATCTTCTCCAGTGTATTTATATGTAGCACGAACCTAAAATGAGTCAATATTAAACAAATTCTAAAGAGTTAAAAATTCAGTTAGTATTAAAAAGTGTCACTGATTAATATCATAAGAATTAGGAAAAGTCGTCAATTTAATTGCACATAAAAATCAGCATGGTCGGTTTTTTGCGGCTTCTATTGCGGCTCCTAAATTTTGTTACTTTGTGTCTTCCTTAGTTCTAAAAATATTTAGCTTCTGAATTCGGCCGCTCGGTATAGCTGGCTCTGCAGGAAGGCTTTAGCAGCTTATTTATCGCTATTAATAAATCGGAGGTTAAGGTCTATCATTCATCGAAGTGCAAGAACAGCAACTAAAAAAATTAATATATGTTGCCAGAAACGAATCTTTTTTATGATCAAGATATTTATTTGTAATATATGCAAGATGTTTACAAATGATTATTGGATCGAATAGTTATATTTATCCTTGATAAAGTAAAAAAAAATGCATAGGTGAAAAGCACCACATTTTCATATATTTATTTAAATTACGTTTAGAATGAGGGCACCTTTCTTTAAATGACTGACATCTAGATGATATTTTAATTCTTACCACACCCTAGTCGAAACTGGTTGGTGTAATGAATTCCACGGCAACTGTAATCCTGGATTTCAGTTCTTGCGCATCAGTATTAAGATCTAAATGCACTCCGCACAAACACTGCCATTCTAAATCTCAAGTTTCAGCACAAGAAAAGCTATTTACTGCTGCCGCCTAGCGCTACAAAATCTATGCTGCCGTGTATCGGCAAAGCTTCCGCACTCTATTGACAGATCAACTCGTTAATGTGAAACCCCGGTCATTGTTTACAGATGCTTTGAAAACCAGGGTGGTCTATATTAACGGTATGAAAATTTACTTTCTGTTTCACATTAAATATTATTATTTTTTCAATTTTTTCGGATAAATATCCTCAGAAACATATTTCTTCCTTAATTTGGATTTTACAATTATTGAAACATTTTGTACATTTTTTGAAAAATTTAACTGGGAGGTGTGATAATAAACCAATTTCAAATTTTATGATATCCAGATGTTATTGAAAGAGATTAGATATATAAAAAAGCACAAGCAAGACGTGCAATAAAGTATACAACGAGCATGTCGCTTATGAAGTATATTTCTTTGTTCAAAAGCATATAAAAGAGATATTGCTTTGAAAACTGGAAATAGCCTATAAAAACAATTTTTGAATATATGGAAGTTGAGAGTTTTATGAATTCGCTTCTTAAATTTATATAATTTTACTGGGCTTATACATATGTTTTAACTTCTGTATAAAAACTGCCTAAAAGGAGGGAGAAAATACCTTATAGCTACTTTTCTAAAAAATCCTGCTTCTACTTTCCTGTACTTTCCCGCTTCTACTTTCCTGTACTTTCCTGCTTCTACTTCTACTATCTGCTAGTACTAATCCTGTATCTACTTTTTTTAAAAAAAGGAAGATGAAATCCTCTTTTGAGTCTCATAATTAGATTTGCTTTTACTGTGTCTTTTACTGCATTTATTTAAATTCTCAGCTTTTTTATTCATTAAATTTTGTTTCCATGAATACATTCTGATGGAGATTTTATACCATGGATAAAATACAAAAGTATGCAACACTGAAATCATTCACACTCACATGTAATATAAGTTCATAATTCTGTAAATGCTTAAGAATACAAGAAGATAGTTAGTTGAAAAGATAAATAGGAAAGAAATTATATTTATGTTCAAAAGTGAAGGAACAAAGTGAAAAAGAAAGGTAATTATTTGATCTCATTAAAATTTCACAGAACATACTGTATAATAAAAGGAATCACCGTGGCGAAATAAATAAATAAATAAATAAAGAGACAAACACATGTCAACAAAGACGTAGGATTTTTGGTGGCAAAAATTTATCTAGTGGAGGTATGCCAATAAGGCATATGATGATCTGTGCTGGAAACACATGCTCCAAAGCATCACTTTATACTAAAGATAAGATCACATATGGAGGTTTATTGCATTTATGCCCATTCAAGAGGCAAACTTATCCTTAGCTCGTAAAAGCTCCTCGAAAATAAATACAACACCTTCTAATCATATTCCTTACATGCTTGACAGCATTCTATAAGAAAAAAATGCTTCCGATTTTATGTACTGACTTATAATGCCAGCCCGTGAACTCCCGTGTTATGGTACATAAAAAAATCATCAAGACCCATGGCAGCAAGAATGGCTAACATACTGAACAAGGATATAATCTCTATACCGCAATGTGGTCACAGTGTGTCGAGAGATGGTGTATTGATCAAAGTGGCCAGGAATATCTCCCACACAAATCATCAAACTCCACTCGTATACGTGTATCTCTCAAATGTTATTATCGTGATATCAAGCTCCAGGCATTCTCCAGGTCAGTAAGCGTCGAAAAACAGTCTATATACCAATCCTTAACTTAGCTGGAGAAAGCATAGCACTTCAATGTTCTAGAATCCAGTTAAAGGGATCTGGAGATCGTTATAAGTGCACGCACCTGGGAGCGAGTATTAGTACGATGCGAACCACTAGTCCTCTTGTATAGAACTGTTCTGCATATTGCTATCTGTAAAGAGTTTGTGGAGATATAACTTCTGCAAGGTCAGAGACAAGTTAATGTGCAGTGACTAATCTGTGACGTTGGGCTTAGGGATACAGAAAATGACCATCCTGAGAGAAAGTGACATTTAGATGTCCATTTACTGGTCTTCCCAACACAGTTGCTCTTCTCTGATACAGGTTCCACGGGCGACAAATTACGGAACGTTTCTCATATAGGCTTGGGTATCTTTCAAATATGTGTCTTTCTTACATTTTGGGACACCTTGTTACCTTCCATCACCTGAACTCACTCAGATGACTTCAGATCAAGATGATTCTTTTTTCAGACTTTGGTTATTTCGATTTTCTTTCTGAAATTCGCAACGCAGAAATACATGCTCTGCACAAAACAGACTTTTATACCTAACAGGTTCCCTTGTTGGAAAAAAAGACTGGTAAAGAATTTTTGTTTCTTCGTTATTCATGCAAATTTTGTGGAAACCCGTTGTTACTTTCGAAAAATATGCTAATTCATCCATTTGCTGCTGAGGTTTTGGACGTAAGTGTGTAGAGTCATTAGGTTATTTCGAAGCAGAAAATGGGAAAAATGAGCAATGCCCTTGCCAGGAATCGAACCACGGACCTCTCGGTTACGCGTCAAGCGTGCTGACCACTACACCACGAAGTGATGCAAAGAAGGCGGGAGAAATACCTTATAAGAGTGCCAATAATTCAATCGTTTTGAATTCAGAAGGTGCACACATATTTAATTCATTAATTTTTGTTTGAAAGTTCTTTACGTAGCACATATTTTGGATAATTTAATTTTTATTTGTATTTATCATGAAAACTGAACAGGGCATTTTAGACATACCTTCGAGACATTTAGAGAGAGACCAGAAGAACCACTGAGAAAATGAAAGTATGCGCACATTTTCGCAAAGTAGAAAATTTATATCGGTACACACCCAATTCCCCCACTTTTTAGAACAGCTGTGTCGAGATGGGGAAAAGTTAGGTATCTGTCTGACATAAAAAATGAAAAGGACAAAAATTGTAATATAACAACAAATTAAACGTTTACGTGAAATTGCTGAAAATATTCATTTCGTGTAATTTTGATATTTGCATCAGGTATCAAAATCCATCCGTTTGGCCCTTACAGATGCACAGCTTATGATAAAAATATTTTGACATAGTGTTGTTTAATGGATCTAAAAAATGGAAGCCTGTCGGGATGGATGCCAAAGAAAAGTACGAGTAACATGGTGAACATTTTAATTTTCTGATTATATTATGAAAATTATGGCAGAAAAATAGATTTTTAACTTTACGATATCAAAATACTTTTATTTCTGTCATTCAAGGAGAAGAACATACCCTGTATAAAACTCCAGCTGGCAGGTCTGTAGTTGTAGCTCCAACAGGGATATCATAGAGCTCGTCGAGCTTCTGTGTATCTCTATGGTCTTGGTTCATTTCATTTACCTATAAAAATAACGCTGGTTTTAAAACCCATTTTACAAATATGCTATGAATAATGGAATGAAATTAATTTTATTACACTAATTAATAGTCTGATTTCATCACTGGATTCGGTACTTGCCTCAACTGGTTCATAATCTTTTTCTAATTTTGGTGGTTTCCTCATTTGGTCCAAAGTAGAACTGTCCGTATTTAAGGCATTCGTTTGTGACACTGTAAGAGATATTTCTCGCATTTTGTGCTCTAAAAATTGAGGATATAAACAAGGAAAAATTCATGCTAGATTAGGAAACCTTTCGTACCAAGAATTTAATAAATACTTCTTAATCAGACATACTGTTTAATATAGGAGTTAATCTGTTAGACTCGAACAAAAAGTGCATTAGTCAGAAGTTAAGTTAAATGAGATGTTCCCAAAAAAGGAAAATATACTAAGTCATAACTTAAATACTATATAAAATTCTACATTATTTGGCATTAATTTTAATACAAAAAGGGGCTGAATGCATTCCAATATAAAATTTTATGAGTTATTAAAGTTAAATTTGGCTGCATTCATTGCATTTCACATACTAAAATCATAAGTTTTAGAAAATCTAGTTAGTTTTGTGAGAATGAAGCACTACGAAAATACATAGAAAATATAACTAAAAAATACTTCATTCATTGTGAAGATAGCAAACAAACAGTACAGTGGAAGATCGCTATAACGACTTCTTGCGTCCTAGCAAAAATGACGTTATACTAACTAGTCGCTGTAATTAAAATAAATTTAATTTATTCTTATTAGCTAGGAACCTTTTTGCACTGGCTGTTGTAATGGAACAGTCGCTGCAATGAGCAGTCCTTAAAACAAGTGTCAATTGTATTTTAAAATTGACAATATCGAGTTAGCACTTGATACGAGTTTTCCGTTCTTGAACAATGATTTCTTTATGATAAAATGTTGTATTAACTTAGTAATCTAAATTAAACCTATATATGTTATGAAATAAATTTCATAGAACATTCTAAAGTTTTGGGTGCAACGTAAGGTAAATTTGGAAAATTTTATGCAAGCGAAAGTTAATTAAAAAAATCAAAAACATTTTTCGAATTACTAATAACGAGTACCAAAATAGAACACGCTGTTTGGGTATACTAACTAACGTAAACGATAAATTATCATTTATAACGAAACTCTAACTGAATAGGTTTGTGTGTATGCTTATCGTAGTTATTTTCTGTTGGACATATGCTTTGACATGCCTTTATTTGATGTTTGCTCTCAAGGCAAGAAGGAAAAAAAAATAATGTTCAAAAGAGGTAAACACCTGACTGTTTTGCAAATTATTTCAGGTTTATATTTACAAATTAAATAGAAACGTGTTTTGAGTAAACGTTTTCTTGCGAACTTAAAAAGGTCACGGAGAAATTATGCATCGGACAGCCTTTTCTTATATAAGGAGTACTTTCTGCGTAATTACGTTTTCGGGGGTTTTCACGATTAATATATGAACATATTATTCTGAAGTTGGAAATGATATAAAATTGGCGGAAGAGTAACTGCATATTTTATAAAATCAAGTTTGAACCTTTAGGTAATTTTTCAAAATTAGATTTGGCAGTAATCTCACTTTACTTTGTGTTAAACAATAATATATTTTATCTCCGCATCTTACTTTTTAATTTTAAATTGCAACAGCATCGAACGTTATTGATATAAATTGTTGTGTTCTTGGTAAAAGATAATGAAGAGTATTGTTATATGAAGCTTTTTATCTTTGTGGGCAATCCATTATCAAAATAGTACTTACACCACCCAAATTTTACGTCCCATTATATAAGAAAGTATATTCAAATATACAAATAATACCAAATAATCTTCCACTAAAAGAAAAGAAGTTAAGCGAACCTGATTTCGGCAATGTGTTTGATGAGATTATTTCTCCATTGGATAAGTTTTGTCCTGACATTCTTCCTTGGTTCTTCTTGAATTCAATTTCTTCATAATGCCTTGTATCACCTTCACTGAAATATGAATTTAGAATAAAATTTTTAGTTAGCAAGCACGTTTTTAAAAGTTTATAAAACTGAAAGGAAATGCAAGAACACTTTAATCATTTGAAATGGCCGAGCAAAAGTATTTACGGAAAAATATTTATTTGGTTTACCTTGAAAAGTTACACGCATTTGGATCCGAAATTCACTAAAAAGTAATGAAAGCATTCTACTTCGTATTTTATGTTTAAGAATCAATAAAACGATTGTAAGAAAACTTTACATGAGAGATTGAATTAGATGGATATGAATTTAGTTATGAATTCGTGATATAATTACCTTCGAGTTATTTCTGAATTTAAGTGCAAAAAGCATAAAACATCAAATTCAAAATACATAAAATATCAAAGTTTGTTCATTCTAGGGATTCATTAGAAAATTGCGTTTTATTAAGTTAAATTAGCTTGCCAGTTCTATATATAATATCAGTTAGCGTTCTTCAATGATCAAGAAATTTATACAGTTATAGTATATGTGTCATGACTTTAAATAAACTGATGGTCATTAAGTATAAGGCCCGAAGACACTGGATATCACCAGAAGAGAATTTAATTTATTAATGCAGTGTGAATTGGTCTTAGTCTACATTCAGCCAATGTTTTATTTGAAAACATTGACTGAACGTTATTATAAGACGGACCTTTAAGAACATTTATATGTCTCTAAATCTCACGAAGTCTTGCGACCAGTGACCGAGTGCATGAGATCGCTGAAAACTGGTAATTTAATACCGAGTTGGCTGCATTTGTAATACGAATTCGAACAAATTTCTCTTAGAAAATCCCCCAAGAAGACATCCTTACCATGGCAAATAGTCTTCGCCTTAACCAGTTAACCGAAATTAGCCTCATATAACTGAAGTAATGTAAAGAAATACAGAATAGGTCAGAATGCACTTAAGCATGTAAAAAAATAAAATGATACAGAATCCGTAATATTAGAAGAAGAAGATTTGATAACAATACACTTCAAAAATTTTGACTGCTTTTTAAGCATTTTAAATTGCGTTCGTGCGAAAAAGAAATTAGTAAGAAAGGGTAAAATAAATTTGTAAAATATTATGTAATTACGAGAAAATTATGAAACTGGCTTGCAGTTAACAGCATTTGATAATATTATTTTGTAGCGCAGTACAAAAACTTATAAGCTACCTAAATGTACTGATGATCCATTTATAAACTTACAAAATGATAGTACTACTGCGTACAAGCTTATCAAAAGAATTCTTCGGCTTGGATTTATTAGATTATTGTAAAGCCCACTATTTCAATTCACCTAAGGGAAGAGATAACTCTGTGAAAGACTTTCTAAACGAATATGATTCATTTTCATATTATACTAAGGGAAAAGCCCACACAGCTAAACCGTTCGCCAGATCCAAAATACCAGTATTCAGCCAACTTTATTTGCTCAGCCGCTAGCGGGCTAAGGAAATCTTTGGTTGAAGTACAGAATCACTAATATCATTAACCTGGCTCTCATCATCATAATCATTATTGTCAATAGTAATCATAATTATTGTTTTGCCATAAAGAGCGCGGTTTTAAAATTTTATATTTTCATTTATTTTATTTATCTTACAACGAGTACCCATTCATTGCTGCAAAGTTAAAACATGAGCGAAACAACGATAAATAGTCAAGCACTGTAATGCTGTTATGAAGAATTCACGATTTTTAAAGTCAATAACAGGACTTATTGGTAAGTATGTCCCCTGTTGACAGTAACCTTCAAAATTAATGAAAGAAAATCTGAACTAACCTTTTCAGTATAAGCGGGGATCCAGGTTTTCTCGTTCGATATTTTCCCTTCTGATTCTCTAACGAGAGATTTTCTACAACTTCGGTGAGTTGGTTAAATATTTTGGCATTTTCATTGTGAAACTGTGTTTCAGATGTGAACATTGTTTGCAGATTGGTAACCAGGAAAGATATCCGGCTATGAAAAAAAATCATAATTGAAGGAAAAATGTACATGTATAGAATTGTGTGCAAAATTAAGAGAATTTGCCTATTATGTGTATTTCTGAAAAACTAATGGACAGATTTTAATGAAATTTGATATGGATACGTATAACAGAGGTCGCATAACAGAGAAAGAGATGTCCCATTCAAAAGTCATTTTACGTACTCATGATTATCAATAAAGCATAGTGTAGGGATATCCAAAATCCATGTTGTGATACAGAACTAAAATGAGTCTAATATGAGGTATGGTCCCCTCTCACAGCCAGAAAGTTCGCGCAGAGCGACAGCATACTGAGCAGGAGGCAGTTGAGGATTGCCTGCGGTAGTTGATCCCACTCCTGCAGTCAGGAAGTTTTCAATTCCGGGATGGTTCATGGAGGGGAATGAAGAGATGAAATTGCCCTTTCCAGAGCGTCTCAGACATGCTCTATACGGTTAGGGTCAGAACGTTAGCCAATCCATGCGGCGAATATCCTCACAGGTAATCGTTGAACCCCCGACCCCTATGTGGATGCGCGTTGTCATCTATTAACAGGAATCGGGACTAACTGTGCCCTGAAAGGTCGAACACAGGGCTCTAAGATCTCCTCTCTATACTTCATACCAGTTAGGAAACCTTTGTAAAACATATGCAGGGGTGTGCGGCCGTCCAACATTTTGCTTGTCCAAACCATCACACCTCCACCACTTTTTCCTGATGAGGGAGGGATGGTATCGTGTTCCAGGCTCTCTCCAGATACAGGTACGCCAAGAATCAGTGTCCAGGCTGAATCTCGACTCATCTGTAAATTATAAGGTGCTCCAGTGAAGTCTGGTCCAAGGCGTATGTTGCCTGCACCATGCTAAACGCGCTCTCTTGCTTGCTACATTGAGCGGGAAGCAAAGAGCGGGTCTTCTGGCATACATTCCTATCTCATGAAACCTCGGGCAACTGTAGACCGTGAAACTCGGATTCCAGTGGCAGTATATAGCTCACGTGAAAGCTGTGAAGCTGTAGCAGTCCTATGTTGCCGCGAAGAAATTGCCAAATAACGATCCTCAATCGTCATTGTGTATCTTGCGACCTTGCCTAGATCTTTTCGATATGGATCCAGAGTTCTGAAACTGTTTCCACAAATTGCAGACGACAACCAGCATTATGTTGAGCTCTGTACGGTTAGTACCTTTCGTACTAATTATAAGTGTGCCCTGAAAAGTCCTGTGCACTTTTCGTAAAAATAAACATAATTTGCAAATTCTCTTAATTTTGCACACAAGTGTATATATCTCTATTCATATATATATATATATTTTAAGAAACTCATTTAAAAATTTGAGCCAACATTGAAACTTTTAGTGTAAAAATGTAGCGAAAATACAGCTGAGATTGAATAAATTTAATTTTTGAAAAATTAATGATTATTCTATTTTATCTACGTTTTTAGTTGTTTTCTGAAATTTAAATTCCACAGCTTTATTTTTAGAGGTCTCAATCGCATTGGAATATATTCTTCACTCTTTCAGAATGAGGTTAAAAACTTTTGTACACATATTTTATATATTTTTTAATATTATAAATGGTTTGTTGAAAAGCATTTTCAGAACTCCTTAACTGTTC
>KK120593.1:34090-125546 GCA_000611955.2 Stegodyphus mimosarum | reverse complement strand
ATATATAGATATATGTATAAATTACTAAATATAAACCTGAAAACTTAAACCTTACAATATGAAATTCTTATAAGAAAAAAAAAATGATTCATTTTTAGGTGTATGGAAATGACAGCTTTTCGGCTTTTCAACATACCCGGCACTGCAGTAAAGGCTCAGTAAAGCACGCTCACTCCTTAAGACAACAACGATCTAACGCAAAGATCAATGACATCAAGTCACTGGGCTGGGAACCATGTACGCAACGAGGGCATACTCGTGAGAATAAGTCACATCCTCCAGTATTGCACAACAACGCTTAGGGGAATTATTATTTATTAGGACTAGAAGTAGATCCTAGTATTGATGCTAGAAGGCAACCAAAGCCAGAAGTGAAACCTAGCGTTAAATTTTTGGCTCTCACAGCGAGTTGGATTTTATTCCCAAGGATTACATAGGTGGTCGACATTCTGCAATAATAACTTTCAGGCAACGAAATCCAGTTATTACAAACCTCAACGCTAGATGACACCATCAAATTGCAGTGTCCCTCATAAGACTATGGAGGAAGTCAGAAGACAATATAACCATTCCCGTTTTGGTCACTACTAGAGCTGATGTTAATTTCCATCCTTTTTTTTTCATCGTATTACTGAGCACCACAATCTATTACTGAGGCTGATAGCAATTTGTTAATAAAACTTTTGTTTTTTCTACCGATAAAAGGCACCATTTGAGGTTTTGTGTTCAGTAATTCCCAGGTACCAGTGAAATTCGGCTTGGCGTTGCTCTCAGTGCGTAGAAAATTCCTTGTTGATCAAGCCAAAAGCTAATTCTGTGTTAGGGCGTCAATATATCGGAATCTTTCGTAAAGAGCGTTGTCATTTCTTTCACAATATAAGATTGCTATCTTGGGACAAATATTATCTTATCGCAATTATAATGAGGGGGTAGCTAGCTTTCCATGCTTCTTCTCATCAATAATTTTTGATTAACACATAACGTCAGTAGAGGGACAACATGACATTAAATCCTGGCTGGAGACAAAGTTTGTGATATAAGTGCGCAAAGAATTTAAAGTTTTGCAAGAACATACTTATATTAGAAAGACTAACTATTTTCAGCGAAGTGAAAAAAGCCTTAGCTTTCGTCCATGGCGACGCCATCCACATTTATCTTATTACTGCGAAACACATAAATCATTACATTGAATGTGGCAATAATAAGTAACTTCAACTACAGATAAGTTAACATCAATAATTGCAAGTAAGAATAAAATTTTTATGCTTACCTATCATACAAAGCTGGTAATTCGTCATGAAGCTCATTATTGATAACTTCATATAATTTTCGTGCTTCGTCTAACCTTTCTTTCGCCTAAGAAAGACGTACATTTATTTAAACTTAAGATTATGTAGCCTGAATTTTCATCCTTTATACCCTGTCTCCAACATTAAGAAAAGCACACACAATCAAAAATGTATTTTATAAATTCAGATAAGAAATTATATTTTAGAATATGTAATTAAAATTATCTTGGCTACATCAAAAAACAACACGATTCGATTATATATCATTAGACAGATAAAAAAAATAATTATAAAGTAATTAGAATAGGCGATAAAATTTTAAAAACTTTCCTGATACAAAAATGGTTACTTCTGCTGCTGAAAGTAGTCTGATTATTTATTGCAGTTTATTTTATGGAGCCTAAATTAATTCAAGAACAAAGCAAAAATGAAAAGCTTATGAAATTGAAAGTTGAAACAACAAATGTGAAGCAAAAATTAAAAAAAAATTTAAAAAAAGTAACAACTTTTTTTATTATTTATTAACTTTTTAAAGTGCTAGCCACTAGCCATTTTAGGTTTTCGCTACTATTAAGATTAGAATTTGTGATCATTTTATTATGGAGACAGCTAATAGCGGCCACCCTTAATGTAATATAAAGAGATAAGAATGCTTTCTCCGGGATTTGAAGCTTTGTTCTTCGGTATGACAGTTAGAGTCATTAACCACTTTCCTGTTTGGGAGGCTTACAACAAAATGTAGTGCAAAAATTTAGAATTTTCATTATCACTACTTCAGGATATCTTCTTTGGTTTCAATAAGCCTACACACACTAGCTAATGAATTAAAAACCCAAGATCAATACTTTATTGGACCACCTTTTGCACGGATAACTGCTCTGATTTGTTTGGGCAACAAGTCTAGATGTTTCTGGAGTGCATTTACGTCCAGAGAATACCATAGATTCTCTATGCAGCTTTTAAAAGCTTGTAAATTAGATGGAAGAGAAGAGTGCTGTAGGGTGCGTCTTTCCGCCATATCCCACAGAGAAATATAAAAAAATAATACCAAAAAAATAATACCTATGCATAAGTTTATTCAGCCCCAATTAAGTATGTAGTGAAAGTACACGGACCAATAAGTGTACTGACCGGAGGGAACACATAAAAAGTTAGCTTCCGTATTTTAGACAAAATTTATGCTTTCAAATTCAAAAATACGAAAGCATTAATCTTTGCGTTATTTAAAACACTTTTATACATGCGTGCATCCAACGGTTGCGAAAATAAATTCCGGTAAGGACTTCTGCTGACACTATGTGTATATATTCACATACATCTGCCGAGGATATTTAAAGAACCTGCTGCGAGCTTTATTTAACCTTAAAATGTGTTTCTAATTGCAAAATTTCTTGAAATGAAGTAATGAATTTCATGGAAACCCTTTCAAGCCTGTGTGCTGAAGGGCTCTATAATTATAAAAACTAACATTTTATAATACTCCCGTAGAGCAAAAAATGCTACTGAGTGAACTTTTAACTATGCTTTAATGACTAGAAGCACTTTACCTTTACATGTAAAGTTCGCAGAGATACGTTTCATATATACTTTCAAGACGCTGCTATGGATTTAGTAATAATTACTGTTTTATACAATAGAAAGGCGTTAATCGTCAAAACGAGCAAATTTTGTTTTGAAACTGAGTCTAAAAATTTCTTCCCAAATGTTCAATAATAGATGTATAAAAGACCTAAGTTGTTTTGCGACAGCCACGAGTTTTGCATGAAATGGGTAGGACTATTTTTGCATGAAAGTTTCTGTTTAAACTAATAAATCATAATGATTATTCTATTAGCTGGAATTATTATTCTGTGAGAAATATTTAATACGTTCGATTTTATTTTTACAAAGCCGCCCGTCCACGAATTTGAAACTGTTTTCGTAATGTTCTATGCCTTATTTGAAGAAACCTTGGTACTGGAAGCACATGTGTAGGGTCAACAATCAAGAAAATAAACGTCGTTGCCACGTTTTTCGAATGCTCTATATGCATCTCTATTATCATTATCTATCTACATAGCTCTACTATATCTATCTATGTACCCATTGAAACCATGCGCAGAATGGGACGAGTTAAATGTTTTCAATACAGTTTTGCTTTTATGTAGCTATGTAATTTCCGATCGATATAAAAGATCAAGTTATAAAAAAAACATATTTATACCCCGGTAAATTCATGATTTAAATTTCCTCTAACAATAGGTCAGAAACACAAATAGACATGTGTCCCACCTGAAACCAAGTATTAAGGTAGTTAACTTATAATACCAAACCCATATTATAAAAAAAGGATATCTGTTGTTAGAGATGGGAACTTAAATAGGAACGATAGAATTTTTTTCTTCTTATATTTTAATACGAAGTGACTCATTTGATAAATCTAATGGATAAGGAAGAAGTATAACAGGTTTATGAAAATTGGACATCCTATCCACCCAAACAAAGTTCTCTTCCTACGTTTCTTCCTACGAGCATCTTACAAAGTTACGAAAAGCTTCCTTTCATAGATCAAAAATTCGGAATAAATAAATATGAGTCGGCGATAGATATCGAAGAGAAAAAAATTGGTTGGCTTAAAAAATGAAGAAAAAAGCTAGAAACTTTTCACTTTACGAAATAGTCAAAAGGAACTTTTTAGTTTTAAATAAAATGTAGAAAGGGAACAAAAGGAAAGTATCACAAATAAATGGTGAGATCTCCGATAAAACATTTTTCTATTCAAGACTGCCATTTAGCAATTTTCAAGAACTTAAAACACAAGTAACACGATTTTGAAACAACATAAATCTAATATGAAAATAATAATAAGATGATATGGGAAATTTTTAATGCATGTGCAAAGGTCGAACTGTAAGACGCTCTTTGCAGCACAATTAAAAATATTATTTTTTCAGAGATATTTTTCCTTATTTTGAGTGTAAAATTAATATCTGGCACTGATTCGATAAGTATACGATGGGATAGCTTCCAAAACTTATTACAGCTGTTTTCGACTCTTTAATTGTGGAAAATTACAAATTTTATCTAATTTGGGAAGTGTAAAAAAGATGATAGAGATATCCGGTTCTTCTGTCCTTCCATGGAGTTGGTGATAAATTTGCTCTTTGAGTTATTCTTGTTGGCCATTAAAATTGCAACACAGTCAAGAAAGCTCATAATAAAACAAAAATTTGCGTGAAAGGGAGAACATACCAAGATATGCAAAAGCTAGCAATTCATAGTATGAAAGCATTACAGGCAAGAATAATGAAATCTCGAAGCAGTGTAAAATGTCAGATTGAAACGCCGATTTTTCGTTAATAAATACTGTTTACTCATTATTTGCTTGCAGAGGTCGTTTTATGGCTTGTGTAAGATGAATGAACTCATACCAGCAAGCCTCAGAATTCTATCGCGGGGGAATCAAACCCTACCGGGAATGGAAATTATTGTACTGAGCAGCTGTTTCTCGCGTTAGTCGAGATCCAATAACTGTTATGAGAAGTTACAATCTATAGATCTAAGATGAGCACAAAGGCAACATACGAAGTCTCAACAGCCATCACTCGTCAATGTCCGAGACGACAATCATCTTGGCAGCGTAACTTAAATATTGTACAGCCATATTACGTACGCTAGGTTTGTGAAGTGGACAAGCTGCTTGACACTAAATATCGCATATACGCAGCAACAACATCTACAACACCATGAATAGTCACCACGTCGACCATTGCTTCAGCTTCTATTGACACTACAGCACAGAAACCAGAGACTACTATGTTCTTTAATCGACGGACATCGAAACGTTAGTGGAGTGGCGTCGTCTTTACTGCCGATTCCTTTTTCTGATTACAGCGCCATGTGCCTGTGAGTAGAGGCATGGAATGAAATGAACACTGGAAGCTTTAAAACCCGCCATATCAGCCCAGCACCTAGATTGATGGTACGGAGAGCCATTCGATACACATCCCCTTCACCATCAAGTTCACATACTCGTTTTTGTTTTTACCAGTTACCATTTAATTATTGAAATTTTAATCCCCGTGGTTGTGTATATTTTTAGGACTCCATCTCCCCACCTTATGCGAAGCCATATGTTGCCAACAATGTACTACGTTTTAAAATTAAAATACAATAACATGCCGAGCAAATATTAATTTAAAAGTCAAATAACAAAAATCAGCGTTATATTTTCAAATTTTCACTTCATCTGAGCTTTTGCAGCTGAGGTTGGTGCTTCGGTAAAACCAGCGAAACTAGTCCAGTGAAAATTTGAAAATATAACACTGATTTTTGTTATTTGACTTCTAAATTAGTACTACGTTTTGTCAATGCACCAGTTGTTCGAGCCGCTGTGCTCTTCAGATCTCTCACTAACTGAAAACATTTGATCAACTGTTTCAGAGAGACTGGTATGATTGTATACTCCAGCTAGTACGACAGATGAACTCTGGTATATAAATGAAGCCACACAGACTGCAGTGCCCGTACCGACCATCCAAAATCTTTTCGACTGGCCTGCCAAACATAAGCTATTATTGTTGCCAGAGGCGAATGATAAGAATACTGATTTCTACATGTTCTGTACCTCTAAATGACCTGGCATTTTAACCATTTCATACTTTCGTTATAATATATTTATAAAATAAATATGATTCTATTACCTGCTTTCCTTCATGGTCTAGCAATTTTTATAGCTAGCTAAAGAGCAGACTTGAATGCATACTTGGATTAAGTACCTTAATTAATTTGAATTCGTCAGTCATTTCTGTTAGCTTAAAGCTACTTGTTTCTATATTTAGACTGTTAGATAAAGCTTCTTATGTTTAGTACGTTTAATTTGTAAATTATAATGGGGCTTCTTTATTACTGCAGTTTCTTTGGTCATGCCAAGAGCTGCATGCTTTGCAAATAAACCTCAAAGACTGCATTTCCTTTACACAAAACGAAGGGAAAAAACTCTTTTTATCGGGGAAATTATGGAAAACACATATCTGGGAATTACCAGATTATTGAAAATTCTTATTTTTTGCGTTATATGTCTTAAAATAATCTTCCTCGAATTCTGTTTATTAGATAAAAGGCGCTGCCATAAGAAAATAAATTTAATCTCCGTATATTATACCGCGTATTAATGCTCTACTCGAATGACTTTTATAAAGATTTTTAAGGTTTATCCTAAGTTTATTAACAGTTATTTTAAGTTTTGTATCTTTACTATCTTATTCTAATTTCAACTTACAGTTTCCTGCCAGAATGCAAATTCAGAAACGCAGTTAATGCAAATGAGAAGAGTACTGTTTAAGTCGTGACTTCACCGACTTCGAGAGAGAGTTTGATTCCCTGACTAGCGTGCGTTTGCCTTTTGGCTACGTCTCTCTTAACTATTGCTACGCTCGGCCATACCTTAGGCCCTTGCTTGGCTTCGCCGATTTAATTAATACTTAGGGGCCAACTAGTTAGATCTCTGATAGCTTCGGCTATACTTTTCAAATAGCTTAGTTAAGCTAGTTTTATTAATTATTATCATTTTAAGTTCAAGCCCGAATGGCGGCTTTGTGTAAAGTTCCAAGTAGGAACTGACTGTAAATATATTGAAAAATAAAGGGTTGTAAACCCTCTTTAAGGCTTACGTGTTCTGTTCACAGACTTAAGCGATTATTCGCTTGTTAGTGTTTGTGGGGTTCTAAGTTAGAACTTTAGGATTAAATAGCAAAAGCCCACAGACTTATTAATTATTTATATCTGTAATATTATGTAAACATAAATGAGAAGAAAAATTAAATAAAAAAATTTTAATCACCTTTCCGATCTTCATTTCTTCTCTCTTTCGATTTGGCTGTTGGAAGGCTTGCAAGTTATGGCGACATTTATCGTAATCAACTAATTTCCTGCCTCTCTTAGCAATTTTCCCCTGGAATAAAAATTTGAAAGTGCTCTTAAAATGCGTTCTTTGTTATGTACAATATTCAGAGTTGTTACTCTTGTGTGTTACATTGGATTTGATTTTTAATTATAATATTGCATTAATAACATTACGTTCAATCAACATCTAAACATCTCATGGCATGTACTGGTAATATTCCTCTGCAATAAACATTGCGGGGGGGGAACCTTAAATAATGTTCCCCGTTGCGTTTAATGCAAAGTTATACGTTATCAGGACTGAGTGTTCTGTGCATACTTTTGGCGAACATTGTCGTAACCGTGTCAAAGTCCTGATCTCGAACAGGGAGCTAAATGCAGCTATGTTCTATGTCAGTGGTAGAATAACTGCACGTAAGAAGGGTTTAAAATTACCCTTTTATTAAACAACTATTTACAGCCTGTTTCCCAACTCGGAAGGGATAACAGAAAATAATGACCGCACTTGGGTCGAACCTGAACAATCAAATAATTTAAAATAAAGTTGAGTAGAAAATTAAGCAGTCGTTGCTCTCAGAGCTTTAAACGCGAGGTTGACCTCTATTCCAAACTATCAATGGTGCGTAGCAAGATTTGGCTAATACTAACGCACTTACATTACTTCAATAAGTATTAGAGTAACAGCGCTAAGGCTTAGAATTTAAATACTAACTAGTCAGGTGGACGTCGAACAGAGCCGAAGCGATCTGAGACTAAAAGCTCTCTCACACTGAGAAGTTCCTTCCTAACCTTTAAATACAAAACTTGGCTCCACTTCAAATTAGCATAAAGCTAAATAGCGTGCTCATTCTAACGGGAAGTTGAAATAAGAGCTCACAGGAAAGAGAAATTAACATAAAACTTCGTTAGTTTAAACTAAAACCTTACAACGTAACTAACTACACTCGCGCTAAAAAAATAAGCAACAAACGCTAAAAGAAAAGGTACGAATGTAAAACGGGGAATTAGAACATACAGTTTACATATGAGGTAGAGGTTGCATCACCGAATGCAAATAGGCAATCAAAATTAGCATGAAACGCAGTCCCTCAGCTACACCACAACGCCTTAAAAACGGGCATGCCAGACCTATGCGTCAGTTCGCAAGCAGCGATATTTCCATGTAATTCGAGATAGCCCAAGTCGAAAGCATAAGCGTAAGACACTATTTGCATGATGAAATGTGTTAAAGGGCTGTCGGGATGTTGTAAGCTGGTGCAAGACCGTCCGTTGTGGCTAAAGAGCTAAATGTGCATCGTAGTTTCATCAATAAGCTGTGGAATCGTTACCAAAGGGATCAAAGCTCCTGTAGAAGACATAGATCTGGGCGCTGGAGAATTACCACAGAGGCAGACGATCTCATAGCAACAGAACCTCACGATCGCTTCCTGTTGCACGACGCCATAGATCAATAATAGCATGACAAATGGCGTCGTATCTATCTGCTGTTGGACGACGGCCCATTTACATGTATATATCACGCCAAACTGTATCGCCAAACTGAAGGCAAAATGCACGCCAAACTGAAGGCAAAATGCACGCCCGACGACCACTTGTTCGTGTTACTTTGTCCCCATCGCATGTCGGAGCGCTGATGAATGGAGCCCGTGAACATCGCAGCTGGACAACAGAGCAGAGGGGTCAAGTTCTCTCTACGGATGAGTCTCCATTTAACATTCAGAATGATTCCTGAAGAAATGATTGGCTGAGAGTCAGAGACACGCTTTCGGGTGCGAAACATCGTCGAAAGAGATCATTACAGAGGAGAAGGCTTACTTGTATGGGTTGGGATAGCAACGAATATTTATGAACGATAACGTCCACCCGCATAGAGCTTGAGTGATGCGGAGTTATCCGGAGAGTGAAACCTTTCCACATCTGCCGTGGCATGCTAGATCACCGGACCTCAATCCCGTAGGGCATGTGTGGTACATGTTGGGACGACGAATAGCAGGTCGAAATGTGCCACCAGGCGCTCTCAACGAACTCCGACATGTATTACTACAGGAATGGGCGCTACTGCCACATCAAGCAATCAACGACATTATTGCGAGTTTGCCTCGCTTTTATCAAGCATGTATTTCAACTAGAGGGTAACATACCCGTTATTAGCGTTATATTTTTATTTCAAATTCTTCAGACCTACTCGGTCTTTCGCGATGTGGTAGCTGTAATATAGTTTAGTAATGCCACACCAACCTCTTGGATCAATTTCAATTATTCCGTGTTTTGCCTTTGTTAATTATTTTTTTAGAAGAGGTGTAAATTGGAAATGTATTATTTAAACGTTCCATCACGTATATACTTCAAAATTTACTCTTTTACAGGACAGGTTTGGTAAATAACAACTTGAAAACACTTGTTCAGTTTTAAAACAGCTCTTTTTTTTCTTCAATCATTAAACCTACATTATCTTGTTTTTTTAATACATAAGGACTAATGGAAACTCGTCTAACACCAAGAATGTTGTTTACGATTCTGTAAAAAAGAATATTATTTTCTGAACAAGTATAAACCTTCAACTATTTGCATGCTTTTGAGACAAAACCATTTTTTTTAATCAGTGGCGGGCCGTCAGCCGACTTCGGCTTGGCCACTACTAAGGCCAGATATGGTGGTTACTTTATTATGGAGGCATATAATAGGTGGGCCACCTTTGCCGCCTATGAAGAGACGGACATGCACATCCATGCCTTCTCCGATATTCGAACCCAGGCCCTTTGGTATCGCAGTTCCCTCCCCTAGCCAGTATACAGTCTGGATGGGGAGTTACAACCATGATAATATAAAAATCCTAGAAGTATTCACTGCTTTCAAAAGATAGCACTGAAAAATATTTTAAGAACACAGTTTTCGATTGTCAACATTCATAATAATGTCGACTGCGCGCAATAATTTGCCAGAAATAACTATTTAAGTGCGCGTAATTTTCGGGAAGGAAAATTTTCACTTTAATCTGCGTCTACGCCTCTTCCTACATATACTATGCTGGGAAAAACTATTGCATAAAAACTTTGAAAAGTATGATGTTATTTGCGATATTTGGCAATTTTATTGTATTCCGATATTCTTTTATGCTGCAACCTTTTTTTTAAAAAGTTTTCACTGTAATATTGCGATGTTTTTAAAGTAATATTCTGCCGGAATTTGTTTGGTTGCGAGTGCTTAAAAAGAAATATCAGGATCGGATTCTCATAATCGATTAACTATGCAAAATCCATTAAGATTCGTCCTTTCCTGTGTTTCAGACAGATTTCGAAATTAAATTTAAAATCTATTAAATAGGCCAGTTAGCTGATCTTTAAATTCATCCAAAGCTTCCTAGGAGGCTGTCATAGGCTCACATTGAATATATTTTTAGATATTGTTGCTCTACAAAATACTTTTGTACAAAATTTAGCTGTTATATAAAAAGCTTTTAATTGAAATAAAGCTAACGAAACTGCAGAAAATACTACTATTTTGATCTCCCAAAGGTAACTCTATTTTTTGTCTTCCAGAAAATAAAAAAATTTAAAATCCATTTTATGTACAGCTATAAATAGCATTAAAACCGTTATTACAAGTATCCCTTCTTTCAGGATGCCCGTATTTCAACGATCTATTCATTCAGCTGTTTTTTAAATAACCACAGATCTTACGTTTGACACATAATCCGCTGTTCCGACCCATTTGTGACTATTTACAGATTTAAAGTTGAAATTTTGACATTTTTATAGTACTTTTTAAGCAAATGTAAGACATTAGTTAACTTTCTCTCACATTCGCAAATAATATTCCATCCGTTTCCAACGAAAACAGATTTACAAGTGGCTGGTATTTCATTGACTTCGGTTTTTGATAGCTCTCCGTCCCCTAAATCTATGGACGCCTTTATTCTTTACGATTGGTTTATTTGGTTACGGCAAAGCATTCGAGAGCTATCTAAGGAGAGAGATGCCTTCATGGGAAACTTTCTAAGGGAAACTGTTTTTACACACGTTGCACACGTAGAAAACCAGGAAAGTGCCCACATAGCCAGATCGTTAGCGGGATTTGAACCTCGGAACGAGCTATCAGTGTTTAGCTTGGCTATCAGTGTTGGCGGGCTTATTCTCTTCGAAACTACTGGTAAATATGCATGTAGTATCGTAGAGACATTAGGATTTTTGGAAGCAGGAGGCATGAAAAATGAGCAATGCCCTCGACGGAACTCGAACCACAGACCTCTCGAATACGCCCCGAGTTTGCTGACCACTATACCACGAAGGCATGTCAAGAAGGCGGGAGAAATATCTTACAGTATTAACGCTTTTTAATGAAATGAGGTTTTTTTCTGGTTTCTGAAGCAGTAATGAGCGCAATGAAAATTCTTGTATAAATTGTATCATTTCAATTACCTTTCGTCGAGTAGGCAGAAATAAGGAAACGCATAAAATCTTTCTAACATATATTATATTAATTGATATAATTTTGACAGCGTAATGAAACATTAGAAAAAGCCTGAAATGGTATTAATAAAATTAATTGTTGAGAATGAATAAAGCTCTTTCCTAACAGAAGGGGGGAAGAAAGAAAAAGAAAAAAAAGAAAGAAAGAAAGAAAAAGAGGGAAAAAAATGGACCATTTTTGTGTATTAGTGATGAGATAGCAATTGAAGAGAATTTCAATTCTGATTTCTTCAACTTCTTCCGGTATGCTATTCTTACAGTTTAACTTGGAAGTAAAAACGAATAATGCTATAACTTCCTCTAAGCCAAAGGTCATTCAATAATTGTTTAAAGCTGCAAGACAGACCAAGAGTTAAAAAATATCATTAAATATATATTTATTGAAAAAATTTTACAGTGATGTTTGCATATTAATTACAAAAATTTGTTTTATTTCCTTCAGATATCCATTTCCCTTACAGCAATTTTATCCATTTCCCAGGAAAGTTTGTAAGGATCTTAAGTTTGATTAACGTTTATTTTATTTTAAAACTTTACTATCATGTCTTATTTTCCACTTCCGGACAGAATTAACGCGTGAATATGTTTATGAAAATTGTACTTGCTAACGCTTTAAGTATTTAAGTTGTGGCTTTTTGCCAAGAGCGTAGTAGACGGAGAGAGAGTGAACTATTTTGCCACGAGTTCTTCACGCGAGCTTGCCATCAGTTACTATCCGCCTTTAAGGCCAGAGGTTTTTAGTCCTCTTGAAAGCTAAAGACGTATTGTAGTTTTCCGCAGTTTGCGTACTACAGACGTAGTAATTTAAAAAGCCAGTCTTAGTGTTAGTCATCTGTGCAAAATATTAAAAGTTAGCTCTTATTTAAATTTTATTTAGTTAGTATTCTTATATTTTTACGTTCAGACCACAAGAGGTTGGTCTTTGTATCCCGAAGTGAGGGGGCGACTGTGAAAACGTGGAAAAAATAAAGGGTAATTTTTAACCTTTCTCATCTTGTTGTCGTTGCTACACTCCATAGGACATAGTTGCAGTCAACTCACTGTTCAGTCCGGACACGTCATGTTCGCCAAACAGGTAAAAAGAAATACGAGTCCTGATAAGTTTTCCACAATCCAAAATATAAATTATACTTTACTGGGAACAGCAAAGAATGCTACCATTTGAAAATTTAATAAAATTTTTTGCGAAATTTTTATAAGAGCTGTTAAAGAAATCATACATTTCTAAAATTAAAATTGCTATTAAAAATGGTTAAATAGGAATTCTGTTGCTATATAAGGCTGAAATCCAGAACCTGAATATGCTTTACAGCTTATCTCACACACACTATATTGTTTAGGTTAGTTGAAATTTATTTCGGTGGTTTTTCCCATTTGTAACATGGATACTAATCCTTTTCGCTTATTACGTCCTGCAGTAAGGCCTGCTCGCGCCTAAGCAGATAGCTCTAGAGTGCTTTGCTATAATAATAATAATAATAATAATAATAATAATAATAATAATAATAGTAATAATAATAATAGTAATAATAATAATTGTATACATTTTGAAGTATGAAAAGTATTTCAAGAAGTAATAAAACCGAATAACTAACTGCTATAACCGAAAAACCAATTTCGGTTTCATTCAGTTCCTAACATGGTAATAAAATCTTACCCTGATTTCAGGAAATTGGCTGAGGTATGTTGCAATTGGAACGCCAACTTGGTCGTTGAGTTTATGGCAAAAATCGTCCCACACCATTTCGAGTACCTGTATTAAAAGACACATGATAAATATTTGCGTCTTTTAATAGTTCAAAATAAATGAATAAATGATAATGATATAAATAAATAAATACGAAAAATATAAGTGAATAAATAATAAAAATATAAATAAATAAATGCGAATATAAGTATAAATAAATGCGAAAAATATAAGTAAATAAATAATAAAAATATAAATAAATAAATAACTGGAAACACAAATTTTTGGAAATTTAATCGACGTAGAATATTCTTAACACAATTGAATAGCATCATAAATTATATTTAACTAAGCTGAGATTAAGGATGATGAATGTGACATCACCATCTATGCTAATTAACCGATTTATGCATCAGAAATAACTTAATTTCTCAAAGTATTTTCCTAATTGTTGCAAAAACAATGTAGGCTACTTGAATATAAAGCTGTTAGAATGCTAATATAATTGTATTTAAGCATAAATTACATTTAATCAAGCTAGATTAAGACAGAGGAAAATGGCATCACCCTCTCTCATTACTCAGAATTTGTATGATAGACGATACTAATTCAGCGTTTTATTAGTAAACAGAGTTGAACGACTGAATGTACAATGAAAAACTAAGCATTTTTTATAAATGGTGTGCTTTACCTGAGTTTTAATTGGAAGCTGTTCGGATCCCACCCAGTTTTGTTCATACATTTCAGTCAGTGTATCCATCAGACTTTTACTGGCAGCCTGCATAGCTGTAAAATATCAAACAATTATTTCTTAAAAAAAAAAAAAAATTCTGAAAGGTTTCAGATTTTAATTACGTCCAAAGGGGCGTTTATTTAACATTTTGTGTGTTACCTTTATTTGTTAAATACCATGTTCTTCGCACTTAAACCATAAAATTCAGTTCAACAGCAATATCGCAAAATAATTTTAAATTGTGCATATCTTTAGAAATTTCGGTACACGCTCTCACGCGCTGGAGATAAAAATGTTTTTCTGTACAACGTTGGTATTGCTGGCTTTGAAATCTTTGAGTTTGTTAATGAAAAATTCGTTAAAGTTTTAGAGAATATTGTTACGAATTTCACATTTATTTGGCTATTTATTTAGAACTGTAATTAAAATTCCTTTTTATTTTCCCGTGCAACGCACGCAGACGATTTTTGAAGAGAAAGCTACGCCGAAAAAAAAAAAAAAACCAACAAAGAAACATAAGCACTAAATTGAAAAGTGATACGCCGATTCTTGTGAAACAACGCAAAACGCCCAAACGAAAGTAATAGTCCTTCGGGACTAAATCCCTTTAGACTAAAAAAAAAACTGGTAATAATCATGACAAAATTCCTCACTTCTATGGGCTACAAAAAAATGCACAGTTAGGACATAAGTTATTACTTTTAAACTTTCTGTAATGAAGTGAACAATAAAACTTCCAGAAAATAAACACTTTGGAGCTGTATTCTCTGAGATAGCAAATATTTAATATCATAATGAAATTCTAATTGGCGTAAAATGATCAATCGTCCTTTCAAATCAAACTCTATTATGATTTTAATTTATTTAGCATTTAAATCTAAAGAAAAAAATTGGGTTAGGTTTTTAATATACGAGACTCGGCATTTTTTATAATAGCATATTTTCTTCATAGAGAGCAAACATTTTCATCTTTAAAGAAAGGTTGGTTACAAAATCATTTCTTAGTAATATTTGTTTTAAACACGCCGCCCAAACAGTATAGTGGTTAGGGGAGCTGACTGGGCCCGGGCTCGAATCCCGGAGAAGGCATGGCTGTACCTGTCCGTCCCTTCATAGGAGGCAAAGATGGCTCACCCATTAGGTTCCTCCATAATAAAGTGACTACCTAGTCTGACCTTAGTAGTGGCCGAGCCGAAGTCGGCTGAGGGCCCGCCATTGGAAAAAAAAATGTTTTAAACGCTTAAAAGTTTCATCAATATTTTCATGTCAAAGATTCATTTTAAATTATCAGACGTACTTCATTAAACATTTTTAACCTTGGTTAAGAGTGTTAATAAAGTGGTAAACTTTTAAATTCATTTCTTAAATCTTAAATTTAAAATTTTGAAAAATGAAAAGTTCAAGATGTTAGAAAACTCAAAATTTTTTAATATAAAATTTTTAGACACATCTTCAAAAGTCTAATTAAAACTATTTAAACAATATTTTAGAAAAAATATTCTTTTCTCATGTTTGAACTTCAGATAATTAAGTGTAAACATACTTCGAACTCGAGTTACGGAGAAGTTAGCTAACTCACCGCAATAAAGTGAACGAATGACATGAAACATGTTTTACCTTCTCTATGCATATTAAAAGTACATCTTCGTTGTAAATACCACTGCCTATAAAGTAGTAAAGCTATTTCGCTTTCTTGTCATTTGCAGGTTTACCTGAAGTAGCAATTTGTATTTCTTCAAAAAAATTATTTACTTTCACAGTTCGATTTTCTGTATCGGATTTCGACATGCCTTACTTTCCGATATTAATCAAGCATTTCTAACTTTTCATTCAAATGAAACAAGAAAAAACGGAATATGATACAGACACAAAGCGAGTATCAGTGGTTGCCAAAACCGAGTCGATCGATTGGATCAATGTAGGGTTATAAACTTCGGTTTGTAAAAATTTACATTACCTTCATATATCATTCTTTAATAAACTAAGAAAAACAGGTAACTGAGAAAGTGTAAAGACAACTGATAAGGAATATAACACTTAGTTTTTTCCTTTCGACTAAATATTGTACCAGCATAGCAATTTAATAAAGATAACTTTTTAGTATTTTAAGAAAGGCAATTCTAACGAGTACTTTAACCTACCGGAAGTTATTGAATTTGAACCTTCATTTTAGCAATTTAAAACAAAACATGATGTAATTTATAATTACATAAATCTTACCTCTTGCACAGGAGACATAGTTTTTAAACTCTTTGTTGAGCCTTTGTGCTGAAGCCTACAAAATTGATATCAATAAATATTAATTTACATGTAGATCTTACTCTTATATAGTAAAATACACTGTAATATAAAATGGACGTTTATTAAGACTTCTCTAAAGTTATAAAGTATTAATCTTTTGTTTAAAATATAATACAAAGCGATCTGTGTGATATAGTTCATAAAAGTATTTAAACTAATCTTCAAATCTGAAGATAAATCTGTTTACCTGAAGTTACAAAACTCCCTTTTTTATCATAATTTTAGGGAGAAATTGCATGTTTATTAAAAAGGGATCATCAGTTCATAACCAATGCAAATTTGTAATTTAAGTAAGTTTGCATGCATTAATATTTCTTCAATTTTTCTCTGGTAGGCAGAATAAACTAGTCATTGAATAAAGTATCATAGATAAACGATAATTAAAAATCGGAATTTTATCATCAATAAAACTAACTGCTATGAAAGTACTTCCTAGTCATTTGTTTTACATATTTTGTTTGTAAAAAAGCGATGCTAATTTCAAATTTCTAACTGGATTTAACTCTATCATTAGCTTTAGAAAATAATATTACAGACATCTGATTTTTCTTTTAAGTTTGAACTGTATGTGTTTGCTTTATTCATTTTGTATTCCACGTGCAAATATCAGCAATTTTTGTGTTACATTATTTGCTTTGTGTACAACAAAGTAATTTTAAATTTACAGTTTGGCAAATATGTTTATGAAGGAGACCATTAATGAATTATATGTATTTTCTCAAGTTCTTTAGATTTTCCATCCAATTAATACACGCATTCCTCTTGGCATATTTCCACTAAAAATTGCATAAAAAGTTTAAAATATTTAATTTGAACTTATACAGCTCTTACTTAAAATGGTTTCACACGTTTATTTTAGTTTTAAATGCTGTGACATTTTTGGTACTAAAAAGAAACGTACATTTTAGTCTTTTGTTTTCAGAGGGGAGTGGCCAATATAACAAGCAAGTATTTAAATAATGAAACTCAATTTTGATAGATTTATTTATGTGATTATTTAATAAATATTTAATATTGGGCAAAAATATCTTTCAGGTGATACAATAATCTCTATTAATATTCTAGTCAGTTACAAAACAGAGCTCTTTTGGGTTAGCAGTCTGTACACATTTATTACTATATTTTAAGAGCTTAAATAATGAAAAGCTATGACATGGTAATCTTTATTAGGTAAAATCTACTATTATGATGCAAAATCCTTAATTTTTGAAGAATTTCTGTTTATCCCCAAGAAAATAATAAAAGTATTACCACAGTTCATTAAAAATTTACAGAACGTTTACGGCCAAAAATGCTCATATTTATACGCTTACTGTAAGGTAAGTTATAGTGTCTTAAAGTTTATTCATTTGCAAGGAGGCCTAAATGTCTTTGCGATTTTCGACGACCTTCAACTCTTTTTTAGTTAAATAGGAAAACTTCAGTCAGTCGGAAGTCTTTTTAATTCAAGAAGCGAAGGATTTGGCAATAAATCTAATATTAGGGCAGAAAAAGTACAGAAGGCGTATAAAAATATTTTGAAGAGAAACCATCTATTTTATCTTGAAAGGCTTCATTATATCATAATTATTAAGAATATCACTGTAAAGAATATAGAAATCTATGGGTCTTTCTCTATAAAACAACTTCAGTAATAACGTTATTAATAGTGAAGGTTATTTTTGAAAATGTAACCATAGAGATGATATAAAATGGGAAAAAATGATACAAACAGTATTTGGTTTAGTGCAAGGCTCACTTCCAGCTGAATGGTGTAATCAACAAACAGAAGTAGAGTTGCTGAGGACCTGAGATTCCCCATCTCAGTACTTTGTTCCACAAAATGCTACGCATGGGGTTCAATATTATCTAAGCGAACAAACGGCCAACAATTCAAATATGATTATATCAATGGGTAGAATTATTGGCAATTCTTAAAACAAGGCTCTCATCACAGCAACGTGGTTTATAATTATTAGTTGCATGCAGAATTTAATTCGACGCTAGGGAAACAAAAATGTTTTTTCTTGGCTATAAACAACATTCAGTGGAAGAATAAGTTAAATGCAGAAAAATTCTCTAGAATCAGTAGAGTGCCTTCCCTCATACAGCCTAATTCAAATATATTTTTGCAGAATAGGTAATACAATTTTTAATTACACTTGCATTTTAAACAATTTTCATCGCAAGAATAGCTTTTTAAACAATTAATTACCCTATTTTATCAGACGTGATTTCGAGCTATTAAGTTTAACTAACTGAATTGCTTTTAGAGACATCAGCTATAACCTTCTCTAGGAAAGAATTATTTTATTTAAGAACAAATATTTAAGATTTTCTATATAAATGAAACTGCAGATGAAATGCTTAAATAAGTAAGGATTCTTACTTTTTTTTTTAAATTTGGAGCAGGAAAAAAAAATTTCTTTAGTAAACTTTGATTAGACAGCAAATTATTCTCTTATGTAGAAAAACGCTAATGAGATCATTTTAATCCATCAAAATAATTACCATAACTGTAAATAATTGGTTTATTGATTAGTTGCGAAGTTCATAGAGTTTCAAAGATCATTTCAATAAGACTCTGCTCTTTTGATATTGCCTAGTTTTGAGTAAACACATGTTTTTCTCCAATCTCACAAGCGAATTTATTTCGTAAAACTGCAAATATTTCACTTTTCGTTCGGTTGTCAATCAGCATTACTCTTAGCTGAAAATATAGTAAGCATTTTCGTGTAATAGGTTTTACAGCAATCGTGTATGCAATCATTTTAATCGGAAAATCTCTAACATTAGCATAATCGCAAGTATAAAACATTTAAAAAAAAGTCTTATGAGGAAAGGCAAGATTTGTTGAAAAGCATATTTTGAAAGTATGAGGAAGTATGGTAAATTTTTAATGCTTTATTTAAGGTGGAATCTGCCTTTTCTGCAGCAAGAAGCTATTTTTCTTCGATGGTCAACGCACTTCGCGTTGTTTTGCTCGACGCCACACGTTTCAGTCAAGGTCGCCAAGTGGGAAGAACCCCAGGAGTTGTAAGGAATGACAATCACGTAACCACCATGTTTGGGCTTCGACGACGGTAGTAAAGCGACCGTGGAAAATGCTCTCATTCTTCCCATTCGCAACGAGTTGGGAATAGCCTTCACGTGGCTTCAGCCAAGTTCAACTGCAGGTAGCAACCACAATAGCTTTTTCTTACTTTTTTTGTTGAGAAAACATTTGATTTTGCTGAAATATGTATTATTTGACGTTTGACATAAATAGGTTCAGCTTTCTGTTCATTCTGGCCAAAATTATTCAGACGTTGGTTCTAAAAAGAAATTACTTCCTGGTGAAATGCAAGAAGAGTATTGAACTCGTAAGCGAAAACTCACCTGTTCGTTGTGTGAAGAAATAGGTCAGTGAAAACAACAGACGGCAAGTCACGATTACTAACAAATGTCGAAGCTTTTCTGCATGTTGCCTCCCTCCCTTTGAAAAAAAAAGTCTATTCTGGTATTAATTCGATGAAGACAGAATTTCTTTTCAGAGTTAAGAGAGATACTTAATTTTTCTTGTACATCAAATTAATCAGGCATGTTAACTAACAGAAATACATGTTTTATATCTTTGATTGATTAATAGTTATATCTTAGTATGAACGAAGTTTCCTTGTTTGATCTAGTTGCAATATATTAATAAAGTTAATTAGCTTAATAATGTCACGAACCATTTTAAAAGAATGCTGACGTACTGCTGAGTCTACAAAGAAATAATATCATCCAAAAATGTTGGCTACATATTTAATTTGATTCACGCTTTTTTAGGTAAACAGTATTCTTAAACAAAGCTTCTTCTCTTTATTTAAAGTGTTGAGGAAGAAACACGCATTCTTCAGCAGCATACTGTTGTCATTCATTTTATTCACATATGACATGTCTAAGAAGACTTTCATTCTTCAATTACTGTGTCTCAGAGTCTAACATGTGTGCAATATATCATGATCATAATGGATATGCCCTCTGAAAATAAGTAACGCAGGCTCATTTATGCGGCTCGTTAAATTCGCCGGGGTATACAAACATATTATTCAGTGTCTCTGAATGCCCTTAGGCTTACTCTTTGGAGAAAGTCTTTAAATATTACGTTGAACAAAGTTTTTTTATTACCAGACTCTGGCGTATGATTCTAGGACGTAGTTGGAAAAGGTGGAGGTACCTAGGCAATAAATATGTCCTTACACTTGTGCAAATTACTTTTGTAAAATTGCTTGTGCAATAGAAATACGCCTGGCAAGACAAATAATACTCTCAACAACTCAAAAAAAATCTTCAAAAGAATTGTCGCAGTGATTGTTCTGAGATGAACTAGAATCTAAATTAAATACTGTTGTGGAAAATGTAATCTCCCGTTAACCTAACTTGTGAAATTGAATTTATCTTACAGCATATTAAAGAATTAGATCCCCTATTTCTAAATTAATTTCAAGCCTTTTGAGACTTTTGGGCATAAGTTACAAAGAGTTGCTTCATGATAAATTTAGAAACAGTTAATATTTCAAATAAATCACTTTTTAGGCAAGTATTATCACAGTCCTTAAGCAATAGAAAAAAATTGGCAGCCTGAAGTCAATTTAGCAGTTTACTGATTTTTATTCCGGGCTTTATTAAAGGGATAAAAATTTTAATTTCTCTATACTTTAGATTCTCATTTTCTTGAATCACGTCACTCACTCTAGAAGCAATGGATTAATTTAGTGTGCAAAAGAAGACGCTTTTCGTATAGCAACGCATTTGATTCGATGGCATATCGGTTACCGCGCACCTGAGCTGAATTACTAAGCATTTTATCTTGGATGGCTGTGCTGTATAACTCTGGCTAAGCAGCATTTAAATTAACCTTTTACAAGTTAGAGTTGGTGTGAATTAGAAAATAATCGTTTTACACAAGTAAACGTCAGAACGGATTTGTACGCAGAAGGTGGTTATTATTAAATCTGTATCTAAAGTTTTAAATTCAGCAAGAGACCACCGGAGTTTGTTTCCTGTTGTACTTCTTAGTTTTTGAGCGAAATCATAATTCTATGCATAGGGGATCAGAGTGCCATGTAAAATAAGCTTCGGCACTTTGAATAGGAATATAACCAGAAAGTTTCTTAACTAATGTAACTCAATTTTTAGACGTTAAAAACTGAAATTGATATTAGCTACTAAATATTTAATTAAACTTTACTTTCTCTAAGAAGAGCCAAAAATACGCGCGAAAACTGAGGAACAGGAACATTAAGTGAAACAAATAAAATAATGCCAAATATTTTTATTAGTTGATAATTAGTTCACTTCGTCGTTCCCAAAGACTTTCCACAGAGCTCCACAGTTCTAATTTTAGAAATTAGATTCTGATAACTTTAGATGTTTAAATGCATGTAGACTGAAGAACTTGCAGTTACTATGAGCTTAGTGAACCTAACAGATTATAAGGCATCAGTAAATATAAATTACTATTCATTTACTTATGTGTTCATTTAGAGCTCTATGTTATAAGGAATTTTCGCCTTCCCCATTTAGTGCTGTCGTGGTGTAAGTGACAGCATATCCAGCTCACTATTCAATCGAAAAATCCGGAGAAAGAATCCTGGCGACAGCAGCTGATTTCTCACGTTTTTTATGCTCAGCAAATCATAATAAGCTCTGTAAGAAGCGCAGGACTTAAAATGTAGTGGATGATAATTCGCCACCGCTTTGGATTTGGTGGCTTGGTTTCCTCCCTTTACAATCGTCCTTTAAGTAGGAGAAAATGTAAGGCATTTTCGTCTTTCCCATTGCGTGCACTTGTGGTGTAATTAGTAGCGCATCCAGCTGTCAGTCGAAAGAACTGAAGCTCGAATACTGCTGATGTTTCGTGTTTCTGCTCCGTAAGGTCTAATGGACTCTACTATGTAAATGCGTTATGCGTTTAATATGCCCGGCATATTTTAAGGCTAGCTAGCTAACAGGTATAAGTAGAAGTGGGTGACACACCAGAATTTCAACATTAATCGCACAAGTATAATTCCACCTCACTAAGTGTATAGCTGCGCCCAAACCCCGAGAGACGGATCTGAGGATCTCCCACTCCTCTTCCTGAATCAATAAGATGGTAAGAGCCTAGAGTTAGGTTTGCAATTAGAAATTTTTTTACACATGTGTACATTATAAAATTCTCCTGCGATACAAAAGGGGCACAAAATTCAAATTCCGACGATTTCTCAAAAGGAAAACAATTTGAAGTTAATACAGTATGAAAATATTAAGGTAGCTGGAATTCAAAAAGCGCAAAACATTAAATCTGTAAAATTTATCATCAGTTTTATCTTTCAAGGAATATAATTCTTTTAATATGTTTTAAACTACCTTCCAGTTTCGAGTTTTTGTCAGTTTCATACGCAAACATTATATAAAGCAGTTTTTAATAAAATAATTTATTTTTTATTAATGTTTTATATTTTAAGATGTAAATTATAATTAATTCATATATATTAAAATCCTTAAAAATTAAAATTTCGCCTTTCTTTAAAGTTATTCAGAATTGATAGTTTCACAAATAGTTTGAAAGATTTCATAGCCTTAACTGCTTCTCTGTTTACTATCTCAGTGTATCTCTTTAAAAGTTTAGAAGGCAAGTACGATCAGAGCCAAAGAGTATCCTATAGTCTTCTGAAAATATTATACTCTCTTCGGAACTGAGTAATACGTGGAAACAAGGCATACTAAATAAGGAAGTATGAAACTAATTTCTCAGCCTCTTGTTGACAATTCCTGTGAATGCTTTTGCAATGCATTTGAACATAAACTTTAAAATACTATTTATATCTTAAAAATGTTGATTTGTGCTAATATCTCATGCGAGATGTATGCACATTTATGTGTTTATTTACACTGTGAAGATGTATTCAGTCCGCTTACAGAGTTAAAGCTCTTACGTC
The DNA here is from genome assembly GCA_000611955.2 of Stegodyphus mimosarum. Taxonomy (NCBI): domain Eukaryota; kingdom Metazoa; phylum Arthropoda; class Arachnida; order Araneae; family Eresidae; genus Stegodyphus; species Stegodyphus mimosarum. Next base: position 102,258 of record KK120593.1, on the reverse strand, counting down.
AACAGATAAAATCTTCAAGGTCACAGTTGCGAATTATGCTCTTGAGTAGAAAACATGCAACCTAGTTGCAGGCTTTTGTTAGCTCAATGAATAAGAACAGTCTATCCAAGGAGCAGGAAATTTTGGTTTTGAATACCATTCAAAGTTTAGATATAGGTATCGCCTCATAATATGTAAATGACGAATTAAGATTGATAATCATTTCATTCGAAGAATGACTACTTGGAATTTCAGATCTCGGTTTGCCTAAATGTAAATCACTTCTGTATTTAATAATTCGAATTTAAAATGCACGATTTTCTGATGTTAGCAATTGTCAGACTTTGCACAAGCCCGCCTTTGGTGTTATTTTATAATCAGGATTAAACTAACAATGGACTAAACCAATAATGGACTAAATCATTCACAATTAAGGCGAAAATAAAGGGAGTGATTATATTAAATTACTTTTACTTATAGTCTCCTCTAACTGAGTAAGTTATTTCTATGACATTTAGGTGGATAAAACATATGTCTTCTACTCAAACCTAACTCTAACTGTTTACTTTAAGATTCTGATTATTTATGTATTGGTTTAAACTTTGTTGCTTTTTGTAATAAAACTTTTTTTTCTATATTTACGTTTCTATATTTTAAATAAAAGTTTTCAATATTTACGTTTCTGAAATATGCATGATAATGCTTGAATGCAGTTACTTCCGAATTATCCCCACTACCTTACTAGAAATCGCTAAAGTTTCAGAATACGCTAAATTCTGGTAACCAGGCGCATATTAATTATTCAGGCGATCATACACATTACAAATATTCTATTTCCAAAGTCGCCCTTTTTGTATGCGTTCTTTTTGTTGACTTCCAACTTCCAACGGCTTTTATAGGAAAAGTTTGATTATTTTTTATCTTAAGTTCGATTTAAAAATTCATGCTTTGGGATTTTATAGAAGAAACGGAGGTGACACCTCTGCAATAATGCAGTATTTTGCCGAAAAATCGTTAAGAAACAATGCTTCGAATCCTTTCTCAAAGCGGTCGCCTTGAAATTTCCTTTATAACAAGAACAAAAACCCGTTTGTTTTAGGTTTACTGATTGTTTTTTGGAATAAATATGTAGTTGAAACTTAAAATATGTATACATGCAATAAAATTCTTTTTGAATAAAAGTAATTGATCTTTTTCTTCCTAAACTTCGCCAAACAGCATCACAGTGGTTGCGATAATACGTAAGTACCGAAATGCAAAAACCATTCTACTGGAAAATGTAAACTTTACTTCCAGTGGAAAACAATACAATATAATATAAGAAGTACTTACATGCTGTTTGTTGAAATTGCTGATGTATATGTTCAGGATGTCATCTGTCGTTCGATCTGCTTTCCCCAGATTTTGCAGAATCTAAGTAATAAAGAAATCCTATGAATTGTTAAGTACATATATATCTTTCACATAAAGTGCATTGAAAAGGACATTATGTTAAAGCAGGTTGTGAAAATACAAATGAAATGTATTAATTTGTAGTATTTTGTCAAAATCGTACATAAATTGTGTGCAAAGCTGTTCGACACTGTTATAATTTTACTTCTAATTTTTTTTCTATTGCAAAAAAGTCAATTCCCTGAATTTATTACATAAGTAAAATTACTGTCAAGTCTTTTTAATACTAGAAGTCGAACTCACGTCTCTTGTAGAAATAATATGGCAATATTTAACAACATATATATCTCATATTCCCCTTTTCAGCTTGGGGCTCACCAGCGGTCAAGCGGTAGAATCGCTGAACACTGGTAGTTCCGACTTGGGCTCGATTCCAGGCGAACGGGCTGGCTGCATGGGCGTTTTTGTGGTTTTCGTTATGTATAACGTGTATACGAGCCAGTTTCCCTTAGAAAGTCCTTCACGAAAGCATCATCCCCCTCAGACAGATAGCTCTAATGTGCTTTGCCTTAATCAACTAAACCGAAAACTTTTCAGCTTGGCTTGAATACAAAGACTTAAGAAGGCATTCGTCAATATAAATCCTTGAAGCCATGCAAGATTTATTACGTATAACTGTAACCTTTTATTTTAATTAGTCAGTAATTTTATTGCTTTGACTCTTCTGTACAATCGTCAGCTTCCACCAGAAAGCAAGTTAGTTTAAAGCAGGAATTCTCAACGGTGTCGGTATTGATCTCCTGGAGATCGATGAAATTTTGAAGGGGGTCAATAATAATCAAGGAATCGGCTGGTAATCGCTAGGCGAATGTGCACAGGCAATCAATTGATCGGCATGATCAAGATCCCATTGATTACAAAAAACTTATTAATAAAAATCATTGATAATTAATAGATTATTAATAGCATTGCTTATTGATATAAAATATATCATGCGGTAAGGAAGAAATAGTATAAAACAAATATAAGGAGGGAAATTATTTAATACGTTTTGAAAATTATTAATATTTTTATGTATAATTTTTTCATGCAATAAGTGCAACATAAAAAAGTAAAACACAGTAACACAATTTATTTCTTCACACCGAGGTACTCTGGCTCTCTTAAAATAACTATTTTCAGTGTTTAGGCATTTTTAATACCATGACAGAATTTTTCCTGAAAGCTAACAACAACAAAATTTTAAAACTATATAAATGTGTATATTCTACTTGGCTGACATATGTTCATTATTCAGCGCCACACAAAACAAACTACACGGAAGAGCCATCAATTTCACTGAAGCTAGAACGACTTCGGTTTTCGTTCAAAAATTGAATTATTTATATCGACACTGAATGGAAAAGAATTTCATTACTTTTTTAACTTTAAACGATTATCCCTTACTGAAAAGGGTTGTATTTACTCAGATGACGCGTAGTTATACACAAGCCATTTACAGAATTTAAAAGAAGATTTTGATGTTCGCTTCCAAAACAATAAAAATTTAAATATGCCAGCATGTCTCATAGAACCGCTGAAATTCAATATATAATATATCTGATCTTAATATCATAATTCAAGAAGATTTGATTGCATCGTAGGAGGATGTTCGCACACAAAGCCACATGGATTCATTCAAACCACATGGATATGCTAAATTTTGAATTTAAAAGTCATCCGAGAGAAATATCCCAAAATAAATGTTGTTACTGAACCAACATTATTGAGTTTCCTCATATCTTATCTAATAGACGCAGATCTTAGTTAAGTCAATAATTTACTATGGAAAACATGAAACAGACTGAATATTTTTTGAACGAACTGATGTAAGAATTAAGTTAAGCAATTTTGTGTTAATTAATAAAAAAATTTCATCAATACATAAAGTGCAATCATCAAATGGTATCACACGAATTAAAATCGGACTTTTCTGCAATTAGAATCGGTGAGTTTGTTTCTGAAAACTTGTTTATATTTGTAAAATTATAACAATGGTGATACAAAAATAATAAAACATAAATCAAATAAGCCATTTTCTTCAAAACTGTTTTTTTCATATTTTTAGTCTGATTGTTATCTTTAAATTATTTATGTGCCAGTTATGTGTATTATGATTATGGTGTATGCTGTATATATTATAGAAAAAAAATGTTAGGGGTCGATGAAGAAAACCATTCTTTTTTCAGGGGTCGACGCAAGACAAAAAGGTTGGATATCCCTAGTTTAAAGTATAAATAAAGATCAAGTTTTAGTGTTAAATAGACAGCATTTGGCAGCTTAGGCTGACTACTTAGAAAAACTCCGCGCATATTTCTTCGTGCATATTTCTGTTGTTTGCATTAGCTTACCTACAAAGATCTGCTTGTTGTGATTCTCCGCGAGTGATTAATCAGCGGATGCTAAGATTTAAATTAGGCTTTGCTGATACTGTCAGTGAATTGCATTCGACATACACTGAATCTGTTGAGAAACTGCTATTCTATCCGCAGGTTAGCTGAGTTATCTTTCCCTCGATTTTAGTTTGTGTAATCGGTGAGTAGATGGCTTAATAAACATTTTATTACGTATTTTACTTCGGTAATGATGCTCCTACCTAGGCAGTCAGACGGCATGAAAATTAGTTTGGCAATTACTTTACAGTAGTAGTAACTTTACTTAACTTTAGTTAGTAGTAATTTTACATTTAACAGCTTAACTATGTATAGTTGTTAATTTTACTGAAATTCTTGAACCGTTCTGTTTATCTGTATTCACTTTCCTCAGTAAAGAAGATTTAATTTAAACGTATATGTGAAAGGATATGTCTTAGCTGCAAAGCCGAAGAAATTATGTTAAGTTTGCATAGTAATAGTTTTAACATAACTATTACTATTCTTGTTATATGTGTTTAAAGAATACTTCTTCCTGTTGCTGTGAATATTTAGATATGTTTTGAAGGTGATTCAGTTTCTAAAAGACCATTCTGTCATTTAGTATTTTGAGAGAAAAGTTAGTTACCAGCCGAAGTTTGCAAATCCTTAGATCAGAAGCTTATAAATGCATTAGTTTAGACCAGAAGTTCACATTTTTTAAAACTCATCCCCTCCTTTTACGGGATTTTTTCTTTTTGTTCAACGTCCCATTCGTGTTTTTAAGCGCTCCCCTTGCTTTTGTCTTTGGAATGTGATCCGTGGTTAATGGCTGACAGTGGTTAAGAATCTAAGATATTTATTATACATCATCATATTATTGAATAAAACTCATTACAAAATCTAGAAAAAGATTGGTAAAGAATAAATGCTCCTCAAAACATTTATAATATGAATCTGATAAAACAATGCATGGATAACTGCCGTAGCACGGGTATAGACTACCCCCTGTGCTATGAGAGACATTCTACTTGTACCTAGTGGATATCACTACAAATACGAATTTGTAACCACTTTTTTAGAATATTAGACGGGTAGTTTAAGCATGTAATTTCCTTGGAATAGAAAAATTAAACCACATACAAGTTGGGACAACTTGTATAAAGAATCAACTGGCATAAGTTGGTATCATTTTCGAAAAGACTGTCGGATAAATTTTGAATGTAATTTGTATTATCAAATGAACCATTAAATGTTTGTTTCAAAACTATTCAGGCAATTAAATTTTCCATGTGTGTTATGACTAGCAACTCGCTTCTCAGCCCTCTTACTGCACTTCGGACCAATAACGCTTTCCCATATAGCCTTAACGACGACATTGGGAAAACTATGGCTTACAGAGGGATTCCCAATCCTTTTCTTTTTGGATCGATCCCTTTTAAAAGAGTAGTTCCCTTCATCTACCCCTTACATTTTTTGTGACATATATAAAATATATGCATATAACATATTCCTACACAAATAATTTGACATAAATAACTTCAAATTACAATTCGACTAAGAATATGAATAAAAGTTTTGAAAAAAAGGTCTGTTAGACTTACGTTTTTTTTTGGTATTATTATTTTTTTATTTTACAAATGTAAACAAGTTTTCAGAAATAAAAATCGCAGATTATAATTGCAGAAAAGTTTGACATTAATTAACATGATGACTGCGCTGAAAAATTGCATCAATGATGCAATTTTTTTAATATTTATGATAAAATTGCTTAATGTTATTTTTAAATCACCTCAATCAAAAATATTTTACGTGTTTCTTGTTTTTCATTGCAAATTATTGATTTGAGTAAAGCCTGCTTGTGCTAGATAAGAACAGGGAACAGATAATAATGCTGGTTCTGTAACAACATTTATTTCGAGATATTTCTATCGAATTCTTGAATTCTGAAAGTTGGAGCTCTCATGAGTTTTAAATAGGATTTGAATATGCATTTTCAATGCAATGAATTCTTCTTGAATCATAATATCAAGACCAGCTATATCGCTGATCAGCGATTCTATAAGCAATGAAATTGAAAAATGTCTTGGAATCGACCATTAAAATCTCCTTTTAATTTTACATTTGGCTTGTATACATCAATATACCTTCTGGGCAAATACAAGTTTTCTTAATACTGGACAACAGCATTAAGTTATCAAAATAATAGGATTCTTTTCGATTCAGTGTCGATATAAAAAAGCTAGTTTCACAATGAAAACCGAAGAAAATCGTGATGTAGCTTTATATCAATAAACAATTATTTATAAGTTTTATTAATAATATTTGGAATGAATGGAATTTTTATTTACGGCAATCAATTGTCACTGCATAGTTGGCTGTTGATTCAGAATCGATCCCTTGAACATCACTGATCCGCTTTTAAGTTTCATCGACCCCTAAGGGAATAAATACTGATCCTGCTGGGAAACTCTGGTTTAGAGCATGAGTGAAAGAAGTTTAATTTGAAAACTAATAGGTACATCTTTTCTTAACAATAAAATTAGAATCATTTCCATAAGTGTGAGCAATATTATTGATTAAATTCGTATGAAAAAATGCAATATAATTTAATCTCCTATCCTCATTCGTGTCCTTCAAAAATTATACAATGCGTTGATGTCCTGAACAAATAATAAATAGTGACTGAAACGACTCTTCTGCCGTCAAAGGCAGTCTGCTTTCACTTCATTTCGTTTATAAAAGTGCGTGATAATACTTATGAGATAAGCTATTTAGTTATCATGTATCATTTCAAATGATTTTCATAAAATATGAAGTATGAGAATGAGGAAGGTAACCGAAACGCAGTCCTATTTGCGTTTTATGATTGTTACTAACTCTGTTATTTATCATCATAAATAGAACTTCATTGCATAATTTCTGATTTATTAAGTTAGATCTGAATTGTATGATGTCTTTGACATAGAGTACTACTCCAGAGTACATTTTCTATTAGAGTTGTACACCTTTTGATAGCAACAAAAAACATGTCATAGGCATTGAAGGAGGGAAGACAGGAGTGAAGGCATCAGGAGAGAAAATATTGCAAAGAAGCCTTTGTAAGAGCCTGTTTTAAGTAAACCGTTGAAAATGAAATAAAAAAGATTTTTGCTTTTACAGATATATGCAAAGAAAAAGAAAATTTTCATTATTGTTTACTTTAGGAAGCAACAATAATGTTTTTAGCTCTGTTTCTTTCTTGAGGGATTTAATAATAAAATGGAAGGGAATTGTGTTAACCGCCTAAGAGAATCAAATAGAGGGCCGGGTGTCTTTTAGCTAATATTATCCCTTTCTTGGATAACTAGGATAACTGTTACACAAACAAATTACTTAAAATCAACATAACTGCTAAAAGGAAATCAAGTACAAAAGAAATGTAAAAAAAATTAAATCCTAAATTTAAATTCATTAGACCATTCTCGAACTGCCAAAAAAAGGTACAAACTGAAGAATCAACTTTCAGATTATTAGTAAATCTGATAAATTATCTATTTACTTTGTAAAAAATTTTTAAATCCAAATTCTAGAGGGAATAATTTTTCTAAGGAAATTAAGCTTAATTTACGCATCCTAGAAAGATAACCTTTCATATTCAGTCATCCATAATAGTTACGTAATCTAAACCAGAGTATAATCGATGTAGAGCACTAAAAGTTAATCACAAGACAGTATCATCATCAAATCCATTCTACGAATAGTTTAACCTCACATTTTCTTTCTTTTCTTTTATTAAGTTACCAGTTTGCATATTTCTGGAGTAAAAGGAGGATTTGAAAGGAAAAGATCAATAGAAAGAACAACACGGAACTAGAAAAAACAATAAAATACACAAAAGAAACTTACAATGATGGAAAAGAAATTTACAATGATATCGATTTTCCTCCTTCGGTTTAATGAGCAATTAGACTGAAGCGAAAAGCCCTAGTTGGTAATTAAAATGCCTTTTGACAATAATTCAAATGAGGAAGAGATTATAAAATCACTAGAAAAAGCAGTTATTAAACTTATTCTAATAAGGAAGACATACTTGCATAGAAAGAGATAATAAACCTATTAAAGTACAAAACAGTGATAACGGAGCTTGATCATAAAGCAAGATAGCTATGCTAGATAATGTAATTGGGATGATTCTTAACTCTCTCTCTCTGTACTAATAAATTTGAAAAAATTAAATAGTAAATTGAAAAAATAACGTTTTAGGCTGAAAAAAAATACCTCAAAATTAATGGGACATTTTTATTATTTCTAATTAAAGTAGTCTGCAATAAATAAAAAACGAAATTTTATGGAATTAGTTTGGATAAAGGAGCTAGGTAAAAATCTAAAAATTGTTTGCTTTTATAATTTGAATTTTCTTATTAGAAAATATTCGTCATTCAATTATAAATAACTGAATGTGTGTTCAGTAAAAATTATCTGTTTTCGTTGTACAACGGGACAAAATTTATACCAAATCGTTCAGAAAAAAAGATAAACAATATGTCCTTCATTGCACCGTGTTTTACCTAGCTCTGTTAAAACAATTTTAGTCCCATTATTTTGTTGGGCTATGACTTATCTGATAGTAACCCCCGAAATGCGAATAAAATTGTTAAAAATTCGAATTCAACAATCTATCTGCAGTAAATAAGTTCAAGTTGATGTCCTTAAAAATACGAATTAATGTGCCTTTTAGACTGATTTGCGGCAATCGAAACTTTTATTTAACGTCTTCAGATGTAAAAAAAGAAAAGAAGGGGGTTTACAAGAAACTAATAACAATTTCGCGACGTCTGGTGAGTGTCAAAATATCTTTTGATGTTAATAATAAATAACACCATCCCAGACGTCAATGTATGTGGAAAGGTTAAGATATATTCTTTCTTGGGAATAGCATGCGAAGAGATAAATAGGAAGTGATCTGCAATCTTCTTCTTTTGCACATTTTCCGCATGCTCCCTCACGAGTAAAATTTTTAAGAAATCAGTACTTAAGATATAAGTAATCATTTAGAACAACAACATTGGAATTGTGAGGCGGAGGAGGGCGATTTGAAGTTTTGAACTTAGCTTTAGACAAATATATTATCGTGGTATCATAGCATCGCTTGAGCTCACAGATAGTCATGTGCCTAAGACCCTGAGCCTTGATTGTTCGTCTCGAGATGAACGAAGTCACTGCATGGAGTTTAGCGGCTTTTCTCATAAGTAATGTGAATGTGACTCAGTTTCCTTTAGAAAGTTCTCTGTAAAAGATTCATTCTAAGGCAGATAGTCACCTAGTGCTTTGTCTTATTATTTAATAAACAAATAAATCTTCTCTTTTTAACAAAGCTGAATAGAAAAATAAAACTTTCCTCTTTTAAAATATTGGGTTCGGACTTAAAAAACACTTATAAAGTCTGACTCAAAAGGAAAATTTCCAAATAATATACTACCGTTAGAATACCGTTTTTGAAAGTAAATGCCGTTTTTAAACTAAAGATCTATTTTGTGTTTGTTTGAAAAAACTATTTATAAATAAGAAACGCACTAAGAACACATAAACTTAAAATATTTTATTCAGGTTAATGTCTGGTCTTATTTGACATTAAATACTGGCCAACCATTCACATGCAGGATCCTATAAATCGCTTTATGTCTAAAATGCTACGCACTTTGATAATATGTAAGCGAATTAAGGGAGACGTTTCTGGCCGCACGTAGCTTATCAGTAATTTAGAAGTTCAAAACAGTTGCACAAAAGCAATAAAAGCAGTTTGAGCTCATTAAGTAATCTCAGATTATACCCGGGCAACTTTCTATAGCAATTACCAACATACACCGCTGACTCTTAAATTTCCTTTTAACTGCGCATCGCAGTTTTTAGATAACATTTCTATCCTCTTTTTCCTATACGTCGTAGTAACCTTAATAAATTATCTGTCATTCTATGAGGATTTTAATTATTGGACTAGCTTTTTTTAATACTTACTTTCTTTAATAAATGTTTCCTTAATTTGCTTCCTGAATTACTATAGCATTTTCGTTTGCATATTGAATAGCAAGTCCTTGCTTATATTTTGTAAAAGAATGTCGACATAATGACCGTTAATTCTTGCTTTTTTTTCCTCGACCTTGGGTAATATTTCACCTTGGCGTGCCACTGGGAAGCCAAACTATTGCTCGAATGCTGCTAGATTTTGATGTTACTATGTAAAGAATGTAGTTTGCTTTAATCTGCTATTACTTTAAGCAGAAAACAAGATCCAAATTTTTCACTTGCCCGTGCTCTTGCCAGAAAAGAAAATAGAGAAAGCTAATACGTTTTTTATTTATCTTGCAGAGACATTAGGTATTTGGAAGCAGGAGACATGAAAAATGAGCAACACCTTCGCCGGGACTCGAACCACGGACCGCTTGAATACACGTCGAGCGTGCTGACCACTACACCACGAAGGCATGCCAAGAAGGTGGGAGAAATATCTTATAAGCTTTGCAGTAATTTAACTTGTTTCGTGGTTTACAAAGAAGACAGAGAGCGGATTTAAACATATGTGAATATTTAAATGAATGTTTTACTGCTAAAACGTTCAGAATTGTTAGCACTAGTAGCAGTTATGGAGTTTTCAAAATGCTGATCAGCAAATTACATCTTCAATAGAATGCTGGAAAACTGAAGCCAGCAGCTAAACAATTAACTTTGCCTTGAGAACATATAACAAGTGGTTATGTTTCATAACATTAATAAAAGAAGTAAAACTAAGCTTTCCATCTAATCTGTAGTTTTCAAGGAAACCAGACTGCGCTATCTGCAGGTTACTACCGGGCAAGAAGACTTAGAAATTATTGTGTGAAAAAACTAAAACCTCAGACAGTAGTCAGTAACTGTGAATGATTCCTCCCCCTTTTTCAAACTGCATTTCTTTTCCCCGCTTCATTGTTAAAGGGCTTCGCTTTCAAAAGCACTAATTACATAAAAAAAAAACCGATTTGCATTTCAGAGTTGTTCTCTTCAAGACTTAACATCTCCGTTGCCCATTCTACCTGCTAAATTGCACGATATATTTCTCGTTTATATTACTCATTATTCTAAAGAAAGCAACATTTACCTCTATATAAGAGTTAAATGCCCGCAGAACAGGCCAAAGAAAAACCTATCACCGCTTCTTAAAATGTGTACTCGTCAGTTAGACATTCATTTTTACAGGCTAGGTTACTGAAATACAATAAAAAAACATAAAGGCCATCTGCCTAAGGGAAGCGATGCTTTCATGGAGAATTTCTAAGGGAAACTGACTCCTGTTTACATTACACCCGAGGAAAAAACCCTGAAAAAAAAAAACCACGCAGCAAGCCCGTTAGCCTGTGTTTAAACTCGAGTTGAATTTCCAGTAGTCTTAACTACTCGGCACTGACGGAGACTTATACATTTGATAATGAAAAGCGATCAGAAGACTAATGCGCTTTCAAACCACATTTTAGTTTTCCCCGTTTTTAATCATTATATAAAGTATGAAATAAATGTCTGATTGTAGAGAACAAAATAATTTTAAATGCCAACTTGTAGAACAATCCTATTAATATGAAATAAACATAACAGTATCAGATGAGGTATTTATACGCTGATTAAATTTTTTTGATTTTGTGCTCAGTTCAAATAAATGTTTTGGTTTTAGAAAGGGTAGTCTAATTTAGAAAGGGTAGTGTAATAGTCTGTTACTAAAGTTTCACTTTACAGCTTCTTGGATACATGTTACTAAAAACTTCATTTTTATAAAGTTGCTATTAAAGTACATTTTATACGACTGTATTTTAAATGCATTCATATTAAGCCCTGGATATGCTAAATTCACTTGCCACTGGTATCTGATATTTTATATTAGATTTACGAATGAAAAGCTGCTACTCATACAATGGAATTCTGTAACTGTTTGCATATAACTTATATGTTTCGACTATAACACTTCTTCGAGCCTAAGTATTTTCTTCAGTTTCATATCTAGATGTAATCTAAGCCATGCTCAATATCTGAAAGCTCTTTTGGTTCAAAATAATGAATATTATCTTATCATATAAAATAAGTTCCACTGTGACTTTAGTAGTTTCCTTTCGTAACACGGCTTTCTGAACATCAAGAATGCATGTGATTAGGATTCCCCGACATGCTTCGTCATCATTCAGATCACATAACCCATTTTTTTTCAGAAAAGCCTAAATTCCGAGCACAATAAAATTATTCTTACATACTTAAGAAAATATTTTCAAATTTCATTTACATCATTCTAGTAATTGGAGGAAAAGTCAACTAAAAGTTTAGAAAAATATAAGTGAATGTTGTTTTCAGGTATGTGACATTCAGTAATCAGTGCATTAATCTTTGGTCTGCTAACTATAAAATAAACATTTCAGTTAACTCGTAAGTGAAACTTTATTTAGTTTTAGGATTCAGTTTTAAACTGTCCATAAATGTTTCCTGGTGTAAAATATAAATGTAAAAAGAATTTCTTTATTCAAATTTTAGTTTACCTCCGTCAGGTCAGTCTTCGAATCACCACACTATTGCGCTATATAGTTATTGCTATCCCGTCTGCTGTTTCGTAATAAAATAAAAATCGTGCCCTTTGAGCAGATTAGCTTCAGGTTTGATGAAATATTGCTGCTAGAAGTATTGATAATTGTTTCGTCAGTTGTTCTGTGCTTTCATTCTACTTCGTGCTATTGTCAGGAATTAAGGCATTCCTTCCGTGTATACACTGTGTAACCAGCAAACTAGAATATCTTAATTCGATTAACAGTGACGACAGAGCTGATTTTTCTCGTTTTTTGCCCGGAACTTAACCGTCTTCGTATAGTGTTCTCTTAAGGAAAATTACATTGAAAAGGGGCATTTTCAGGGAATACTGCCTGAAGTTAACAAAACTGTGAGAAAAATCTCTTTCTAAAGTTTTAACACGCATAACCATTCCAATAATCCCATTCCCCTTCCCCTCATAAAAAGGAAAATTAAAAACGAGATTATTCTCCTCATTATATTTAAATAGGAATTTGGCGTTTTCTAATCAATTCATAAGTTTAAAAAGAGATTTTTGATTTAAATTTACTTAATTACGTTATTATCCTTATATTTCACTGAAGGTAAGAGAATAATTGGCTAGTTTTATTTCATTTATTTATCTATATACCTTAGTGATAATTTTTACTTCAAATTTAACGATGTGTTTGGATATTGAATTTGCGATTTTCTTTTCTTTAATCCTTTTGTTTGCCTGTGTGGCTGGGTGCGTGTGTGTTATTTACTTTTTTACCGTTTATATCGACTCAGTACGTTACGATTAATTATTTTTATGAATAAAGAACATATTTTGCTTTTATGCACTCTAGTGTTAGTTTACAACCAGAGTAATGCGCAAATTATGTACATGAACACACACACCCATTTTTACCTTCTTATGTTGTTTTATTGCACTCGAATTTTAAATAGGTTTTAAATAGAATCATTTCAGATATATTAATAATACATTTTATAGTTATGTGTTTTCGATATCTGAAATCACTGAAACGTTTTCAGTTTTAACTATAAAACTGAAATCGAATGAATTTAAAATACACTGGAGTGCAAAATTAAGGACGAAGTCGAAAAATTAGCATATCAGCTGAACAAAGAGGCAGAGCGGACAGAAAGACCAATCAGGAGATTAAGTAAGGTGATGTACGGTAGCACATCCGCAGATATGCAGGTAGACATAATGGGGGAGTGTCTGAGTAGTATAAAGCATGTTGTCGGTGTAAGATCGGTATTTCTGACAAAGAGATTGCACGCCGTATAGCAGCTAAAATCACACCGAGTTACTGCCTCAGTTGGAGGAAGGCCGCAGTGTGACAAGTGTGGATGCAGAGCGCAGAATTGCTCACAGCATCGTTTCACGTCTTTGGAAACAATTTCAAACTACAGGAACAGCTATCCGGGGGTTTAGTAGTGGTCGTCCACGAGGAATCACACCCGCAGATGACCGGTATATTGCCTTACAGGCCAGAAGAAACAGGCGGCAGACAGCGGGAGAAATCGCTAGACACACGACACAGGCGACTGGACGACCGATATCGCGTTTTACCGTGGCCAGAAGACTGCACGGTGGTGGTCTGTTTGCACGACGCCCTGTACGGTGTGTACCTCTAACGCCTGCCCATCGGAGAAGGCGTTCTCTGTGGTGCCGGGAACACCGGAATTGGAGAGACAATGAATGGGGACGAGTACTCTTTACAGATGAGAGCAGATTTAGTCTGATTTGCGATTCTAGACACATACACATCTGGACAGAGCGGGGAACACGCAATAACCCCTTCAACATCATCAAAAGGGACTGTTTTGGAGGTCGCGGAGTTCTCGTTCGAGCAGACATAATGCTTGGTAGCCGGACCGACCTTCATATCTCCCAAGGAGGTTCGTCACCTGGGACTGCTATTGTAACGAGGTTCTTCTTCCTTACATGCGTCTTTTCACAAGGGCTATGGGTCCTCAGTTCCTCTTCATGGACGACAACGCTCCACCTCATCGCACAGTTACTGTCGAAGAGCTGTTGGAGAGTGAAGATATTGAACACATGGATTGGTCGGCAAGGTCTCTGGATCTAAATCCCGTCAAGCATGTACGGAACTTACTAGGGAGACCCGTGGCAGCACGTAACTTATCGCCAGTAACGATTCCGAAACTGCGATTGGTGCTACAAGAGGAACGAGCAGCAGTGTCTCAACAGCTCATTAACAACCACATATCCAGCATGCACAAATGATGTAAAACCTCCCTAGCAGTCAGAGGAGATCATATCCCCCATTAAAGACCGGATGTTTCTTGCTGGACACCCATCACAGGGATGTTTCGGCCTTCAGTCGCATTGCGCTCCATGCTACTTTTTCAATAAAGCTTCTTTTTATCACTCTGATTTCTCTTTTGGTAAGTGTTGCTTACATTACTCATGTCCTTACGTATTGGGGATCTTACGGTATTAAATGTGTTGATTTGGAAAGCTTTTGTACAAAGTTATATTGAAAAAACCGTCTCGTCCTTAATTTTTGCACACCAGTGTACATAGCGTAAATACGAATGTTGTGAATTACAGTCATTACTGTGCTCTGAAGTATATATTTTATTAAGACGTATTAAATTTACGTAAAATACATGGCGTAAATAAGAATATGAGGAATTACAATTATAACTGTGCTTTGAAGCATCTGCATTATTCAGGAACAGCATTATTTAATCTCATTGTGAACTACAAGTGTAAATATTAGGTATTGTTTCCTACTAATAATCATCATAATTGTTTATAAAAAGATTGTAAGATAATTTCCATCGACCACGATTTTTCATACGATTGTTCGCAGCGGATTACTAATATACACTCATGTCCATAAATTAAGGATAATTCGGAGTCACGCGGAAATCGAACTCTAAAATAAATATATCAACTGTAAAATCACTACACACATCTTCAAGAATCATATCCAAATTTCAGGAAGTAACCAGATGACACCGACGGTACGTCACAATGACGAGAGTGTAAGAGAGTGATATATAAGGAATACAAGCAAAGAAGTAAAACTGTTCGCAGACGCTTTATAAGCATTTCAGTGCAATAACCGAATAGTTATGACACAAAGGACGCATTTGGATGATTTTTTACGTGGTAGAATTATCGGCCGTCTGGAATGTGGGCGCACCCAACTGGAAGTATCAGACGAACTTGAAATTGCCCAGAGTGTCATCTTCAGGCTTTGGCAACGATTCCAAGATGATGGTAATGTGAGTAGACGTTACAGCACAGGTCGCCCCAGAGTTAGAACTCCGAATGAAGAAACAGGCGGAGCACAGCCTCAGACCTGTCTCGTCAGCTCTCTTCAGCCACTGGTACGACAATTTCAAGGCAAACCGTGTACAGACGCTTAGGGCAGATCGGTCTATATGCTCGTAGACCTGTCAGATGCGTTCCACTTACTGCAACTCACTGTCGCCTGCGGTTAGCCTGGAGTAGAGAGCATGCATTGTGGACACCGCAACAGTGGGCTTGTGTGATGTTTTCGGATGAGTCCAGGTTTAGCTTGCAATCTGATTCTCGCCGGACTTTCATATGGAGAGCTCCAGGTACCCGTTACCACCAAGAAAACATCATTGAACGACACCGTTACGGTGGTGCAGGAGTGCTCGTTTGGGGTGGAATTATTCTGGGTTCCAGAACTGACCTGCATGTTCAAATTGGAACCATGACAAGCCAAATCTATCGGGACGTCATTCTGGAACAACATGTACGTTTGTTTCGGGGCGCCATGGGCGCACAATTTGTGTTTATGGAGGACAACGCCCGTCCTCACCGTGCAAACATCGTAAGCGAATGCCTTCAATCGGAGGATATAACCTGTATGGAATGGCCAGCATTCTCACCGGACTTGAATCCAGTAGAGCACTTGTGGGACATGCTGGGCCGACGAGTTGCAGCCCGTCAACCTCCTCCTACATGTCTACCGGAACTTCGGAGAGCATTGATTTTTGGGTGGTGTAATATCCCCCAAGATCAGATCGATAATTTGATACTCAGCATGCCTGGGCGTTGTACGGACTGTATTGCATCGTCTGGGAGACATACAATGTATTAACAATCATACCAAGCATGTAATATTGGTTTTTTGTAAATTGGTTTTTTTTTTGTAATTTGCTCCAGTGAGAAAAAAATCGCTAATTTTTTAAATAATATCAAACATATAGCATCTTTTTTGCTCTTTACCTTTTGTTTAATAAATAAGCTTTACAAATAAGTCAAATTTGTTTTGCTTCTAACTCTTCCTTTGCCTGATTTTGCATTATCCTTAATTTATGGGCATGAGTGTAGAATAAGAAAATCTAGTATGTGAATTGAGAATAATATTGAACTATATTATTCTTGATTCACATAAATTAACGAAATGTCTACTTTGCAAGAAAATATTCTTCCACATAAAATTATCTGCGCATTAATAAATATATGTATATTTTGAAACAGATCATTTTATGTGGTGCATGAGTTCAACAAATGCAGAAATTCAAAAATTAGCGGGGGGGGGGGACATGAACTGCATTGCCGATTGCAGTTTCATCGGAATTCCGCGCAACTTTATAAAAATATTTTCGCTACTGCTATTTGCTGTAACAGTTGCAATGGTACGTAGAGAAGCTAAAATGCTTAATCTAAATAAGAGTGATGGAGCTTAAGGCAAGTTTTCCCGCCCTTCGACAGGAACGAAATAGAAACTAAAGCTTTCATGATCTCTTCTTGAATGAAGCAACGGCTGCTGTTCTTATAGGAGATGTGGAAAAAAGAATCGTTATCAGCTTCGTCACTCTTTTTTTGACTAAGCAGCCCAACACCTCGAGCCTAAACTAACATAAAAACTTCTACTTCATGTATTAGCTGTAACAAGAATGCTTTATAAGAGCCTTCTTTTTACAGTAGGAGACAGTTTCATTAACCTGCAGTTAATGGCAAATTTCGTATTGGTTTGTGCTGTCCCCCCACTTTAATTTCTTTAATTTGTTTTCTGTAGATATATATCGCTAAAGTTTTTAGTATATGAGAAGAACATATACTTATCTTTGTTACGGAATTAATAATTCCTCAGATTACAAATTAAAAAAATAAAAAGCAGCAAAACGTAATTTCGCATACAAGTCTCATATTTTTTTATGAAACGTACAGAATGTTAAGGACAGAGGACATTGCACGTTTTTGTCATGTTCTATGCTAGATGACTGTCTATAAATTATTTTAAATTACCAAAACGACTTGTGAAGGTGTTAAATTCTTTCACACTATTCAGAAGTTTCAATTCGTGACACAACTCTAGTAATTTTCTTTGTTTTTCTTCTATTATCAGAAGCCTTTATAGTTTACTCTATTTTACGCCACACGTTATGTTACATTATCCTCGCATTAATCATCCAACTGACCCAACAAATAGACAGTTCTGGCAGCTCTTGCCAACATTGTATCGTAAAATATTCGCAAGGGCCACCCTGATCGTTATAGTAGTTAATGCTCCTATCTGCTGTATCGTTCACTAGGCTGGGGTTCGAAACCTCGAAAGAAGGCTTGGATGTTTGTAAGTGAATAGTGTTTGTGTGGCATAGAGACACTTAAAATACACGGAAGCCGAAAGCCCTCTCGAGTGGTTTGGTAGCAAGGAAAGAGGAGTGGGAGATCCTCGGATCTGCGCCTCGAGGTTTCTGCATCAAAAATGGAAAGGAACTGGGCTAAGTCGTACTGCTCAAGGCGCAGGCTAACGATAG
Source organism: Stegodyphus mimosarum (assembly GCA_000611955.2). NCBI lineage: Eukaryota > Metazoa > Arthropoda > Arachnida > Araneae > Eresidae > Stegodyphus > Stegodyphus mimosarum. The sequence continues at coordinate 84,178 of KK120593.1, read as the reverse complement.
ACGCAAAATTTGTGCTCCTTGCCGCGATAAAATTCACGCGCTTGTTCTGATTAGACAAGACATGTAAGATAAGCCATAACATACTAACATACTTTTTTGTAAGTGCTGTTGTAGTGTAAGTGGTCAGCACTTCCAGATAGCACTGGAAGGTCTGTGGTTGGGTTTTCGGTGACAGCGTAGTTTTTCCTGCTGCTTAAAGCATGATAACTTCTACTCATGATCTCTAACTTCTACTAACATCATAACTTCCGGAACTCAAATGTAGTGTACTATAATTTGTCACTACCTCGATTTGGACAACTGAGGATTGTGCCTCTTCCCAATCGCTCTTTAAATGCAGTTTAATTTAAAAAATCGTATTTCTTCATGAGTGTTTTCGTGATGTAGTGATTGACATTCCTAGTTGCGAAGTGGATGATCCGTGATTCGAATTTCGAAGTCAGATTCGATTTCTCACTTTTCCCAGATAAAAAAGTACTAAAACATTATTAAAACACCATACATTATTATTTACGTAACAAACCGAGCGATTTAAAAATATAACACTTATTTTTTAATACTTTTCAGTTTTTTAATAACCCGATCCACATTACGGATAATATATTGACTTGATAATTTTTGTACACATGTATATTCGTAGTCTAATTATTGAAATACTTTTCTAAAGCCATATGTGGTGCAACTAGCAGGTATAGAATAATCTTCTGAGTGTCACCTAAAACTCCGTCTTAAAATAAATAAATAATGCCATTTTTCTACTCACTTTTTCTAATTTGCGCTATCATTAGCATGCATATTCAAGAAAGCTTTTATATGTAAACGGAAAACTTATAGTTATGAGTAATATTTTAGAAAAGTTCCTTTGTTTCATCTACTGAAAATATAGAAATCTCAAGTAGATATTTTTACTTGAAAATTGCATCAAACTATGAAATTTTCATTTTCATTATTCATCACTTATATCGAAGCACTACATTACAGCATTAGACGATGAGGAAAAATTCAGTATTCAGGTATTTGTTCAATTAAATTATACGAAAAATTTTTAATGTACTTGAATTATTTGTTCTATCTTAAAATAATAGGAGTAGGGACACCCAAAGCAAGGATGCAGCAGAAGAAAGGTGCACAATGGTGTAGAAAGGAGGGGGGGGGACAATGAAACATTTTAATTGATTAGAATTAGTTACTTTTAATAAACTCGACCCGAATTGCATGCTTTAAACACAGAACTAGCAATACTACAAACATGCCACCATAGCTGTAGTGTCAGCGTTCGTACCATAATATGCGAAGACTGCCAGAAAAGGAATTAAGAAAATTTGAATCTTCATATGATCTGTTTCGCATATCATGCTAATAGTAAACGTGGCATGAATCTGAACCCATAGTACTGAATTCTAAATCTGAAATACTTGTAGGTAAAATAAGCAGCTTTAAATGCAGTATATCACATAAATGTATATAATAACACACATACATTCCCTGAAGAATTAAGAATATAAAAATTAGTGTCCATGTTGTTCATTCAGAATTCTTCCTGAGGGTAGGTTGAGCAGTCTTATTAAAGGTGTCGTATCAAACGAATTTTACGACTTTATTAAATTTTTTTTCTACTTCTCCGAGTATTAAAGGAGTCATTGATGGAAGCAGAATAATTTTCTTTGAGAATCATGTTACAGCAAACTCGTTAATTTGAAACCTTTGCACTGAATGAAGTCCACCATATTCCAGATCTTGAATATAGCTGATTAAAGTATAACAGGTGTAGAATGTATTCCGGTTAATAACTTAAACTCGTATACATACTGTATTGTGTTTTTCCCCTATTTTCTCTTAAGTGTGCAGTGTATAATAATAAAGTCATATATATATAACTTTATTAATATTTTAGTATTTTAGTATATAATAAGACATATACATATAAATACTAAAGTCATTAACACCTATTTAATTTGCGAGCATGATTTCACAAATTCTTAGAGGAAGTGTACACAGCATATCCATTTCCAGACAGTTTCCATGTCAAATGAATTTGGCAAGATTATTTTTTAAACTAAGCATGCAATAAAGAAACGAAAAATCTTTAGTAGAAGAATTACGGTCAGTAACGAAATAATTGCTTTTAGTATCGCATAATTATAGTAGTTAATAAGTAAACTTAATGGTCTTAAATTGTAACACTGGAGAGACCAACTACAGATCCATTAGAGAAGTTGTAAATGAAACTACTTTCTCACAAAATGTAACTGTTATACCTTTTTCATTTAGAATTATGGCATACTGAAGAGTAATCTGTCATAAAATAATACCTTCAAAGAGAATGATTTATAACTTCATCGCGTCGAAAAAAGTCTAATACTCCATTTTTCAAACGCTTATTAACATCATCAGTCACAATGAGAAAAGCAGCTGAAAACTATTTATGCCTAAACAAGCAAACTCGGAACAAAATCCAAATAATTAAAGAAGAGTTCAGATTTAGGTCGAAAAACATTTTTATTCATTCCTGTGAAAACTTCGAGAAGCAAAATGATTGTAAGCACATTCATTTCCTATTTTATTCATCTTCTTTATTCTATTGTACATGGCAGCATACTTGATTGATTGCCTGGATTGTGGTTGATAGCAGGACAGCTGTAAGATCGGAAATTCGCTGAAGAAATATGAAAAAAAAAATGTTAAATTTAGTTGCAATGTATCTGTTTCAGAAGTTAAAAGTATTGTTTTACGTAAACTGATTAGTTTAAATAACACATAAAAATGATAGTAAGTAAGTATGCACCTGTTCAAAGGCACTGCAAATATAAATTTAGAACATAAAGAAAAGATACAAAAAGGAGAAAAAATGGAAAGTGCATTCGGCTGGTATTTTCTAGTCTTAAGTTCTTTGAATTCAAATAAAGCGATATATTTTGTTTCATTTCAGAAATGTTAAATACAACTACTCTAGAAGTAAGTCAAAGTTTTTCCGAAGTATTAACAGCATTAAGTGACGAGATTCTTAAAATATATCGAAAATAAGCATAACAAATATAAAATAGCTTTGCTACCTCCTTAATTCAAATTCTTGAAATTTGTTATTTGTTAAATAACTTAGCTTATTTTACAACAACGGTAGCTTATTTTACAGCAACGCTTTGGTAGGCAAATCAAGATGTACATGTATAAGTCCTTTTTGGAAATATATTCATATAATAAACTTCCCATCTTTATGATATAAAAGCACTTCAAAGGTATAAATACATCGAAATTAAGAAAGGAATGGAAGAGGGATTTGATGACTTTTCTTAGCAGAGCACTCTTCTATTCAAGAGATCGAGAGAATGAAGATTTAACTTTACGAGGAAAATATGAGGTATCGTTCTTACTACCAGAGATATGTGGACAATATTTAATGGATGAGATAAATCATAAAACAAAGCTCTGTAAATATTTTGTACCATTCTCTTATTCACATTTAATTAATTTCATTTTAATTTTGCATCATCTGATATTTTCTAAATGAAGCAAATTTTTCAGTCGTCCCCTCTCGTCTTGGCTCTGTTTATAACTCTCCCTCGATTTAAATAATTTTTAATTCTATTCTTCCAAAAGTCAAGCAACTATAAGTTTCATGATTTACGGTTTTAGAATGATTAATACAAACGGAGACAGGGTAATTTAAAAGTTTATTAATTCGAAAATGAAAAAAAAATGTCTCCGTAGTTGGTAAAAAAGAAAATTCCCTATATCAACATATATTGTACTCTTTTCCATTAGTAACATCACTCTTATGTAAGTACACTGAATCTGAGTGTTGGAGGGGGGGAGTCGGAACGCGTAATAAAAACATGATGTCTAGCAACGTATTTTTAACCGCATGTAACAAATTTTCTTGACCGAGCAATGAAATTCTTTCAACTATTAATGCCAAGGAATCATTCCTAGGTGTTCAATAGTAGATAAGATTTCGTTAGTATAAGCACGAATAGTAGAAAGATTTTATATAGTAGAAAAGACTTCTCATTGGTGACGAATTCAAAACTATGCGTTCTACGCGCAAAAGTCCTATACACTTTAAGGATAGCGATGTTATAACTACTAATAGAATACTCTACTCTTTGTTATAACTACTAATAGAATATTTTGCTTTCAATTTCAGGTTAACCATTTTTTCGATTATCTTGTATTTTCCGTCATGTGTTTAATTATATTTAATTTTGTTTTTTAGAAGGAAGAATCTGATAAATACAAATACAGTTTATAAATACAAAGAAATCTTCAGATTTATAACTTTTGAAGCTAAGCTACGAAAAAAGAAGTATTTCTCTCTGGCTTTTATTGAATTTTGATGCATGCGAAAAAAAAAGATACTTTAATTTGATGAAGTCAGTAGCATACGTAAATTGCTTACCTATTGAATGCGTACAAATATATTTATGTTGGAAATTTTTAGAATTTATTTTACTTGCATTATGTGTAATTTATGTGTTTTGCTTGTAGAAATATTTTATATCAGGGGTGGGTAAAAGCCAGTTCGCGGCTCGAATACGGCCCTTCTAATTCTCATTCTGGCCTGTTGAAATCCTCTGCAATGACAGTGTTACGTATTTCCTGCGCCATTCGGCTAGAGGGCGCTGTGTACGTTCCAATAGCCAGTGGCAGGCAGGATGCTAAAGGTGTAGGACGTGGAAGGCAGAGATGCCTAATAATATATCTCTAATTGATTGAAATTTTCATATATTTTCTTGTAAATAAATGTTGTTATTGTTTGCTAAACCTCTTATTATCTCTTGGATGCACCTTTAGTCTCACAGAACCATTAGATGCAAAATTGGTGCATCTTGTCCGCGAATGTGGAATATCGGAAGTAATTAGTCATCATTACTGGATTATATTTCTGAGAAGTTTGGATACTGTACGTACGCTTTTGGGTTGCATACTGGACTGTGGAGGTAAGATCTTTTGAGCTCACAAATTCAGAGTTAATATGGATAAGCTTTCGAAAATAATTGAAAAACGAAGTAACGTTCGCGCTAGTGTTACTAAACTAGTTAAAAGAGTGCAGAAGCTCGATGAAGCTGTCGAAGACGTAAGTTCATTATCAGAACTACTGGAACTATTAGAAACGAAAGAGCAGATCTTGAAAAGCCATGATTTAGAGGTGGAAGCACTCATAGACGATCCGGAAAAATTTAAAAGTGAATTAAAAGCTTCGGAAGAATACGATGACAAAATATTGTTCGCTAAGATTAAACTAAAGAGCAAAATTAAAGAATTAGCAGCAGAAAATGTTCAGCGGTCTTCTTCAGTTCTTAACACATCTAGTGTTTCGGAAAATACCGTTACAGCTTTAAAATTACCAAAGTTAGAAATTTCGCGATTCTCTGGTGATTCTGGCAAATTTATGGAATTCTTAAACTGTTTTGATAGCGCAATCGGTTCAAACAATTCACTTACGAAAATTGAAAAATTCCAGTATTTAAAATCTCTTCTTTCTGGTCCTGCATATAACGTTGTTGCCGGTTTTGAATTAAATGAAAAAAACTATGACTCATGTCTTGAGCTTTTAAAACAAAGATATGGTAGAACTGATTCTATTATAAATTCTTACATGACTAAATTATTAAGCTTAGAACCCGTGAGATGTTCGTCTAATGTTAAGGGTTTGCGTAAATTATACGATGAAATAGAAGTTAATATAAGAAATTTGCGTTCATTAAATGTAACAGAAGGTTCATATGGGCATTTATTGAATCCAGTATTATTGAAGTTGCTACCACAAGATTTGGTGTTAGATTTTCACCGAAAACGAAATAGGGAAGTGAATTGTGAGGTTTCGGAAATTATTACGTTTTTGAGGAATGAAGTCGAATCTAGGGAAATTGCCGAAACTGTGATGAGCCCCCTAAAAAGTTACGAAACGAAACGATCCTTTTCCCAAAATTATCAAAGTGGTCAAACTTATCCGAAAAACTATTCAAAGCCTAAAAATATATCAACCGCTTCAGCGTTAAATACACAAATAAAAAATGTTTGTTTATTCTGTGACGGTCATCACGATTCCGTAAGTTGTAAAAAATTGAATGTAGAACAAAAAATAAATAAGCTGAAGATTGAATCTAGATGCTGGTGTTGTTTTAGAAAATATCACATGTCTCGCGAATGCAGGGCAAAAATATCGTGTAAAAATTGTTCAAGCAATTTTCATCATGAGTCAGTGTGTAGAAAAAATAAACCCGTTAATGTTACGATGAGAGGTTGTGAGAAGCAAGTGAAAAGCGAAACTGTTTTGAATGACTCGCAGTCTAAATCTAATAAAAACGCCGAGAATATTTCTGTGTCTCATAGTAATATATGTACCAAAAATAAGCCTTTTTTACAAACATGTACAGTTTTAGCCTGTTCGGACAAAAATTCAGTCTTAACTAATGTTATTTTAGACAATGGTAGTCATCGAAGTTTTATTTCATCTCGATTAGTTAAAGAATTAAAATTAAAGCCAATACGCTACGAAAGAATAGCTATTTTTGCTTTCGGAGACAAAATGGCACGTGAGAAGGAATACGGTATCGTTTCATTGACGTTGCGCAATAGGGATCAAAGTTCGAAATCGTACGAGTTAGAAGCTGTCATAACGGAATATATATCTAATTTGTCCTTGAAAATTCCTGATGGATCTATTCGCAATGCGTTGAAGGAAAGAGGTTTACCTTTGGCTGATTCATTTTCTGGCGACTGTCAGACGGAAATACTTATCGGATGCGATTCGTTTTGGGATGTTGTTTATGACCAGAGAGTAAAGTTAAATGAAAACATTACTGCGATAAATTCTTGTTTCGGTTGGTTACTAGCGGGAGTGGAGGAAAGTCATAAATTGACTAATAATTATGAAAATATATGTTTAGTCATGGACTCTTCTTCCATTTTGTGCGATTTGAAAAAATTTTGGGAAATAGAAGAATTTCAGTCAGACAAACAAAACTTTTCTGAATGGGACAATCAATTGATTGAAAAATTTGAAAATTCTCTGGAATTTAATGGGGAAAGGTACGTTTGTAGATTGATGTGGAAGGAAAACTTGGGACCTGCAGTTGGGTTGAATTCTAATTATGAGGTTGCGAAAAAGCGTTTTGATTCGTTAAAGCACAAACTAAATAAAAATCAAGAAATTTATGACCAGTATAAACAAATTATATCGGATCAGTTAGAATGTCAGATTGTGGAAAAATGTGTTAATGAAGATAAAAATTCAGGATATTATATGCCCCACAGAGCAGTAATTAGGGATGACAAGGAAACAACTCGAGTTAGAATTGTTTATGACTGTAGCAGTAAGGCTAATGAAAATAATAAATCTCTTAATGAGTCTCTAGAATCGGGAGTAAATCTTTATGCAAATTTATTGGACATAATTCTTAAATTTCGAGAATATCAAGTTGCATTTTGCGGAGATTTAGAGAAAGCTTTTCTTATGATAGAGATTGCGGAGGAAGATAGAAAATACCTTAAATTTTTGTGGTTTCCCGAAGAGGTAGGTGATTCAACCGAAACTCTCCATTTAAATCGTCTCCCTTTCGGTTTAACTACTTCGCCATTTTCCTTGGCATGCGTTTTGAAATTTCACATTAAGAAATTTAAGGAACACCATCCAAAATGTTATGACATGTTAAATTCTTTTCTTTATGTTGATGATCTCTGCTATGGAGCCAATACCGTTCAAGATGCTTATCATTTGACTTCTACGGCCATAGAGATATTAAAAGCAGCGGGATTTCATTTGAGGAAATTAAAAACTAACTGTCCGGAATTGTATAAACTTTGGAATGAAAACGGATATGAGGAAAATACTGACTTCGGGCAAGGAAAAGGTTTCTTGGGATTGAAGTGGGATCCGATTGAAGATAAAATTAAATTAGATTTAAGAGATGTTAGGGATTCCATTGATGTTAGAATCACCAAGCGTCACGTTTTGAGAGTTATTTCAAAGATATTTGATCCATGTGGACTGATTAGTCCCTTTGTAATCACTGTGAAAATTCTTCTGCAAGAGATGTGGGAACGTGGTCTACAGTGGGATGAAGATTTGCCAGGTGACCTACAAAATAAATGGAGAACATGGTGTTCTGAACTTTGTGAACTTGAATCAGTATCTATTGAAAGAAGGTTTTTTGAAAGTGTAGAAATAAGTGAAGTTTCTCTTCATGTGTTTTGTGACGCCAGTCCCAAGGCATATGGGGCTGTTGCGTTCCTAAGGTACGTGAATCACAATGGCCAAATCAAAGTGAGTTTTATAATGTCAAAAAGTAAGGTTGCTCCTTTAAAAACTTTGACTCTTGCAAGATTAGAGTTAATGGCAGCACTCCTCGCTGCACGTTTAGGAAATTATTTACAAGGTCTATTTCCTAATTTCGCGAAACAAATTTTCTTTTGGAGCGACTCTCAAATCGTCCTTCATTGGTTGAAAGGATCTTCTAAACAATGGAAACCATTTGTTGCCAACAGAGTAGCTCAAGTGCAGTCGCTGACTCTACCAGAGTGTTGGAACCATTGCAGTGGCTCCGACAATCCCGCAGACCTTACTACTAGAGGAGAATCGGCTAAGAGGATTCTTACAAGTTCTCTGTGGTGGTCTGGCCCTGGCTGGTTGTCTAAACCGCTTTACTCGTGGCCTCTTCAAGAATCGCTACATCATTTCACTGACATCTGTGATGAACGCGTTATAGTGAAAGAGCGACGGACTGCACTGGTTAATTCCATGGTAACCAGTTCAGCTAATGGAAACTTACCTATGTCGTCGTTACTGGACGTTAATGACTTCAGCGGAATAAGTAGATTACTGCGTGTTACTGCTTGGATTAAAAGGTTTGTGCACAATTCTAAGCCTAATTCTACAAAATTAAATGGACCTATATGTGCTCCAGAACTCGAGCAAGCTTTGCGTTTTTGGATCAAAGCTACTCAATTCAAGCATTATAGTACAGAATTTACCCAACTTCTTTCTAAAGGAACTATCGATAAGAGTTCACGCATATTTAATTTGAATCCTCAACTTGATGATAACAACTTACTTTGTTTAAAGGGACGTTTACAGTTTTCAAGTAACGATATGCGAGCCAAACATCCTTGGCTTCTTCCATCTAATGATAAATTTGTTGAACTACTTATCTGTGATTCTCATACTAAAATGTGCCATTTAGGTGTTGATGCAACTTTAACACATTTACGAGAACAATTCTGGATTGTTAAAGGTCGTCATTTTGTGAAAAAGGTGTTAAATAACTGTCTGATTTGTAGACGATTCAAAGTGAAATCTGGAATGCAGGTGGTTGCCCCTTTACCGCCTGATAGAATTCAAGAGCATCCACCATTTGATATATGCGGTGTGGATTTTGCCGGACCATTTTTTGTTCGTGATTTTACTTCAAAGTGTTATTTACTTATATTCAGCTGTGCTGTGACAAGAGGTATCCACTTAGAAGTAGTTCTTAACATAAGTGCTGATTCTTTTTTGTTAGGATTCCGACGATTTGTTTCTCGTCGAGGATTATGTTCCACTATATATTCTGATAACGCCAAAGCTTTTAAAAAAGCAAATTGTGAATTGAAAAAATGGTGGAATCAAATAGATAATGATCAAGTTAAAAATTTGTTTGCTTCTAAAGGTATAGTTTGGAATTTTATAGTTGAAAAAAGTCCATGGTGGGGAGGTTTCTGGGAGAGACAGATACGAACGGTTAAAACCTGCTTAAAGAAAATTGTTGGACGATCCTCTCTCTCTTTGAAGGAATTGGAAACTGTTTTTTCGGAAATTGAAGCTCTGGTTAATTCCAGGCCTATCACGTATCTGTACAACGAACCCTCAGAACCCTCTCCACTCACCCCATCTCATTTTCTTATTGGTAAAAGGTTGGTGTCTTTACCTGTAATAAAACATAAAAATGAAAATTTTAATGTTAATAGGAATTCTTTGGTAAAGAAATATAAATATCAGCAAACACTTTTGAATCACTTCTGGAACAGGTGGAGAAAGGAATATTTACTTAATCTAAGATCAGCTTATATTTCTCCACAACCAGGTAAAATAGTTTCGTTTAAAGTGAATGATATTGTTTTGATTAATGATGAGCGTTATCCCAGAAATATGTGGATGATGGGAAAAATTTTAGAGCTATATCCAGGAAGAGATGGAAAGGTTCGTTCTCTTCTTATTCAGACTCCTAAAGGACAAATAAAACGCTCAGTACAACTTGTGTATAATTTGGAAATTAATCCTTAATTATGTTAGTTTAATTGAGTTGCAACATGTTAATTTTCTATCTGTGTATTAATGATAGTTTAAGTGTGCTTATATTTTAAGGCTTGATATTTGAACAATTTTCTTCAGAAGTTAAAACATATAATTTGTTTTTGTGTATCAAGTGATTGGAAACAATTTTGATGTAATATTCTATTTGTGTTTTTTTTTCATGTAATTTCAAATGGTTCCTGCATGTAAATTGTTATAAATCAATGGCAAGTGAACTCAAGTGAGTTCAGGTGGGGAGTGTTACGTATTTCCTGCGCCATTCAGCTAGAGGGCGCTGTGTACGTTCCAATAGCCAGTGGCAGGCAGGATGCTAAAGGTGTAGGACGTGGAAGGCAGAGATGCCTAATAATATATCTCTAATTGATTGAAATTTTCATATATTTTCTTGTAAATAAATGTTGTTATTGTTTGCTAAACCTCTTATTATCTCTTGGATGCACCTTTAGTCTCACAGAACCATTAGATGCAAAAGACAGTTTCAACTCGTTCCTACCTGATTTTGTTCGCAAATGCAGAAATCAGCAGCAAGAGTGCAGATCTATAGTTACAGTGTATAGCTACATATACATACGTATGCGCATGTTTACACTGATAACGATCAGCATAAGTTGAGAGTACTAGATATGCTAGAAAGCACATGTATCCTCCCAAGAATACAGTCCTAGTATTTTCAGCAGCTTTAATTTAGAAATTAAATATCGAATATGAATATTTTTTTAGAAAAAAGACCGATCAGAAAAGGGAGTTTGCGGAAAGAACACTTCATCATTTTTATTTAAAATCAAATAGCAGCCTACATATCAATCATTTGATGACCAATAGAAACGGATCCCGCTTTTGGAATATTTGATAGAAATTTTTTGAAAATTTCTATTTTTCTGTAGACTTTTCCCTTCTTCCCATATCGTCCTACAAGTGATAGGGGTACTGCAAAAGATTGTAGTGCTCCTGCCCGCATGATGCGCTTAGAAAGACCTTTTTTGCAGTTAAATGTCTGCCCACCGCTGAACTATTATCTCGCGTGTGCCCTGCAATCTCAAGTAGCAAAGAAGGCGTAGTTTGGGAAGATGCTAGTAGAGCAGAGGCGAAACATTTAACAGTTTGGTTTATAGGTATTCGATAAGAAAACTGCAAGGAGTGACAAGAGAAACCCACACATCATACGAACTCTTCTAAGTGCTATTTATTTGTTAAGTGCTATTTGATGAGGTTAAATCAGGCCTTAAATGAGGAGAGATTAAAGAATAGCAAAAACCTTACTCAAAGCTCTTAAGTAAAATACTCTATTCATTTTTAAGAAGAGTAAGAAATTCAGGCTAATATAAAAAAAATATGTCCTTGTGTTATATTTATCATCATGAAAATTTATTATAATAAAGATTTTTTTCACAATCACTGTAATTTAAATCTTATACTTGTCATGTGTGCCTCATATTTGTTTACTACTTTATTGCTATCAATGCGTGATTAACAGTTATGTATGCAGATGCAAAAAACAGCCAAAGGAGAATATGTCGTAAATTGCATTCTCTTTCAGTAGTATTCTACAGTAGATAATGCCATTTATTAATGTTTAAGAATAAAGCGAATTCTGTGAAATAGACGCTGTCTGAAATGATGAACCGATGTTCTGCCATTTTTATGTCAGAAACAATACATAATCTAATAAAAATGCTATAATAAATATTTCACATCGTTTTGCAAGCCACATTTATTAGCTAGCTTAAAAATTAAAACTACAAAGCGCGTTTCAACGAAACAAACATATAAAATTAATGGCTAAAATTGCTCGGCAAAGTTTGAGAGAGAAAGAGCAGAATGCCAGCTCCCGAAATGTTCCTTAGGTTAACAAATACACGTTTAAGCAAAGAAGTGCTATTTCAGCAACTGGTGGAGCCTAAATAAAAAACAATGGAAAATCTTTCACGGCCATGAGTTTCTTTGTTTTTATGATGACGCATTTGTTAATTTCAGTGAAAAAACTTTCTGCCATTGCTTAAAATATTTATTTAATTTAACCAGTCTGATGGGATTTTGTAAAGTGCATACTGAGATGTTACGTATAAGTTTTAGTGGATAACCACTGAAATGTTTTTGGTGTTAGCGCAAAGATGCTGACTGATATCATAAACATACACAGAAACATTATACCCAGGAACACAGATAAAACAGTCTAACAAACATTGTTGTGTTATTTTTATTCGAATATGACAAAGCTATGACGGCTATTTGTCTAAGAGGAGGAATGCCTTCCTAAGGAATTTTCTGAGGGAAACTAGCTCGTATTCACTTAACACACGAGGAAAACCACGATATTACATTATTATGCTGTTTCAAAATTGTTGGAAAACTAAGTATCTCTTGAACTGATGGTTATTGAGAAATCATAGTGTGCGAAATGAGTCAACTAAAATAGACTTTCGAATTGCGATAATTTAGATTACGTGACAATTTTCAATAAAAATATACATAATTTAAACGTTTATACACGCTTTCTCCAAGGCAAGTTTTAATTGGGAACTTTCTTCTTATGCAACTAAAACTAGTTCGGTAATGTCAGAGTGTAATGACTGCAGTTTGTTTTACAGATTTTTGTTGCAAAGTTCATATAAAAACTGAATTTAGTTCAATGGACAGTTTTGAAATATTTTCCTTTTCTAAAAATAATAATTTGAAACCCATACACGTAGATTCTCATTTCTTTCACGAAAAAAAAAGTTTTAAAAATTGCTTTGGAATGTTTACAGGCATAATTATCTTACCCATGCAACATACAATCTTCATTTTAATAAGTTATATATCTCGGGTAATTCTGATCTTCCGACATAAGTCTTCTTTTGTTTTATTAATCGGCTATAAACTTCTTAATTGAATTTTATTCCCATTATAAGGATAAAATAAAAATTTAAACTTTGTTATTTTTTTACGCAAAGAATCGAAACTGTGGTGTTTAAACTGATAATACTTATTTATTACCAACCATTCAAGAGAAATTTAATCGCTCATTCTGCATGAAACGTATTGTTTAAAGAATTGACAAAATTAAAAATATCTCTGCCTTTTGAAAATTTGTAAAATACAGATTTAAGTTACTGTAAAGTGAACCACTAATCGTCAGCTAGTATACAGTCAATAAAATCCAAGGAGAGGGAGAAAGCCATAATTTAGTTTATTTTTTAATTTAAATTCTTTTTCTTCCGAAAGAATTCAATATTTTATTAGATGTGCCTTCGAAATTTTCTTATGAATAAAAATATGCGTATGATTAAAATGAATTCGGTTTTATTAGGGATTTCGACATGAAACACGGATTTCAAGAAATGTTATTTTTTTTTGGAAGCTTTTTAAATTTCGAACAGGCTTGTGCTCAAATAACAGCCTTCATCACATAAATTTTATGAAACGAAAATCTTATGAACGAATTAATACGAATTTTGCACTTTTCACTAAACACAGTAAAACTTAGAGAAAATTCCTTCATAAGTCTATCAAATAAAGTTTATTCCAACACATTTACTGTTCCACTACACGCGATTCCTTAGTGCAGAATGGTTGATCAAATACAAATATTGTGCTGTCTTTAGAATGTAGTTGCAAATGAATGTCAATACGCAACGAAAAATCGAGAAAATATTCTCATTTTGCTTTAAATCTAGATTGTAATTTATTGCAAGAATTAATGAAAGAAGGTAATCATTAATACATTAAACGAGTGACGCCTGTTTTGTGATCTATTAATTCGAAAATTTAAAAGGAAGAGTTTTATTGAAGTTTAATTTATGTGTTAGTCCTTTAAAATTTCATATTAAGAATGGTGAAATGTGTTTTTATACTTTTAAACAAAGATTTAAAAAAAATATGTATAAAATGTTCATTTTGTCATAGTTTGTAAATTGTAATAACTTTTACACAGAAAAAGTTCCGGAAATTACCAAATATTTAAAATACTTTAATTAAAAACTGAATTTTGAAAGCTTTCTTTAACGCCTGACCATACTTGTTGCGTTAATTAAGAGAGTAATGATGAGAGTTTTACTGTGTTTAGGAGCATAAGAATATATTATTAAAGTCGTAAAATGTTAGCATATAATATTAGTAAAATTCTTATCGTTAGCATTAGAATTTTTAGTTTCTTAAAATAGGATTTCGCAAACTTAAATGAATTGCTTAAAGCTTTAAAAGACATTCTTACAAACTGGTAGTTGATGAAGGTGTTATGTTGTTCAGTTTACCATAGTATATGAATTGAAATCATACATTTGTTTTCATATTCATACAATAGTCCCGCGTTTTTAAATTAATGAATCTAATATTATTTTGCTCCGGAATCGTATAAACATTTCATAAATGAGGTTGGTGAATAAATATTTGATTACTGTATCATGTTCCCTTTTTATGTGAAATTTCGCATGTATTGGTACACTTCTAGCACGTAAATAGTTTTATTACGGGAAAAGATATCATGTTTAAGAATTTAGATCAAATCGGTGATCAAATTACGGGACAAAATTTACGACATTTGGCGAAATACTACTAAAGTAATAAGACTTCATGCATTTTCAAACTTCTTCGAATAAGCAGTATTTCAGTTCACGTGGAGATTGTATTTCCTGAATTTCTTTTCTGCTGGTCACAGTACATAATGAGTTAATTCTTGAGAGTCTGTATGATTTTCACTGATATAATTTGTAGAATAGCCAAGCTCATTGAAATCATGGTCATTTGAAGCTTCTGATCTCACTTATCTAATCAAAAATAATAATACTTGAATGTAAAAATGCAAAAATAAACTAAATATTAACTTAGAAAGTTTCTCTGTAATAGATTTAATATATGGATGTGCAAAATTTAAATTTTTAAGGAATGGAGCAATTATTACTTGTAGCTCTACTAAAAAAAGAGCTATGAGCACAATAGTGATAAATATTACAATTTTAGAAGAAATAAAAACCAGCCAAATGATACTATTACAGGAAAGCGTAACAGGAAGCTCTACTCTTTTTATACGTATCGATTTTATTAATACACTACGAACAACGGCATTATCCTTTTATGAAAACGTTAGAAAGTTCCTGTATGTGTGTATGTGTCTTTATTATTTTACTCCCACCATCGGCCAAACGGTAAAGTCGCTGAACACTGATAGTTGGGTCCGGGGTTCGAATCCCGGCGACCGGACAGGTTGCATGAGCGTTTTAATGACTTTCCACGTGTTTAACATGTGTACAAGCCAATTTCCGTCAGAAAGTCTTCCACGAAAACGTTCCTCCCCTTACGGAGTTAGCCCTCGAATGCTTTGCCATAAACAAATAAACCAAACCATTATTTTACACTGACTAAATTGCGTTCGGGAATAATGAAACAGATATGCTAATTACAGTGGAGTGAGCTTTTAAAACAGGTACTTCAAGGTATTTTCATCCCCTAGTATTTCGTTTATCGTCATCACCGCGTAGAACTATCGATAACTTTCTACTCCTCATCTGAATCTGAGACTATAGTTCAAGTCAACTTCCATTCGTTCGCCTTTCACAGAGCGGAACACGGTAAACGAAAAGGAAGAGAAAAAAATTAGGGAGCTCGAACATCTGCCTCAACTGTAGTTACCATGGTTACGAGGTAAGCTGGATGGGAAAAATGATTCTGAAATGCCTATTCTGAAGTAATAAACTATAATCATAAAGCAATTCTTTTAAGGATGTGAGAATTACATTTACTTTTTAGAGCCTTGAAGAATTTGGTATATAATAATTAATTATATATTCTTATATAAGATCTGCTTTGGGTTATGAAAACTACATACTGAATTAAAAACAATAATACTTGTAAAAACCAACATCTTTTTATATGTTAAAAGAAAGCCTATATTCTTAGCACTGATATGCAAACTTATTTTATTAATAATATTTCACACTACCACAGCAGTTTCATTTTTACCAATGTGACGCACAGAATTAAAAGCATCATTATATTAAAATTATATCATTGAATAACTTTTAATATGATGCGAGAAAATACATTTTACAAAAAATTTTCAGCTGTTGATTTCGTTAAATTAATTATAGGGTGTCTTAAAAATAAGACAAAAATATTTCTTTTGGAAAAAAATGTACATTAAAAAATTCTTAATATATCACTTAAATTATCATAACTGCCTTTTAACAGTAGCATAGAGAAACAGGTTTAAGTTTGGAACCAAATGCTATGTCAGCAAATATGTATCATAATACAGAAAAAATTAAAAAGAGTTTTTTAACGTTTTAAAAGTAAAACGCCAACTCTTTCATTAATTTAGAATTCTTAAGAAATCTTTTAGTTACCTTTAGTATTTCAAGATTCTAGATATAACTGAAGCAGCGAAACGGGGAAAATCCGAAGTTTTATTTACATTTACAGGCTGAAATTAAAATGTCAGGCAAATAAGATAGTGACAATGTAAGTTAATTATTTTAAATTTTCGATTTAAAATAAGATCTCATATTTTATTCCTAACAGCTTAGCTAGTTAAAAATGTTGTAACCATCCATAAATTTTTGCAAATGGTCAGTAGTGCTTGAGACGGATTTACATACAAAATTTTAACTATGGAACACACTTGAGGCTCTCGTATTGAATAAAAAGTAAATGATTTGCTAATTAAAATTATAATCTTTTTAAATGTTACCTATTCTCTTCAGAAATGAAAATGCTTTGGTAAACCCCAAAAAATTATACTTTTCCTTAGATTCATTTATAACTAAATCCGAAGGACGAATTCGTTTCATTCTCCCACTTGCTCCTAGCACTAACAGTCTACACAGTTTACCTTTTTTCCAAAATCACTGAGGTTCAGGTGCAGTCGATCAGTTAAAAGACATTATTATGTAATTTTGATGCATATTGTTATGAATATTGAAGGAAATCATTGAAGCTCCTGCAGAAAACCGAAAAATTTGCTGCGTCTGGTTATCATGTGTAAAGGAGTCTTAAAGAAGCAGCAGGCACACATAATGCCCGGAAATGAAGCCTTCAAGAACTTTTGGACGAAAATAGCTGAACTATGCTTGGAAGCTGGCACGTTGCCTTCAAACTGGATTGCTAGTTCTGAAGAGACGGTGATACTGAAGCTGACTTTTTATTGAGCTTCTCTCGGATTTTTTGCCAAATTAAACTACAAAAACGTTTCGTACAAGCAGGTCAGTAGCCTTGATTTGACAAGTAAATTCACAATGTATGTGTGCGTTACAGTTAATGGTCTAAATTAATGCGAAAGCACAAATATTGAAGACATAAAACTGTATTCCCTCTATAGAACATTAAAATTTTGCTCCTCGTTTGCTTGCACATGCAATTCATTAACTATTGGATATTTTCTAACATAAGCAGGGTGCTTTTATTATAAATTTGGAATTTCATAACTTATAAAATTTGAAAGATCTTAAAGCTTGCTGAAGGCAGCAGATATGTTTTTGAGCCACTGAAAAAGTAAGCCCCTGAAAAAGTAAAGTTTTTGAGCCACTGAAAAAGTAAATTTCTAAAATGTAAATCTTTGAAATTAAGCAAGTATGTTTAATAAATTGAAAAATGTAAATGAATACTTCTTTGAAAATATTTTTCATTAGCAAAACGCAAATTATTTTGAAAACTATTAAGGCTTCCGATTCTGTAACGAATCGAATAAACGAACGCGTGAAACTTACTGCGGTGTGAATTGCATGGGAAAGAGAATGAGAGAATTAAAAACTACAGAATGAATCCAACTTTAAAGGTATGTATATATTTTGAAATTTGGCAATAGGTTTAAACGGAATTAATAATAAATAAATAATATTAAATAAAGATTAAACAAATGTGAATCAGTTACTTTATTGTTTTCTTTCATAACAGAACTCAAACCCTACGCAGCAAATTTAGCAAAATAAACAATTTAATTAAGAAATTTAACAAAATCATCTCATGGAATTAATCAAAAACTTCACTATAAACAATGTTTAAGGCCAAAATATTGTTAAACATTAATAAAGATTGATCAGCTAAGTGAGTCCACGCAACATGCATTTTTTTTCTCTTCGTCTTTTTTTATATAAGGTAATGAAAGTACATTATTGCATTTGAATCATTTTTTGTCACATTTTAAATCAGTGTTTCAGTTTATAATGAATTTCACTGATTTTATTTTAAAATTACTATGCGTATTTGTGCTAACGTTTGCCGTTAATTGTAACACTCAGTTCAAATCTTAAGTGTATCTCTTATTTTAATGAAGCTCTAAGAATGGGCCTGTGAAAAGAATAATCAGATGAGAATACCCATAATCTTACCATTATTTTTATGATTTTATTTGAAAATACAGTGTTGATTTAAAGTCTTTAAACATATTTTGTGAAGTTTAATTTGTTAATGGAAAACTTTTATGTAAAAGTTTACAGATATTTTCTGTCTTCATATTTACTGGTGGCAAATTAAAAAAACGAATTCTTGATAGGATTTGCAGACAGTTGCAGAGAGAGATACATTATGCGCAAAGCTACAAATGACGGCCATTCAAGTGGAAATTAAAAGACTTGAGTAATGAAAGTTGACTGGAAGGAACATCTTTAGCTTATTTATGCTCTAAAGGGGCATTTAAAATTTGTAATCTTCACAAGTATGCAAACTTAAATACGTAAAAATATAATGCACATCTTGTAGCATTCATTATTTTAATTAACCAAATTATTTTTAGTTTGAACTTTCCTATCGAATTCTCAAAGTTTCAGTTGCTGCCCGAATTTAGCGCGAGTGAGATATTTATGCAAATCGCATATATCTGTTAGCAGTTAAAGGCAGGAGTTTGTAAGGCTGTGCGCGCAAAGATTTCCTCTGTCTACTGAAAGTTCGCCTTCATAGGCAATTTGCAATTACCAGTGTTTGCTAGTGAAATTCGCATAATTGCATTTCACTAAGAGTTAAGCTTCCGTCGCCGTCCTATTTAGAATTAAGTTAGGTATTGAATTTATTAACACACTTTAGTTTCATATTATTTTAGTTCAGCCCAAGTAGTGGCTTACTCTCAATTAGAAGAGTTGTAAATATTTGAATTAAAGGGTCACTTTTAAACCCTGCTTCTGACTTTGTAGTTCTTCAACACTAAAGGACATAGCCTAGATCTGCTCACTGTCCTCTACATAAGGTTTCACAGCTTATGCTCACGAAGAGAGTCCAGAGATTGAAGGAGAAACCTTACAATCTTTATTTTTCCATTTATATGAAATATCACAGCATTTATGATCACTTGCATAAACACTGAATACGTATGCTTTAATCTCAATCAAACAATGTCGTTGAAGACAAAAGTTGATTATTCTAGTGTTATTGTAGTAACTAACAACGTCTTTTTCAGACAATCTGGCTACTCTCCAACGAGTTCAATGGATGAGAAAATATACGTGTACTTTAAAATGGCTGCTGGCTCATCGTCTGTGCAGGCTTAGCTTTTAAATGAGTAGGGAATTTTATCGAAAAATTTGCAAGAATCTTCTTTTCTGATTTTTAAAAAAACATTTTATACTTCCTTTAAGTTTAGATTAACACTACTTATAAATTCTAGGATAATTTTAAACTGAAAACGCTAATGAATTTTGCTAGCAAATGCCGTAGAGCAATTAAATAAGAAAAATATTTATGAATTTTTGTAACTGATATACAGATTCCTCAAAAGCTCCATTAAGAGAGAAAATACACCTCTCTGGATGCAAAAATATTCTTGACTGGTTAATGAAAAGTATTAAAAATATTAGTGGGTGACCAATATGTTCATTAGTTGAAATCGATAAATATAACTATAGAAGCAAATATTTACAAATTAGGACAAAAATCTACTAAACTCTAGTCAAAATTAAAGACAATTTGAAACTCAGGAATGTTTATTTTTAATTACCAGACCAGGTTTATTTTTAATTACCAGACCAGGTTTATTTTTAATTACCAGACCAGGTACGAGTAACCTGATATTCGATAGCTTTACGTTTTTAAATCTATTCCTTGAAAACTCTTTCCTAAAGTCTAAAATTGCTAAGCTATCAAATGCTGAAATTTGATCTCGATTGTCAAAATAATAAGTTAAATGCAAAAAATTAGATGAGTTTATAATTCTGAAGTTATAGTAAACAGAGTTCCCCAAACACTTTCGAACAGATTAAAAAGCATAAAAAAATGAGTGCATTATAAAGAAAAATTAAATGAATATGATCTTTTTATTTCTATAATGGCATATTAAAATTTTTTTGCAAAACACTCATCATGTGAGTCTATCTAACACTGAGAACAACACTCTTGTCATTTTTGCTAGTGCTTTCATCTACTACTACGATAGAATAGTTTGAATTAAATTGTGGAAGTAATTTTCGTATTTACTTATTCTTGTATTCTGCTGTGACTATACGTGCTCATCTATGTTCAACTGCTGTGACTATACGTGCTCATCTATGTTCAAATCTGACGACTGAGGGAAGGGATTTCGCTCTTAAGGCACACTATAGAGATGCTACATAATAAAGTACTTCGGATTATTACTGAGTTGAGATCTTAGGCCATCCAGTTTATTCAAATCTCAAATTTTAAAACATTTAAATTTTGAGAGAATCCGTCGAATTCCCTAATTCCTCATGCAGATTTCCAACATCAGTCTCTGTCATACACCTCTACGCAAATATAAATCGATATTTAACTGTTGGAGCTAAATTCTGTCTGTCTAGATCTAAATTCTGTCGGTCTAGATCTATATTTGCCTTCCTCCAAGCAATCAGGGCTTCCTTTTCGTATATCTTCGAGTAAATCCCAAGCATTTTTCCCTATTCATCCTACTTACGTAGGGCTTCTTTCTGGCAACTCGGCCGTTTAAAGCCATTTAGACGAAATCCTCTCCAATTCTTTCACAGGATATTTTTTTCCTAGTAAACATTCTGTCTCTAAATGCAATTTTGAAATACTTAAGAATTTTCGCACTCCTCTGAAAAGCGGACGTATTTCATCAGCATTAAGTTATCTTTTATTCACTCGTCTAGTTAACTGATTTTCACGTAATATCTAAATTTCCCAGTAACATGCTGAAGTATGTTACATGACTTCCAGGAAGTTTTAACAACATCCCTTAATCGTTTATCGTTATTTCCCAATTTAGTTATTAATTTTTGAAATTCACTACCTAAATCCCATCCATGACCCATAACTAAACAATCTAAATTTTCATGTATCAGAATCTGATAAGCAAGATTATTGTGTCAGCCTAAAGTAAAATACAGGGCTCTGTACGAGTACTAACATATCTGAGGATAAAACTATTCTACTTCTGTACACCAAATTCCATACCATTCATTTTATGTATTTTTTATCATAATTTTTCGGGCAAATTTTAATAAAGAAATGCACAAGAAGAAATATATAAAAATTGAATTTTAAGCAAATTTCTTTTTTTTCCTCTATAGTTATGGAATATTTTATAGTGAATAAATATTTGCATATATATGTATATATACTGGTTATCATAAATTAAGGAAAAATCACAAAAATAGCGATAAGCCAAACCGTGTAAAGTTTGAATATGTTGCCAAGTAAGAGTAGCTGAGTAAAATTGCAATATGCAAATTAGTGGCGCTGGATTCGGAATACGTTATCTGCGAGGAGCATAAAAGTCCATGCTTGAGAGCAAGCCCACATATTTCACTGTGATAGTGACATCAGATATCTGAGATAGCCAATTCGTAACAATGACCTCCAAGCATCATTTGCCTGCAGAACTACGATGGAGAGCCATTGAAAGTCTAAAGGCAGGACAAAGTCAAACAGAAGTGGCCAGATGGCTAAATGTGAGTTCTTCTGTGTTTCATAGACTTTGGAGGCAATTTCAAACAACAGATTCGGCATCTAGGAGGTTCAGCTAAGGACGGCCAACTGCTACGACAAGCGCCGATGACCGATATTTGACATTATGTGCACGCAGGAATAGCACCGCTACTCCGACTCTTCTTAGATCCTCCCTTGCTGCAGCCACCGGAAGGTTGGTGTCAACGTCAGCTGTGCGTAGAAGACTTCAAGAAGACGGTTTGTATGCGAGGCGACCAGCCATTTGCGTGCCGCTCACGTCACGCCATAGGAGGGACCGTTTGCAGTAGGCACGACAGCATGTCCACTGGACGCCTGATCAATTAAGGGCTATTTTCTTTACGGATGAGTCAGGTTTAGTCTAGAAAGCGATAGATAGTAAGCGTTGTTTGATATGGAGAGAACCTGGAACCCGTTATCATCCATCAAACATCCATGAAAGAGATGCATACGGAAAAGGCAGTATCTGTGTTTGGGGTGGCATCTCTTTGGGTGGACGCACAGACCTCCATGTCTTTTCAAGGGGAACCGTGAATGCTCAGGTTTATAGAGATGACATCTTTGATGTTTATGTGCCCCCATATGTCGGGGCGATAGGTGATGCTTTCCTGTCACAGGACGACAACGAAAGACCACACAGGGCTCTCATCGTAGATGATTATCTTCAACAGGAAACAATTATGCGCATGGAGTGGCTACCTTCATCCCCGGACTTGAATCCAATCGAGCACGTTTGGGATGCTTTAGGGAGACGTCTAGCTGCTCTCAATCCGCCCCCTCAGACCCTTGCCGCGCTTGCAACTGCTTTGCAAGAGCAATGGCTCTCGCTTCCTATGGAACTGATAGACCCGCATAATTGAAAGCATAAAACATCGCTGTATGTGCTGTATTGCTTCTAGTGGTGATCATATTCCATATTGAAGGTACTTTTCTTATAGCAAACTGACACCTTCGATTTGTTCATTTTATACATGTGCTAATTTCTATACTACCATAATAGTCTGGTAATTTCTTTTTATGTTATTTGATACCTTACTATGTGTTGTATATTGTGCGTTAAGTTTCATAAAATTCTATATGTATTATTAAAAAATGTATTTTAATTTTGTCTAAAAATTAACAAATTCTTTTAAAACGTCAATCATCTATGTCATTAAAATTTCCTTCTGATGTTTAAATACTAATTAGAACAGAATGCAAAGCATTACGTCTGAAAGTGATATCTAAGTGCTTAAAATATAACAAATTATTGATGCTTCAATTCTAAAGAGAGCTAAATGAAAACTTATTATATAATTGCTTTCGGGTGCGAGTTCTTATTAAGTCTTATCTAAATAAGGTACAATTTCACATTTAATATAATCATATACCAAAAATGTTTGACAGAAACGCATGTTTTATATAACGCAGACAAAAGTTCGTAAACAATCTGTAAGCATTGGTAACATACTACAGCAAAACAATTTTGACCAATAGTTCGCAAGTTCACAAATATCAAGAATGCAAGTAAATAACCAAAGTTTTGATTGTTTATCATTAATTTGCATTACTCTATATACCCCTAAAGACTGAACTGGTTGGTAAAATAAGAAAAAGGGTAAATCGACTTGTGCAAACATTCTATTCGTTTTCGCAGACAGATCACTTTCAATATAATCTTTCTGATAGAATAAAATTTAACTTATAAGGTATTTCTCCCGCCCTCTTCGCATACCTTCGTGGTGTAGCGGTCTGCATGCTCGACGCGTAACCGAGAGGTCCGTGGTTCGATTCCCGGCGAAGGCGTTGTTCATTTTTTAATGCCTCTTGCTTCGAAATAACCTAATGTCTCTACAAACTGATCTTAATGAATTTTCGATGATCTTCTAAGATTTCGTTTAATTAAAAGACTAATTTTTATTTTGAATCTTTCCTGTACTAGTACTGCTTTGCGTACTCCACCAGAATATGCAAATTAAGTGAGTTTAAACAACAAGAGAGAAAGCTTTAACATTTTGGTCCTGAGACGTTGTAATGTTGATTTGACCTACTGGAGGGTTGTGTGGATTGTTGACCAGTTAGCTTTCATTTTCATACATGAAAAAGAGCTTTAACACACGAGTCAGTTTCTTAGTCTTCAATATTGGATTTGCAAGAAACTGAGCTACTTTTGCATTATCAAGGGGCAAGCAGCACAAGTTCACTCTTTATTAATTTCGTTATTTGTAACTTCAAACTGAAGTACAAATAAATATTTTTGCTGCTTTTATGCGTTTTTTGTTTTCAGTTTATGTTGTAGGATTTTAAGACCGGACAAAAATTCGTCTAGCAGGTTACTCAGTATTTAGATTAAGTATAATTACAATGTTACCTTATAATCTGTCTAATAAAGATTAGTACTATTACATTTGAAGTGAGTATAATTACAAGCACACAGAAATAAACTTTAAAATGAATAAGATCATTTATAATATTTATAAAATTGGAAGTCATTACTCGAATGAGTTTTAAAGACACCGCGATACATTTTTTAAAAATATTAGCATTAAAAATCAGTTTATTGAAAATTAATTAGCATTTTGTTAGCTATTCATAATAAAGAAACATAGAATAAAGGTTAAAGCAATTTTTTGTAACATTACTAACGGTAAATGTATTGATAAAATTACCTTTAAAAGAGTACAAAGCTTTTTTATATTAAATTTAACCGAATTAGAAATTCATTTTATTTATAATATCCAGCGATATTAAATATGTTTTGTAATATTTACTATTTCTAAATTTATAGAAATAGAAGAATTTTAATCCATTTATGAAAAATAAAACAAAACAAAATACAGTTATTCTCTTACCATAAAATTAGTAAAAAAAGGGTATTGAAATACGGAGTAAATATGATACTTATTTGAGTAAATATTGCATCTACAGTAGCCATAAGCTGAATAATTTATATACAAAAATTTAGTATTTAGAATGTTTTGCCTGAAAACTTTCCATTGCCAAGTACTA
This sequence comes from Stegodyphus mimosarum, assembly GCA_000611955.2. NCBI lineage: Eukaryota > Metazoa > Arthropoda > Arachnida > Araneae > Eresidae > Stegodyphus > Stegodyphus mimosarum. The sequence goes on along the minus strand of KK120593.1, from coordinate 59,058 downwards.
TTCCATAGTATTTTGCAGATAAGGGTTTTTACTTCTTTCAGAAGAAAAGAAGGCTATGAATATGAAATAGTAGGCATTATGCATAATGATCTTAAAATTCTTAAATTATAAATTGAAATTTTATTTTAGTTTTTTATACGAACACTTTATTTACAATTATGAAACATCTTCAACCTATTTTCGAACTTATCTTGTCCTCTATATCGAAAAATTAAAATTTTCCAAATTATCTTGTCCTGATCTTGTGATCAGTGGTCACAGTTTGGCAGAACCCGAAGCAATTTCACACGGCCTGCTATTGTATTTCTCGGACATTAATTAGCATTATTATGACAAGAATTTGAAAAAAATGTTTAAGACTTTAAGGATTCAGAATCCAGTTTTCCATTATTTTCATTAACAAAAACTAATGTGGGTAACGCCTCAGAAAATAATACAAATGGAATTAATTTACACTGTGATGCAAATCTTATTCAACGATTTGATGATAAAAATTTGATTAAATTTTATTCGTACTCGTCAAAAGATAAATACTTCTCAGTTACAAATTTCTACGCCAAGAATAATCACTTTGTTTAGGAGTACATGTGAACAATTTTTTTCCGTAGTTGAAAATTAATAAGAAATGAACTAGATTGCCGATGAATTCATGATAAAAGAAGTTTATAATTACCTACATACAAATATGCAATTTTTCTGTAAGCATCTGAAAAATTTAGGAAAAAAAAAAGAAAGCGAACTGGTTGTCATTATTTATTTTCAAGTGGTTATTACGAGACTCTTGGGAAGTTCTCGTAATTTGTTTAGTTTTAGTTTAAGTTAAAAGTAAGTTATTTAGCAGTTGCTTCAATATATTGGACTTATTTCTATAAAAGGCAGACTGAAAATCTAATACACTGGTTATCATTATTTAAGCAAAACTCACAAAGATGACAATTACTAAAAAATTACATATGGAATTTAATGAAACAGAACCATAGTATACAGCACATAGTTAGGTATAAAATTACCTGAAAAGAAATTACTAGACAATTATGGTATTATAAAAATTAGCATATGTATAAAATGAACAGATTGGATATATCAGTTTGGTATAGGAAAATTACGTTCAATATGGAGTTTGATCTTCCCTAGAAGCAATACAGCACATACAGCGATGTGTGATACAGTCAATTACGTATACGGTCTATCAGTTCCGTAGGAAGTACAAGCCTCTGCTCTTGCAAAGCATTTGCAAGCGTGGCAATGGTAAGAAGAGGAAGACTGAGAGCAGCCATACGTCTTCCTAAAGCATCCCAAACATGCTCGATAAGATTCAAGTCTGGTTATCGAGTTGGCCATTCCATGCGCTGAATTGTTTGCTGCTGAAGATAATCATCCACGATGCGAACTCTGTGTAGTCTAGCATTGTCTTATCCTGTAGCAGGAAATTATTACCTATTGCTTCGACATAAGGGCGCACACAAGCTTTAAGGGTGAGGCCTGAGCATTTATAAGGCCTCTATAGGCTTGAGTATTCATGATTCCGTGTGGAAAACATGGAGGTCTGTGCGTCCACCCAAAGAGATACCACCCCAAGCACAGACACTGCCTCCCCCGTATGCATATCTTTTACTGATGTTTGATGGATGATAACAGGTTCCGTGTTCTCTCCAAATCAAATAACCTGTACTTTCGCTTTGGAGGCTAAACCTGGACTCATCCGTAAAGGTAACAGCCCTTCATTGATCAGTTCTTTAGTGAACATTGTTGACGTGCCCATCTGAAACGTTCCATTCTATTACGTGACGTGAGTGGCACTCAAACGGCTGGTCCCTTCGCGTGCAGACCTCCTTCGTAAAACCTACTCTCAGCTGATGTTGACACCAAATTTTTGGTGGCTACAGCAAGGGAGGATCTGAGTTGAGTTGGAGATACGGTTCTGTTCTTTCGTGCGCATAGCAACAATATTGCTCATCGCAGTGATTGGCTGTCCTTGGTTGAGCTTCTTGGATGCCGAATCTGTGATTAGAAATTGTTGCCAAATTCTATGAACCACAGAAGGACTCACATTTAGCCATCTGGCTACTTCTGTCTAATTTTGTCCTCCCTCTAGTCTCCCAACAGCTCTCCATCGCAATTCTTCGGCCAAATGATGCCTGGAGGTCATTGTTACAAAATGGCTGCTCCAGATTTTTTTAGCTCAGTATCACAGCGAAATTTACAAGCTTTCTTTCAAACATGCAATTTTATGCTCCTCGCAGATGAAGCACCTCGATTGCAGCGCCGCTAAGTTGCATGCTGCTGTTTTAATCAACAACTCTTATTTGACAACATATTCAAATTTTATATTTATTTTTGGACGAGTAATCGTTATTTTTGTGATTTTTTGGAAACCAGTGTATTTAGCTGTCATTATGTATGGATTACAAAGCGTAAGCAACAGAAAATCCTTGCGGATAACAAGCTTTAGATTTTGTACAGGAAATAAGTATAAATTCGAATTTTTACTCTGCATCATTAATGTTACTGTTTATGTATGTTTTGACAAATAGGTAGCTTAAAAAAAATTATTTTTTGTACCAAAAAAAAACCTTTCTTTTTTCTTTCTTTCTTTCTTTTTTTTTTTTTTTTCGGCTCATCAGCTATTTTTAGATCGTGCATTCTTCGGCCCGCGTGCAATATGAGTTTGAGACCACTGCTGTAAACGGGATTTCGTTAGCAGCTAAACGGAAACACGTGCTGACTTCATGCGTCTCAGCATTGATGGCTAGATTTCTTCCATACGGCGTATATTGTTTGCTTTCAAGGTCTTCGCTTTACGTGGGTTGTTTGCATAAATACAGCCCTTTAAAAATATTCTTTTTGAAAATGATCTGCTGGTGAGAATTTGGCGATCAGAGATACTAAATCTACTCACACGTCCAACGCCTTTCATTTTCCTTTCAGAATGTCGGCACTTAAGAAATCAAAATTAGAACGCACATGGGACAATTATGCGCTTCAGGTACTGACCAACATTATTTAAGACATTGTATAAATCTATTTCATAAGTTCTTGCATCGTTTTGTCCTACTAGTTCACAGAATTTGCGTTTACAGCCCACATTTTATCGCATTTTGAGAATTTTATGATTATTAAAGCAAATAATCACCACACAACTGATCAAAGTACTTGAGTTCAAAAACTGCAAAAATAAAAATAATTGTATCCTAAGACTTGGAAACTATTAGCTTTTGTTGTTACCAAATAAAAATATGAGTACAATATTTGTGATAAAGCCTCTGAAATCAGTTATTTATGGAACTTTAAATATTTGCACCAATACTTAACACCGAGGTCTGCCTCTGTTTGTAAAATGAATATTTCAATATTTGAAGTCGGTAATTGCTGTCAAAGGCAATACGAAGAATAAAACTGTAATGTAAATAGGTATTAAAAGGGCGGTGAATAATTCTTACAAACCTGAAAGATGATCGTATAAATTCCTATATGTTGCTAGAACATTGTTACAGTTTTATGGGTGTGAATTCTGACTAATTTATTATGATCTCTGAATTTGCAAGTCTAATAATACAATTCAATTTTGTAAGTTATAACTTTGCATACCAGTTTGTTTGCTATGAGTTTGAATGTATAGGTCGGAGGTGGAATCAGAGAGATAGAGAACTTATCCGAGGAAATTTAAATAATAATAACGATGATCGCGGTAAAATACTTTTGTACTAGATTCGTAGTATATAAGAACAAATGAATTAAATTTCTTCATATAATAAACCTAATTAACTTGTCTTTAAATAACTATTTAATCTCAAACTACAAATTCTTAGAATAAAATTGGTTGGTATTTTAAACCACACGAATTTAAAAATACTTATTAGCATCCAGCTGATTACTATTGAAGAATATTTAGATGGCCAGTGGAATAGCGAAGTAAATATCACAGAATGTTTTAGGAAATGTTTAGACAAATACTTTTGCAAGAGATAATTCTGCTTACCTGAAATCCTTCAATAGCATGTATCGAACTAAAATGAGGATAGAATTATAATTTTGGTTCAAAAATCAAAGAGGTCGTGTCAGCAACTCCATAGCAAACAGCAAAACAATTAAAATTGAAAAAGGTAAGATTTTGTATTGTATTAGTTATATAATGCAATTACAAATAAATTCTAGAGAAACGAATAGATTTTAGAAAATTAGTTCATGGTCTTTTAATTGGTTTTCATTAGTATTCTGGAATGCGGCTGCATTCATCTCCATAAACTGTCTTCAGTACTTAGAAATAGTAACAGATTTAATTAACCCATTTATTCAGATCTATTGTAAAGAATCAGTTTTCCTTTAGGGTATGAATGTTTCAGTTCAGCTGTTGGAGCAGCGTTTTAGACACGCTCGAGCGCTGTTGAAGGTAAGGGTGTTTATAAAGAAAACAAATACTCTTTTTACAACGGCTGTCGTCGATAATAATCTCTGATGAGATACGGTACAAAAACCTATTGTTTTAATATATCTCAAACCAAAGATACTTTTATGAACATTTATCTAATAAAGAATTTAAATAGGATTTTTCTGCATGGATAACCTAAAAAGTTGGTACATTCGAATATTCAAAAAGCAAGTTTCCCACTGAAAGTTAAATACGGAGAATGTTAAAGGTTTCTATACGATTCCTTAGAGATAACTAGCATCCCTCATGCTTGTCTTTTGACTTCGTAAAATCTCCAAAAAGAGGACTTAGAGATTAATTGCTTGAGTAATACTTGCATTAGGAAAGTTATAACGATTAACTGCCTAATCAATTTTTTCTGTCAACCGCTCGACCTCAAATGTTACCTTTCGTGAGTGGGCTAGATATCAGCCTTTTCTTAGTTCACTGTAGAAACAAGAGATAACGAAAAATGTAAACGATAACTTAAACTGCATTTCCTCAGCTCTGGTGAGTTGAACTTCAAAAATAATACAGCACAAACTTTTAAATATCCTTGACTACAGCTACGGTCTGGAATTTCACATTAAACTGACTGACTACAACCACTGTGATCCTAAGCGAAATGACTGCACTAAATGAGTAGGAGACACTAAACTCTCCTAATACTCAATACTAACCAAAAACCGGGTCGAATGTCAGGTGTTCACGTTTATTCTGATTAGCAGCTTCCGCTTTAATAGGCAAGCAGACGGCGGTAAGTACTACTATGTCTACTACAAGTCATGTCGGTTACGATTCTTCTTCTCAGTTCAAACTACGCCACTTCCCATATAATCTGCGTAAATCTCTGGACTAAGCGGCTACGTGACGAAACGAGGCATTAAGAAAAGGATCAGTTTAAATCTTAACTGTTAAAAATTTTTACTAAATGATGATTAAAATATGGCTTTAACCATACGGTTTGTCAATACTGATGGCTGAACTTCATTCTCCATTTCAAGGGAAATTAGACCAGGATAAAATAAATGAGATGATTTCTAATTCTTCTTGATTTCCTAATTGACATTCTGCCTGAAAGATTTACTACGGTATTTATTTTCAAAGGTTTCTTTAGCTTGCTTCTCGTGTCTTTATTATGCCTTTCTGAATTATATATATCTGTAAAAAAATTCTTTGTCCATCATGCACCAAAACATTAAGTACTCCAATAAGCTAAATTTGGAACTGGATGTTCGCTTGAAGGTTTAAAATGTATAACAAAATACAAAAAGACTATGTTAAGCCGTAAAGATGTTTCTTCACAGAAAAAAATGTTGAAAATTCATAATCTCTCAATTTTAGAATTATGATGAAAATTTTTGGTTAAAAAAAATCTGCTTTCGTGATTATGTCTTGTTCTTTTGTTCCGAAAAAATAACTAAAGAATACGTGTAGCATTTTTGTATAGCATCTATTTTGGGAAAAAAGAATCCTTATTCTATTATTTCTTATTCTTTTATTCTATTTCATTATTATTCACACTAATTCTGTATACATTCTAACACGTCAGCAAATAATGTGTCTCAATTGTGTTATCATTTTAAGTCTTAAATGTTTCTTTGCTATCAGAAGTTACTTCAAACATTTTGCAGACAAACTACGTATTTGTCTGGTGTTTTTAAAACTTACAAGCACCAAATGTTCGCGATCTCGCACAATTTATTAATGAAATCTCGGTCAATTTTTGTAGTAATGAAAAGAGTTTTTTTTAGTAATTTCGGCTGTTAAAATATTTTTTCCCTCATACATGTTTTTCCCTGTATGGAAAACTTGGGAAAACATAAATTTCATATATTTATATTAAAATGTGTTAAGTGAACACAATTTTATGCGTTTCTTAAAACTAGAACTAAATATCTATGAGTAATCAATCAAGAAATATTTAGTCACGCAATTGTTTTGAAACTCCCTAAATACAGGAATCTGAGCTCGAGCCTTTTTATCCAAATCAAGCTTCGGTAGAAATTATTTCTGTGTTACTAAAGAAATATTGTGAGTTGCTGAATTGATATTAATAGAATCTAAAAGCTTTCAGATTGTTTAATGAGTCTTATTCTGACGGTGCAGGAGTTGGTATTTTGCTTTCTCTTTTCGTTCTCAATGCTTCAGATGACGAAATAAAAAGAGGAATAAATAACATTTTCTAAATACACGCCCTAAATAACACTTTCTCAACGTACTGGCTCTACAATTGGCTTCCGAACTAAAAGGTGGTGAATGATAATTCATCATCGCCAGTATTTGGGATCGGGGTCCGCTCCTTTCCAGTCGCCATTTAAGTGTAGAAGATTGTAAGGGTTTTTTTTAACCTCTTTCCCGAGTGCCTTCCTGGTATAATAGGAAAGCCCATCCAACCAGCAATCTGGAAGTCCGGAGTTCGAATCCCAATGACGGCATTGCACATTTTCATGTTTACCGATTAGACAAACCTAATGACTTTATAAATTTTTCAACTAAATTTTCTCCCAGAAATAAATTTTACGATTCGCTTTACTTAGTATCACAAGATGATATCTGTCAAAGGAAGTGACTCATTTTATTAATTGGAAAGAAACAAATGTAAAAGAACTCACGATTGTCTAAAAATATTTGAAAAACTGACTTCCTCAGAGAATCACCGTCATAGGTGAGCAAACTTAAGTGGAGGTTAGTCGATACGTAATCGTAAATTGATGAAACATTCTTTTCCAGAAAAAATGACTTCGGCAGAAGAATTTAATGAAAAGCTATTTTCTTTGTAAAAAGAGAAGCATGAAAGAAATCTAGTGGAGCAATGAGTTCGAATATAGAAGCAATCTTCTATATGTGTTCCAAACAAGTTTGAAATAGCTAGATCGTACTTTTTCCCAACCTCACCGCAATTAAGTAAAAAAAGTAATTCATCGATCGACGTATGAAGCAGAAACGTACCTTTCATAGTATCATGGAAAGTGTAGCAGGAATATCTCGAGAATAAAGAAAAAAAGAGTTAAACTAAACAGACAGAAAGTGAGTAAGAAAGACAGGGGAAGAGTTATTTACGCTAGAATGCATACGATAGTATGTTAAGTGCTGAAAGCTCACTAAAATTAAAATCGAAGTCCAAGAGAATGTAGAAAGAGGAATTAAGTGGCTTATTATCCCCTGTTAACTAGCTGATGAAAACTAAACTAGCGATAAACTGCTAGATGAAAAGAAAATTAAAGAAAATTTTGCTAACGGTAGTTTCGTTAATGAAATTTGATCTGTCAGGAAAGAGGCAGACTCTAAAGAAATCTTACTGAAATTTTCTGAAGATAAAAATATCTGTCAACATTTGTCAGTAATATGCTTATTTTCAAACAAAACGTGTAATCTAAGAGACAGCAAGAAAACAAATATAGTCCACATATAGATTTGGCGTAATTCATAATTCAACGTTTTGCCTCCAAGCCCTGATCAATCGATGAAACATTTTGAAACCGTATTTTCTTCCGGGTCTGAAATTCATCCTTAAAAAGTCACATATTGGTCATGAAGCCAAGTTTTCGCTATCGTTTTGAGTTCAAAGGCTATTCTGAATTATTTACGATGAATATGTGTCTTCAGGTGGACAAATACCCGCCCCCGAAAAAAAGGAAGGACCTAGGTAGACGTTAGGCTGAATGAAGCATAATTGTCTGATTTGGGCAATGGGAGGGGGTGGTTTAGTGTTCTGCAGATATTCTGCAATTTCGTTTCTTTTTCACTGCTTCATTCAGTTTGTAAAATGTCTTCCAATATTTTTACTTGTTTACAATTTCTTTTTCCTCCGTATGGTCAATGAAAACACCCCAACTTCAAAACACGTTCACTATGATTTTGCACTTGATCTTGAAAGTATGGGTTTCTTTTTGCTGCGAAGGATTTTTGACTTCTTTCGTAGACAGTTGTTTAAAATAAGGGTCGTATAGGTATGCCTATGTTTTATCAGCTGTATTCAAATCATTAAAGATATCGTCTTTCGCAAATGCCTGCAGAAGATCCTGACAAATTGCTTTTCGTTGAATATCACCTTCTTTGTGAGAAATGTGGAAACTCATTTGTTGTGTATCTTGTGTGATCAAGTGCATTCACCACGCTAAGCGCTGTTCTTATGAAACAAAGTAAGGCTTTAATCATAATACACTCACGTTTGTGAAAATTGCAACACCAAGAAGGAATCGTCATAATTGAATGCAATTTAATACACAGTTGAGTGGTAGTGGTACAAATAAATGATTAAAAGTTCAAAGCAAACAAACAAGAACAAGAGATCAGAATCAGTATTTTGTGTGGCCACCACGCGCCGCAATAAGTGCTGCTACACGACGTGGCATGGAGTCAAACAAAGTTTGAATGTCTGACTGAGGAAGAGCATTCCATATCGTTTGTACGCGTACCCAAAGTTCGTCTGCAGACGCAACAGGACGAGGATCACGAGCAAGACGCCGACCAATGACATCCCACACATGTTCAATTGGCGACATATCCGGGGAACACGCAGGCCAAGGAAGAAGCTGTACCTGCTGCGCTGCAAAGAAGGATTTAACAATCCGAGCAGTATGAGGGCGGGCATTGTCCTGTTGAAATACAGCGCCTGGCAAGCTTTGAAGGAAGGGAACAGCTTCGGGCTGTAGAACTTCACGGATATACCGGTTGCTGTTCAGATTGCCCACAATTCGTAGCAATTGAGATCGTCTATGATATGCTATGGCGCCCCAGACCATAACTCCGGGTGTTCGTCCACTGTGGCGTTCGATAATGCACTCCGGAAGGTGGCGTTCACCGGCATAGCGTCTGACACGAATGCGGCCATCATGGTACCACAAATTAAAGCGGGATTCGTCAGAAAACACGACATGCTGCCAATCAGCACGCCAGTCTCTATGCTGATTGGCCCATTGTAGCCGCAGGCGGCGATGGTCGTGCGTTAGGGGGATCCTGTATAAAGGAGTCCGTGCGCGCAGTCCACACTGCAGCAGACGTCTACGAATTGATGAAGCACACAATGAAACACCTGTAGCTATTGACCACAGTGCTGCCAATTGTCTAGAGGAAGCTGTACGGTCCGTCCGCGCCATGCGGACCAGGTGTCTATCATCGCGAGCTGACGTCACATTTCGGGGTCCACTCCCGGATTTCCGAGTTGTCCGACACTCGTCCGTCCACTGCTTCCAAACGCGCATCACTGTGCTGCTGTTACGCTGCACACGAGAGGCTACTGCACGATACGACAATCCAGCTTCACGAAGGTCGATGATTCTCCCTCGTTCAAACTCTGTAAGTTGTTCAAATCTCGCTCTCTTTCGTCGACGAGGCATAAGTACAGATTGAGTTAACGTTTACCACTAGCAGATAACCACCGATAACCATACACGCCTCGCTACAGCCGTCTATTTATTCGGATCCATCAGCCGTTCAGAAGGCGCTGCTCAGCATACGCATGCGCTACGGATTTGCAATTCTAATCATTTGCATATCATGCGCTACTTTGCATTTCCTGAAAATTTCAGCTCACTCGCGTAAGTCCTTCATGGTGTTGCAATTTTCACAAACGTGAGTGTATATACGGAAATGCTCTGATCATTGAATCGATTGATTCATCCTCTTCGCTGACTAAAGTCTTCTGCTGCTGGACTGATCATCGCCAAATATGAAGTGTAAAAATCACATATTGATACTCCTAGTATCAATACAGTCATTCTTGTTTACATACTTTAGGTTTATAGGAACTGTATTTAACAGCGAACTCTTCACCACTTTGCATAAAGAATTCGATTACAGCACGCTGAATAAACAGGATTTTCTGTTGATTTGTCATTACAGCTCAAATGCAATGAAGATAACAAAATGCATTAGTTCATGAATTATTTCGAAGAGAAAGCTCATACTTTATTGGGATTACTAAAAAAAATACAGCAATTGTGTCCCACCACGCATAACTTGTCAACTCGCCTTTGTAGTTTATATGAAGGTTTAATTTTAGTTAGTAAAAATACTATAAGTCTCTTCTCTTATAGATTTACCACAATAATATTGCTGTGGTCACAGCTCTTAACTCATGTAACTGAGTAATAAATGCTTTTATAAGAAACGTAAGACATCATCAAGGTCTCTCAAGTACTGTCTGGGCTTTCTAAGCCTTTCGAGTTTGATTCAAATTTCACTGTGATGTGATATAATTACCAGTTTCTGAAACTCTTGCATATTCGAAGAACCCAAAGCTGTATGTAAATCCAACTGTAAAAATTTGTTTAAAAACATTGTAAGGTTTATCCTAAGCTTATAACAGTTATTTTAAGTTTGTCATACTTTCCTATCCCTTCTAATTTCAGCTTACAATTCCTTACCAGAAGAAGTTTTTAGAATCGCGTTAAATGCAAATAAGTAGTAGATAGTATTTAAGTCGAAGTTCCACTGGCTTCGGTAGAAAGGATTAGGGTTCTGAAGCGTTCGCCTTTTGGCTACGTCTCTCTAAGCTGTTACTACACCCAGCCGTATTACGTGCCCGTGATAGCTTAGCTAGCTAACGTAATATTACTAGTTAGAAATTGTGTTAGCTTCAGCTAAATCCTTTTAGTTAGTCATTAGTTAAGTTCTTATTTCTTACATTTTTTAATTTAAGCCCAAGTGAAGGCTTTGTTGTACGTCCTGAGAAAGGGGCCATCTGTTAATCTTTGTTTTGAGCAATAAAGGGTAATTAACTCTTCTTGAGTCTACGTTTCTGTTTTTGGACTTAAGCGATTATTCTCTTAGTAGTTCATTAGGTTCCTCAATACTTAGTTAATAGATAAAAGGGAGGAAACATACAGTGGCGCCCGAACTAAAAGTGTGGTGGATGACGGTTCTCCACCAACACCATTTGGCGATTGGGTCCCTTAATCCTCAGTCGCCATTTAAAAGGGGGAGAATATAAGGTATTTCTCCCGCCTCCTTAGCATGCCTTCGTGGTGTAGATATCTAATGTCTCTACAACATAAAGTCTGTTTATATTAATTAAATAAATTTGTTGTAAAAAAGTTTATATTTTTTTAATATAGTTCAACTACCATTACTCGAGCTAATAGGATAAATCGAAATGAATGTCGAAATATGGAACTCGAAAAAGTGTCAACATTTCTCATTAAATCAAATATTATCTTAATTACATTTTTTTCTGCTTGACCCTTCAGGTTTGATGTATCGGAGTTAGACTGTGGGTAACATTTTAAAATAACATACGTATCATTAATTTATCTTACGCACTAACTGCTATAAATTATGGGATGAGAATAAGAAGTACTTATGAGTGTAGTTTAAATGTTCATCATTGATACATAATGCGTAACTAGATTTTTTTGCATTTTCTACCAGTAGACGTTCCCAGTTTTTAATGTCAGTTAGCCAAGCATTTTTAACAACTAGCAAATATATTTGAGAAGTATAATTAATTTTCCTTTAATTATTTCATGATAAGGTACGTTTAGAATGGTAGATAGTACAAAGGAAAAGAAAATAAGGGATTTTAATGCATTTAGAACATGTAAGATGCAAATAAAGCAGGAATTCTTCATTTAGGGAGCAAAGGGAGGGAAGAGAAAAACGTAGATATTCTCCCCTTACAATATCGTCTACCAGAGCATTTACCTTATCAAACCTAACACTGGCTAAAACCCAAAAATATGTTAAAAATTTTTTTAAAAAAAAATTTCTTTTTTCCTTTTCTTCAATATTAGTGCGTATAGTGAATAATTATATACCTTATGGGGTAAGAATTAAAAATTCTCCATACTTGAGGTGAGTAGTTCGTTAGCTTACAGAGAAAGCAAGATTCAGCGTTATTATAAAATTTCAATATAGAGAAAAATATTAATTATGTATTCGTTTAACGGTATATAAGCTCTTCCGTGAAATATGCTTAACAGCAATTACAACAGAAAGCTTGTTTTAAACTTACGTTTTGAGTAAGAAAATACGACATGAGATGAAACCTGTGAGCTCACGCTCTTTAAATATAATATTTGTTATTTACCGAGCCTTCGTTACTTATTGCCAATTTTAAACGTATGTATAAAGACTGGTAGCATGACAAACTGATAACTAAAAATCTGAATTAATAAAATGGCGAATATGCCAGCCTGGACTTATCTGGAATCAAGATAATCTTTAGAAGATTATATTTTGGGAAAGGCAATCTTTGAAGCAAAAATTTTGTGACCAGAACGTTTTAGCAATAAAGTGATAGACATTCTTTTCCAAGTGGTAAGTTTAAAATTTCATCTTTATTCACGACTGTATAAAAGCGATGTAAGTGAATAAAATATGCTTTTGGAATTAACTCTGAAGCACAGCAACACATCTACGAAGGACAGAAAGCAAGTCATGTTACAAAAGTACAATGACATGGTTTTCTAAAAAACTGCAGAACACACGAATAACAAATTAATAGCATGAGCAGAAATAACAGGAATCGAGTTTTAGTAAATAGCAAAATACAAATCTGTATTGGAATTAAAGTGACAGAAAAAGAGGTCGGATGTTTTCAAAAGAAAGTATCATCCCTTTCCGGCAAAAAAAAAATATTTCCCTGCATATTTCCTATTCAACTATCTATAATAATTTAAAATACACAGCCCATTATACTATAAAGTGTTCACATTTTGTATACAATTTCTAACTGTTTTCATAAATTTGATGAAACATCATATTTGTTCAAATATGACGTGTAATATCTGTACAAATATAAATTTGTACAAATACTTATACATAACAGCTTAGGAAATTTTTTGGCGTAACTGTGCTATATTTTATAAGATTCTAAAATAAATAAAATGTGTAAATCTGGAAGGATATGAGCATTTAGCCACACGAAACGTGAAATTTATGATCGTATTTTAATGATTAGGATTCTAGATTTTATTTTAAATCTTTCTTGATTCTAATTTAAATATCACGAAAATAATCTCAGGCCAGACTATCTTACCAATCACACTCGGTCTGATTATGACCTACCGTGGCTAGAATTAGCAAAATTGCTAATTCTATAGAAAACCGTGGCCTAATTAGCAAAATTTTAAGAAGTTCCAGAATTATTCTGTAATTCCTCAAACTTCTATTTTCCTCGCAAAAACAAAGAATGTGGGTATTAGGGGCCTGAACGAATGATGAGGGTGGGGTCCAAACCGTTTTAATTGGTTTCTGGTCACAAATGAAGATCTTATATGCGATTTCCATTCATCACTTATCAATTCATAAATATTGTGTATGCTGTAATTTATTCAGAGTACACTGAGGTGATATCCATCCTATTCAATCTTCATAATCGGTTTACGCGCTACAGACGACTGGCGAAGTAAAAGGTGATTCGGTTTTTCTATAATAAATAAAGGGTGTATTTGAGCTCTTGGTCACGTTCGACCAGGAAACTGAAGCTCAGGTTTTGGTAAATAAAATTGTGTAGAATGAACATTTTATTCTGACAGCTTAAAATACTATGCTAGTTATACTACACAGCTTAGAGAAATAAAGCAATGTGCTAATTCTTCACCGACTAGGTTAAAATGAAAGATATTTATAAACACTTGATTTTCTGCGTGATGTGAATGCGTGCGCTGTTTTTAAATCAAGTTTCGTTGGCCTAACGCTTTAACTTCTAACTCCGAGCAATGTAGGCTGGGAAGACGTTAGCAGGAAGAAAACAACAGCTCGCATGCATGTTCTAGTTCTGAAAAACACGCGCTACTTCAAATTCACCACGTGATTGCTTGAAGCGTTAATATCCAGCTTTTTATCAATGAATATGCTAAAGAATGAAATAAAGGACAGGCGTAATGGATAGAGTTATATTTGATTTTGTTGCGCTTTGCTGACTGAATCACAGTTCACTTGCACAGTGATAATATTCAATGATATGTGATAATGAATACGGAATAGAATGAAATAAAGGAATTATAATGTATGAATTCGCGCTTTAACTTTGCATTTTGCATAAAAAGGGCATACATTGAAATTCTAATAATTCCATATCTGTTTCTTAGCCCCATAAAATAGAAATAATCACAACACAGAGAAAGAGAAGCAGGAATAAAAATATTAGATGGTAATCCAGCCTTGAATATTATATCGAAACAGAGGAAGAAACTGTAATCTTAACTGCCTTTCAACATGTTCTGAAAACAATGCTGAGTAATTAATAATTTTTAATTTTTCAATATTTCAGTATTAATAATAATTTGTCAGCTTATTATTATTTTATTGGCAGTTAAATAATTTGATAAAAATATTCAGATAAGGTATGTTGCTGTACATTAATCTGAGCAAATTACATGAGATTGTTATCAGTACATTTCTTGCGACAAATAAGTTATTAATTAATTAAATTAATTCAGTTCCCTTTCGGAATTCTATACTTTTCTTTTGAAAATTTTAATGCAGTATTTACTCAAAAATATAATCCTCCACTTTTTCCTAAAATTTCGTAGTATCGTATAATCGGGTATTTTGAAAAATGAAATTGCAGAATGAGAAGAAGGAATTAGATTATCATAATATATAGAACAGTGCATTATTTAAGCTCTAAACAAACTTTTCGCAGGAAATTACGTTACATATAAACTGCATAACTACCGCTAATTATAATAGCTGTGTTAAATTGTTTGATTTCCGTTTAGGCCTGCATCCACCTTATTGCTCACAGGTATGCCTGAATGCAAACAGGTAACAATATATCATTAACACTGCTCTTGCGCCACAGCTAGCGGTACAGATACTTCAAGGAAATTCTGAACAAGGATGGGAAACTAAGGTCTCTTTCATAGAAATACTCCGAGACGAAAAAAATATCCACATACATTTTTATTTCCTAATGTTTATCCTAAAATGTCGTAAGGGTTTGATATCCTAGTGGTTCGTAATTTCACATGAATAAAACGGATGAAGCTATCAAAAATCTTTTACTTAACAGGAGGCAATGTACTAAAAAATGCAGGAAATTCATATTTGCAGCTCTTTTCTACAGCTGTCCTCCCCCACCGCGTTCTTCCCAGATTTGCTTTCTAGGTAGTTTCTCTGCTTTTTTCCCTTAAATTTATAGCTTTTCCAGACGTCCTATCAGAATTATATGCGATCCAGACGTCCTATCAGAATTATATGTGACATAAAGGTAAATTTTCATTTGCCACGTGGCCCCACAACAGGAATTTGCATCCCAGATAGGATTTCCTATTTTATTCCTTCTTTCTTTCTTTCTTTCTTCTTTTTTATTTTTTTAAATCTCTGAATTCTTTCAATTGTAGGGGCTCCCCTACTTTCTGGGGTTTTTGCAGCAGAGAGTTTTCGGGTTGCCGCTTTCCGTGGCACACATAATTATTTTGGCACGTAGTTATCTTATTGATAAAGGGCTCGATGTACCCAAAGCTCAAGACTTCTTATGCTACCCGCCAGAATTCTCCACACGTTTCTATATTGATGATTATGGGTTTTCCCCTCTTCAACAGAAAACAAACGATGATGCAAAGCAGTTACATGAAGAATTCTTTTCTAAAACTTCGGTCCTACCGGAATACGCAGCAAACTCTTATGGAGAACGGGAATTCTCCTTACTGATTATTTGCTGTATCACATATAGAATGATAAATTAAAAAAAGAGTAAACGTAAAATATAACTTATAGCTTATTTATTTGCTTGAAATAGAACAGCTTACTTGAAAAGAACTGCCATTTTCAGAAGGCTACGTTACTGTCTGCTTTAAATATTATATAGTTTCTGATTTCATTTGGGGAAGTAAATCATCAAACATTATTAAATAAATTGACAGAAAAGTTAAAACATTATTGTAGCAGACACCTCCCCCTCCTGATTTATAAATTTTTAAAAAGGAATTAAGAAAATTTAAGTGGTAAAAATACTGTAACCATAGATTTAATTCTAAATTTCCATAGCCGTAGACACGGTTTATGTAACTAACAGACTATTAACAGCTAGAAAATGTCATCAATTCAAAATTTTCCCTATGCGCATTGTTACTGCTGAAACCAACAAGGAATAACACAATTTTAACTATCTAGAGGTCATCAGATTAATTTGGAATTCATCTTTCGCATCAAGTTGACATGGTTGGAAGCGACAAAATCATTCCTACAGCCGGACCGTTTTAGTTGTAGGATTTGAACCCGGGACGAAACTACCACTATCGTTTGGTTTTAACCATTCCGACTCCCGTAAATCTCAGGGATATTCTAATAGTTATGTAACGCATCATCAGCATCATTATTTTACTAAAAAATTCATGAGTTAAATTCTTAGTGAAAGACTAATACAGAATTTTGTTCAAAAAACCCCCTTTTTGTTAATCTTTTGATGAAAAAGACCGTTTTTCTACTAACTGTCCTGCTACGCAGAGTATGGAATAAAGTGAAGAATGAATGTTAATAAGAACACTTTATAAAGGTTAGCCTTACTGTATGCGTACTAAGTTCTGAAAATCTTCTCCAAGAAATTCCTGAAGTATAATATCTCTCATACAAGCCAGCATACGTAAATTAGTGAAACATAGATGTAGACTCTTTTAACACTTAATGCTGTTAAAATGGACTCTTGTGTGGGCTGTTTATTTTTAATTTATTCGATTATACGGTGCAGATTTTGGTGGGAACTTAATATAACAAAAAGTTAACTTAGAAAGAACTACCGTATTTCCTTGTAGGTGCGGCCCAGCGGTGGCTAAGACAAACTGGTAGTTCGTCTGGGGTTCGAATCCTAGGGAATGGCTTGGCTGCACAGGCCTTTTCGCGGCTTTCTCCATGTTTAACGTGTATACGAGCCAGTTTCCCTTAGAAAGTCCTCCATGAAGGCATCTCTTTCCTTAGGCAGATAGCTCTAGTGTGCTTTTCGATAATTAAATAAACCAAACCAAGCCTTATAGGTCCTGTGGTAGTGTGAATGGTAAATAAATCCAGCTAGCAAATAGAATAGAGTTTGTAGTGTAAAGGGCTACAGCATCAAGTTAATAAACTGGAAGAGCTGTGTTCTGAATCCCTTCGCAGATCCAGTCCATTTTTCTTGTCTAGAAAAGCCTAATAATCTCTACAAACGCAATTTAATCCCTTAAGTTCACTTAATAAACATTTTAAGCTCAGAAATGTTTGTAGGGATTTATATTTATTTTAAATAAACAGTTAAATTTCATTTTAAGTTACTTTCCTATAAGCCTTCATTCCCCTAATTGTCAGTGCCAGAATATTTAAATTTGGTAGCGCGCGTAAGAGATGCAAATTCTACCAGTCGGAGAATAAGTTTAAATATCGACGTTCCAGTAGGCAAAGTTAGAGAGAGTTTGGAAAATCTCTGGGCGTGCTTATAAGCAAGGTTCCGCTTAGTAGTTATTGCCGGTTAGACGGGGCTTAACAGCTATTACCTTGCTGCCACTAGACTCATCTACGCACTGTATGATACAGGATTGTATGAGCCCTGTAGTTTAATTCTACTACTTGTGAATAATCTCCTATTTTGAGTTCCGATTCTACTGCTTTAGTTACCGGCTAAGTAGAGGCGTAATAGCGTCAAGTTGACGCATTGTAAATAATTTAAAGAGTTTAATAAAGGGAGTTTTAGCCATTCTTCAGTGCAATCACTATTTCTCAAGATTCTGCACGACAGAAAGACAGTAGAACCTTACATGTTTAACGGAAAGTTTAGTTCTAAAAGTTGACCAAAATCTTTGTAGTCTTAGTACAGTACGAAATTTACGCTGTATTATGTCTCATGATTTCCGGCATAATTTGGTAGTGTTGGGAGATAAAAAAGCCAGTCAATCAACCAATGTTTAAACGATCATTAAAAACATTTAATTTCATCAGTGATTTCATGTAGATAAACGGCAACATCATCGTTTCTGTGTTTTCATGTTCAGGTATTCCTCTTCAATTCAAAGAATACTCTTAATCTGAACATACAGAGTTATATTCATTTGCTTTTGTTTAAAGTGATCCCATTTTAACATAGACTACACTCAGAGACAATATCCTATTTATAAAGGAAACATTTTCTGAATTCGAAGGTCTGACATGTATTGTTTTGAAGAGAGAGAAAGTGAAACTTTTAAAACGTCATTGAAGCAAAGACAGACGAAGCGTTTTTCTAGGTTATAGTAGATTTGTAGGGGATGGGTTTTCATAACTAAATTAATCTAGAAGAACACAAAACATCATCCATTTTTAGGCAAATTCAAAAACTTTGTTGTGAATAAAAAACAGTTTCCTTAGAAAATCCTCCACAAAGACATCCCTTCCTTTAAAACATTCCTTTTCAACGGGAGCTTTAATAGTCCTCTCCCCTGATGGGAACAACGAAGGGATGTAGGGGGCGTTACTGGTTCGAGCAGCAGAACAGAGTCATTGTGCAGCAAACTGGCAATAAGAACAATATTAAAAAATTCGCTTACTTCAACTTTTAAAAATTTGCTTTCTTAAACCCTTTAAAAGCTTGTTTTCTCAAACCGTTCCTTTGAGTTCATCTGTTTATTCAAATATGTTTATTTTCCATCTTTGCAAGGATCATGTTATTAGACCCATCGCATACGTTCTTTCAAGTTGCATGTAGTTTCATTCTTCCGTTTCAAAGAATCGAAATTTAAAATCTACCAAAATTCTTCTGAAAGCGCGAAAACAAATTCGTACTTGCAGAGATTATTTCTGTATCTACCGCTGCGCCTGACTCTAAAAAATATACACATGAATTTGTGTATTTTTTTCAGATTCATTATTGTAAATCTTTCATCATTACCATTTTGCTTCCGTAATACGTAATGACTTTTAATTACTAATTTGATGCTGTGCAATTAAAACCTTAAACTTTCTATACTATTGAATGTGTATAGATTAAATTCAAAAGACATGTAGTATAACATTGTTGCAACAGTAATGGCGTTACGCAAAATAAACCTCGAAAAGAGGAGCAGAGCGCCAAAAAAGGGCTCTGGAAACTATGCTCTAGAGAGATAGCCTACGCATACTTTGACATAATTAATTTTACAAACAATAAGAATAAAAATTTTGCTTGCTATTGAAATATTCTAAAATTTGAAAGCTTAAAACTTGTATGTGTGTCACAGAAATACGAGGGAATGAAGGGTAGAGAGATTTATACACATAATTATCATTTATGTCGAGGTAGAATTTCCTCAGCATAATTATCTGAAAGTCGGTTTCAGGCATCTGTACTAGTGCTAGAAAGAGTCATAGAAGATATATATCATGAGCCAGGGTTTTTAGCCTATTCTGAGAATCTCTCATTCATGCTTGTCTTTTCAGATGCCACGAGGCTAGTTCCTTTTCCATTTCAAATAACGTACATCTTAAAGATCCTCATATTTTAAGCAAAATTTGTACAAAATGCGATTGATGAAGTTTTTGCTGTCTGTTCATTAATTTTTTTCCTATGAAAATTTTGGCAGTACGTATTAAAGTATGTATTGCGATACTATATATAGCCATTGATGAAGCAATGTTATTTTAATATTCATGAAATTCAGTTGGAGTTTTTGCGTCTAAAATAGGGCAGTTTCATAAATGGGTTTTAAATATTTTTAGTTAATTAAAGTTGACGTTATTGTAGGCTTCAATACATGAAATGCCTGTCATTTTATTCGCAAATTCCTTCTAGATAAAGCCGTATTTCTTCTCTTCCTTGTCACATAATTACGATAAAAACTTTGGAAGTTAAAGGAGATTTGGTTAGAATACAGGTAATAAAAAATGTAACTAAACTTTTTTACTTTAATGCACCCATTTCTAAAAATATTAAGCTTGGAAGAAAGTTTTAATGAGCGACAAAATTCTGTAATGCGCCAATATTAATATGCCGTCTTCTACTACAGAAAACAGCTCGTTCTGTGTCTCGTTTTGGCTGACTTTTGTTATCTAAATGGAATATACATTTTGATTACCTTCATCGAGAAAATTACTGTATAAAACCAAATCAAGTTTAATACAAAGTTGTATTCACATAAAATGCTTATTTTGTCATACTGTGAAGTTATCTTCTTTACCTGTTTTCTCATTAAATTTTGATAATTTGAGGCTACAGTGGAAGTTTAAACCTTGATTAATTGCTTGCTATAAGAAACTGCTTGAATTACCCTAACTCTTCAAAAACAAAATCAAGCCACTGATGAATTCTGTTACGCATAAAATAGAGGATAATTTTAGCATGTTTGCTTAAAGTTCCTTAAATTATAAAAAGGAGAGAAATTCGTTCCAAACGTTTTCAATAAATATCATAATGAATAAAATTAAAGAACTTCATAATTAAACAGAGCGCTTAACAAAATACAAAAATAACGAGATAAAAATTTTTAAAAAAGAAAAGAAAAAAAGGATGTAATTTTGTTAAAAAGATTATTATCGGCTTGTTAACTATGCTGATGGCTATAAAATTTACAGCTTTCTTTGCGCATAACAGTAATTATTTAATACGTCTTAAAATTTCAGGAAATAATGTATGTAGATCTTCCTTACTTTTTCTAAACCGTGGCGAATTTTGTATTAAAAATATATTTTGTTATGTGTCTGCAATATCTGCAGGTGTACTATTCAGAAAAGATTTCATTTATGTAGAACTGTCAGCATATTGCAAAATATTAATTTCGTAATGTATTATAAACGTAATAAATCCGAAATATTTACCTTAATCTTTACCAAACTAGGAATTAATATCAGTACAGAAAACTGAAAAGATAGTAATTTGCTGAATTGAAATGATGGGTCAGGGATGGATACTGCAAAACAACGAAGTCTGTATGCCTAACAGGAGGAATGGCATCGTGAAGTGTTTTCAAAGATAGCTGAAATGGGAAACAGAGATTTCTAAGCTTAAGGGGTAAAAGAATAACTCATGTGAATAAATAAGACAGCTTTGAACTAGGGAAACTGACTGGCATTCTGATCGTGTGTTTTATACACCAAACTTTCAGCCTACTATGGGAATGAACTTTACGTGCCTGTCTTCCTCATAAGCTATGAAATTAATAATCTTCACTTTGCATCACTTACCTATAAAACATATAGATCTAATTGATGTGAAATTTCGAAAGATTTGATCAGTTAAATTTTTAAGATACATTCCTCTCTTTTTTGTTTCAGTTTTGAGAGCATTTTAAAGTAACTGAGGAAATGACATTTGTAAACATAATTTACTAGACAGATATCCAAAGGCAAAGCAGAATGCACTTAATCATCACTGCGTCAAATAATTTATTTCAAGTTTTTACAATTTCTTTTCATACGTATTAGAATTTAATGCATATGCAGTATTCATTACATTTCAGAACAGAGCTACAAACTTAATCTAAGAGTTTAAAGATGCCTATTGCTTTAGCTTCAGATTATGGAGTTTTCTTTTGATTGTTCTATGCACAAAATTTCAATGTTATTCAGGCTCTTTAACATGATGACGCAGTTTCCTTTAGTGCTCAGTTGTAAAGTTTAACAGCGCTAGAATGAATTATTACGCGTCAGCTTAAAATGACACTTCCGCTGTTTGTTTTCCTTTTCCTTCCACTCATTATTCTCATTACCTTTGTTTGTGACAATGCTTTCGGATTAAAAATATCTGAAGCTGTATGTAATACAAATATGACTTTCGGTATCTAAGCTGAACGTTTCAAATTTTATTCTAATGCAAATATTTCCTAATACAGTTATTTCTTAATCGTACTGAAAAACGTACTTAGGAATTCTCCTCATAAATGATGCGGAAAGAATGTCTAAAAAGATCTATACAAAAACAAAAACGCACTATTTGTATATCACATATTTCATAACAAATTTAATTTCCCCGGGATAAAAAAATTATTATATACATACACCGAAGTGCCATTACATAATGGACACCCTGTTAATAGCATGTAAGATCACGTTTAGCTCTGAAAACTGCCAGCACCCGGCGTGGCATAGACTTCCCAAGGTGCTGATACGTAGCCTGTGGTATCTGGTACCAAGCGCTCACCAACTGGTCCTGCAATTCCCGCACATCGCGACGGGGTAGCTTGGCAACACGAATTTGGTTTTTCAGGTGGTACCACAAATGCCCTATTGGGTTAATTCCAGGTGAATTTGGAGGCCAAGCCATGACTTACATGTGTGACTTCCAGTGACATGAAAAGTCACTGGAATGTTCCTCGAACCACTCCCTGACGATTCGACCTTTATGACATGGAGCATTATCCTGCTGGTAAACACCATGCCCCGCCAGAAATACTGTCGTCATGAATGAGTGAAACTGGTCTGCAATGATGTTCACATAGCGCACAGACGTCAGGGATTGTTCTGTGGGGATTATGGGTCCTAATGTGCTCCATGAAAACGTTGTCCACACAATAATACCCTTGCCCCCGGGTTGTCTCCGTCCAACTGTGCATCCGGGAGCAGGGGATTCGTTTGGAAATCCGCGTATTAGCACACGCCTGTCGATGTGATGGACCATAAAATGTGATTCGTCGGACCGTGCAACATTCTTCCACACTTCTAAAGTCCAGTTCCGATGTTTCCTGGCCCATTGCAGACACAGCTGGCGATGACGGGCCGTCAGCGCAGAGACATGCTTCAGCCTCCTGCGTAGGCACATACGCAGCAATGTAAGCTGCACAGTGTGTTGAGAAACACTGTTTGGGTCGCCACTGTAGCTGGTGGTGATTTCGGCTGTTGTAGCTTTTCGGTCTTGGCTAACAATGCGTAGCAATCTCCGCTCTCCTCTGGAATCAATGCCTCGTCGATGACTTACTGCTGGCCGGCTACTTGTTGTTTCACCATCCATACACCGCTTTTGATATGTGCTCACAACAACTGCGCGTGAACAGCCTACTAAACCCGCCGTTTCTGATATTGATGTTCCCAGTCTCCTAGCCATAACTATTTGCCCTTTATTGAAGTCTGATAAATCAGATACTTTTCCCAATCTGTCGCTCATCGCGCTATGTTTGGAAAGAGTCAATGAAGTCAAGACGATCACTGGCACACATCGCGGAGCGCGGCGTCACCAGTTTCAGTGTTTCGAAAGATAGTAATGTCAAGATTATCACTGGTATATATCGCGAAGCGCCACGTCACCAGTTTCTCATATCTATGTTTTGAAAGACAATGCATAGCCACTTTATATACTCCAACATCAGCCGCGCTCGCACAGTGGATTTGTTCCTGGGAGAGCCCATTGTTATAGATGGAGGGTGGTCATAATGCAATGGCGCTTCCGTGTGTATACGTAATAACTGAAAGTTTGGCGGAAGATGAAAACGATTCATGTTTAGTCATGGCCGAAAAAACTGCTGCGTAGATGACTGGACATTATGTCGTAATAGATGATCGGATGAAATTTTAGAAGCACGACCAGCTTGATAGATAAGCAATTCTTGAATGACTAATTTCTTAATACATAATTGTGGAAGACGAGGGCTGCTAAACGCGCCCATGATTTTGAAAAGGCGAAAAAAGAGAGACCACGCAGCTATTAGCTATTTATACAAGACAGGTGCGCAAAACACAGCTAATCTGGGATTGGTTAATCTTGGGTTTTAGTTCCATTTTTCAAGCAGCGTTACGTAATTTGGAATGATCTCGAATTTGGGAGAAAAGATGAATTTAAATGGAAAGCACCAAATTTATAATGTTAAGTTTGAGGTCGCCAATTATTTTTTAAAGCAGCTATCGTATTTTGTCATATCTTACATATATATATATGTCATGAATGGGTGGCTATATATATGTACAGGACATCATCAATAGGACTTACTGAAATGGAAAACAAGGAAAGAAACTATGGTTTTAAGCAAACATGAAATTGAAAAACACAAATCGAACAAAGGTTGAAACAGGAAAGGACCATTTGGCACCAACAATCCAGATCTTCAAAAATAATTAGCAGATATTAAGACGTGCGTTTAATGAGTGAGCAGAACACGCAGTCCCGTCGAATTCCGAACGAAACAGTTTTACCCATTTTTTGATTAATTCTCGCTACTTTATCCTTTAAAGAAAATGGGAAGAAGGGGGCGGAAGAAATGATTTTTCATACTTTTGTAAAAGCGTATGTATGCGCATTTTAAAGATTTTAAAGCAAACTAATTTTTAATCCTATTAACTGAACCACGACAATGATTTACATCTATACTCTGGAAGTGCATGTTTTAACATTTTTAGTAATAACATAACTTGGTTATATTTCATAAATATAATGATAGTTTTTTAATGTAATAAAAATTTTTTGGCCTTTGAATTGATAGTGTCTGGGCGTGTACACACGAAAACATTATGCTTCACATCAGAACGATTTAATACGGTGAACAAAAATTTTGTCTGTGAAATCCATTGATAGACTGACAGTCCATTATGAAAAATCAGAAACAGATGCTATTGAAAGATTTTTCAAGTACAGCTGCTGAGTTCTCTTGTTGGCAATTTCTTACGTTCATGTTTCAACATAAGCAATTGCAAACTACAGAAACTCGCTTCCTACCGTACAAGTATAGTTAATGGATACATATAAGCTCATGTCCATAAATTAAGGATA
>KK120593.1:11330-28637 GCA_000611955.2 Stegodyphus mimosarum | reverse complement strand
TTATTGCGGCGCGTGGTGGCCACACAAAATACTGATTCTGATCTCTTGTTCTTGTTTGTTTGCTTTGAACATTTAATCATTTATTTGTACCACTACCACTCAACTGTGTATTAAATTGCATTCAATTATGACGATTCCTTCTTGGTGTTGCAATTTTCACAAACGTGAGTGTATATGTGTGTGTGTGTGTGTGTGTATGTATAAGTAAACTATATGTACCTAAATAAGTTGTAGAGTCATTAGGTTACTTTAAAGCAGGAGACATGAAATATGTACAATGATGTTACAGGGACTCGAACCTGGGTCTCTTGAATACGCGCCAAGTGTGCTACCGTTACACCACGAACGCATGCTGCAAGGTGGGTGAAAATACCTCATAAAGTTACTAAAAATCTAAATCAGTAACTTAACCGAAATGTGAAGAATTCATGAACCAGCAGCCGATGAAGTCGCAACAGAATAGGTTGCAGTGTTTATATACGGCACGCTGTACACACACAAAAAAAGCTGAAAAGAAGAATGCTGGATGAAGACAGTTATCATGACCTATTTAGTCTAACATTTTGATAAAGAATCATCGCTCGAATTGAAGTGTGGATGGATTTCTAAATCAAATTGTGTATCAGGCGGTGGTCATTAGAAGGCATTGTATGTATTTTTGAAGGCATGAGCCTTTATTACCAGGCGCTGACCAGAGGCCAAGTGGCAAAGTCGCTAAACTCTGGTAGTTCTGTCCGAGGTTCGAATCTCGGTGAACGGGCTAGCTGCATGAGAGGTTTAGTGCTTTTCTCCATGTGTAAGGTGTATGCGAGTCAGTTAGAAAGTCCTACACGAAAGCCCATCCCCTCTCCTTAGGCGGATAGCCCTCGAGTACATTGCCGTAATTAAATAAACCAAACAAAACCCTATACAGGAGCTCTAAAGTGCTTGTTCAATTCTTTTAAAACTTTTCTCTGTTAATGAAGAGGTAGTAATTGCTAACAAATGGTTGACATGGACCACAGTTCGTGATTATTTGAATATAAAAACTAAAGGAAATGCAAGTATACAGAGGAATGTGATGTTCTTAAGCAAAAAATAAATGTGGTGGCAATAAGACACTGGAGGTAATCAATCTATTTAAAACAAGAGACTATAACTGAAAAATAATGTTTCGTTTCTTTACTCGGCTAAACATGCTATATTTCTAGATAAACATGCACAGCTTTTAAATTTCTTATATTCATAATTAAGAGATCTTTGAGAAAATCTGTACTGTATGCGTAAGAGAATTTTAATCTGCCATGGATGTAAAAGATTTTGAAGGAGGAAATATAAGCAAGTTTGACTACTTTTCTTGAGTAGGAGTGGAGATCAGAAGCCCGATTTTCAACTAAGATTAATTTTTAGCAGAAGGCATAATTTTTGTTTCCTTTAGATTCCTTTTTTTTCTGCCTCTCGACATACAGTCTTGTATTTCTTGAATTGAAAAATGTTATTACATTTGTCCTAATACTAATGTTTTATTGCATATCATGCCTTTATAAAAACAGAAACCTTGGCCTTAACTCTGTCAAAATAGGATTTAATTCCTTATGAGAAACAAACGATGCTTATGTACCTAATAAACACAGCGGAGATAATAATTTAGCTTTCAAGCATGGAACCAGAATTTCAAACGGTTTGACATAATACAGTGTGTGGCCTGAAGTGGCTTTAACTATGCTGGTGAAGGGTAGGAATAGAAAGTATCAAAACGAAGCAAAGGGGGTGATTAAAGAAATCATAATGCAAATTTTGAAAAATGCTGTATGTCTATCTCAAAACGTCAATGAAATTGAAAATGGAAAGACACTGATAAAAATATTATCGTAAGAAAAGATTAAATCCCCACCCTTAGTTTCTATTTCTGAAGATATGTTTATCAATTATCCAACATGACTAAGGAATTTGTGAAATGACACGTATCACAAGTTTCTCACCTTACATTTTTATATAAGCAAAAGTCTCATTTCAAACCATGTTCCCATAAACAAAATCTTTTGTTATATCTCCTCACTATAAGAAGAAAAAAACAATTTGGATATTGATTTTCTATTCTAGAGCAAAATATTTTATTCAAAGCAAGTATTTGATTTTATTTCATTGGCAAAGGGTATGTAAGAGGGGGAAGGTATTTTTTCAGACCACTAAATTAAATCATATTTTTTTAAACAAAGGTGCTTTTTTAACAATAGCGCATTCCGCTTATTGGTTTGCTAGAACATACGAACCAAAGTTTAAAAACAAATGTTATCAATATTGTTTAAAAAAATGAAACAACGATTACGGTTTAATTGATAAAGTTTTGAACATTATCTTATTATTTATTTTTAAATTTAAAAAATTCATTCCCTTAAAAAAAACTGACGATTTAACAGTTTTAGCCTTCTATTCAGCGAACCGTGAGTACAAAAAAAATTGATGATAATTGTAGTACGGTAAAAACTGGTTGCAGAGTAGCTGATACTGGAGATTCCTTAACAAAACTCTCTTCTTTTTAAGTGATGTAGTAACTAAGTGAAATCAATGCAAAAAGCAGTTATATATCAGTTTATGAATTTAGATCGATTTATGATTTTCCATTGTTCTTTAAACAAAGGAAAGATCCTGAAAGGCCTTAATATATTAATGGAAATTTGCGTAATGTAATGGAAAATTTAAAGACAACTCAAGTTTAATCATACTCTTGAGGTTTTTGTAATCAGAAATTCCGACATCACTTTTCTTTAGGGGGGCGAGTTATATGCGCTACTAAATTATAAAATAAAATATAAGCTTTTATTAACCATATATTTTCTGCTAAAGCAACTAATACTAAATAAGAGGAACGGGCGTAACGTAAACAAATCGGGAGCTGGGGAAGAAGTATCTGTATAACCCTTGAAAAAGTTAGTACTGTATATTTACTCATATTACGCAAATTTCTGTAGCTTATGATCAGTTGCTTTAATATTTAGTTCTTTGGCGTGTTCTTCATTTACTTAATCTGATTTTTAAAAACAAACGAAAGAATGATAGTAGCAAAATATTAGGACTTGCTAAACTATGCAGGTAATTTTAGAAAATCTCATGAAGTGTGCTCCTTAACACGAAATCAGATTCGAATATTGACAGCGACTGAAAATCTGATTCCTAAAATAACTAATGACGATACATTCCTACTAAAGCCATCAATTGAATGCGAGTAAAATAATAAAAAAAAAAGGCTAAATCCTTAGGAGAACCACGAGTAATGCATCAACACCTGAATTTCAATTAAATCCAATATCCGTATCTGAAGCACTAATAGTATAATTACAAAGGAGTGGACAGTGAAGGCGCCTCGCGAAATTCTTGAGCAAACGAGTTCCTGGATCAAAATATGATGACATAGTGACCTACTTTCTTTGGTGCGACTCTTAGGCAGATACCGCAAGTGAGTATTCAAGATAGCTGTTTTTTTCCCCGCATCGGACGAAACAGCTTGCATCTCTTTTTTTATCCTTCAGCTTTATTTACGAAGCATGTGAGAGTAGGAAAGGGAGGTGAGGAAATTCTCGTTGCATTATTCAATTGCAAACTTAACTGAATCTTTTTCATACATGAAAACATCAAACTGTCATTATCATTCGGTACTTTAATGCAGGTTATCCCATTTTCATAGAAATGTATTAAAAGGTAGTTTATTACGGATTATATCTTATGAAGTGACCTGAAAGAAGTATAAAGCTACTGCAATCATTGATGCAGAGCAAAGAAAACAAAAGAGATAGTCTGGCGCGCTTTTTATGTGGTTAGTTGACAAAATTCTAAACACTTGAAAGCAAGCATTACTAAATCTGAATGGAAGACAAAAACATAAACAATAAAATTAGTAATATAAATCTTTCATATGACCACTAAATTTCTGGCACGTTAACATGGTACTCTAATCCATGAACTGAACTGGTATTCATAATCTTACTCAATCTTTATATATGTAAATAAATAAATGTGCTTGACTCATGATCATCTTATTTTATTATACAATAAAATTAACATTTTTTTAGATATAATGCATGCATGTTCGTCACACAAGTTATACTTAGATCTGTCGCAATTTTACTTCTGTATTTTATATCGTGTAATTTTGTTTTTTTAAAGTAATTAACGATTTCTAACGTGATGAAACATTTGTGAGCAAAATTTTTATAAATATTTAAACTATACTGAAACAACACTGATAACAATAATTATGCTATAATAGTACAAATACTAATATTAATAATTCTAATATTACATTTGTAGCATACTTCAGAGCAGCATTATTGTTCCATCTTGCAACAGACTGAGATATACTACTATGAATTAAAATAAAAATAAATTTGTATTTATCTGCCAACGAATATTAAAATAAAGTTCTATTATTGTATTTAAAAACACATAATTTAAAACGCTTTCTCTGAGCTCTGAAGTATAATAACAGTACACCTTCTACGTTTACTGAAAAAGATGAGCTAAGAAATGCAAAGAAAGAGAGCTAAAAACGTTAGTCGTGACTTCTTTCTTCCTGAGCACAAATACGAAATTACTGCAAGAAATTATATCACACAGTACAGGCTAGATAATATAACTAGTTCCTATTAATATTTATAGGAAGAGTATCTGTAGATACGTAATTCTACATGAGGTATGATGAAACACCATAAATTATGAACTATTAAAATAGTTTTCCTGGAAAAGTATAGAAATAATTTAGAACAGTCCATATACTTTAATTTTTATGTAGAATGTGCCTTATAACATACCCGTGCCTTAATATAATTACTAAAGTTTTTCTAGAAGTTAATTCCCAAAATTGAATTTTAGATTGGCAATTAAAAAAAAATCAACTAGATCTCTTTCGATAAAAGAATTCCTCGTATACTCAAAAATAATGCTGAGAGATAAGATGTATTCTTTGTAAGAAGATTTATTAGTATATATCATAGTCGATTTCATTCCAATTTCTGTTTTTCACATAGAAAAGAAATGGAAACCAAAGGTTTCAGAATTTCTCATGCAATTTACATTAAAAAATTCTCATGTAATTCCCATTCACATGACACTATGATCCTCAGATAACGAATTCCTTGACAAAAAATGATGTAGAATCTAATTGGCTATGGATGCGGAGAAAAGAAAATTGAAGTATTATATTCCATATAGTTACTTACTCTCTCTTTAGCTCTTCCTGCATGCTTTTGAACACTCTTGCTGATGGAACCGGCTCTATTGTCACTTGCCATTTTAATTTTGCGCCAGGTTCCGTAAGATTTCGCATAAGTTGC
Source organism: Stegodyphus mimosarum (assembly GCA_000611955.2). NCBI lineage: Eukaryota > Metazoa > Arthropoda > Arachnida > Araneae > Eresidae > Stegodyphus > Stegodyphus mimosarum. Next base: position 23,328 of record KK120593.1, on the reverse strand, counting down.
CGGGGCCAGGGCGTCCGAGATGCCAAAGGCACTATCACCTGGGTCACTGACTGATTCTCCGCTTCGAACTTCAGCTTCTCACTCTGGCACTGCTCACCTTATTCAACTACCATTCAGCTGCATGTGCTTGAGGTTACTGCAACAGGTAAATGCGTCGCCAAGCATACTCCTAGCTTATCGCCAACTTAAGTTTGTGGTAGCTCAGATGAATAGGAGGAGTAGATAGACAAGGCAGAAAAGTCAGCAGCGGAACATTCCGTGACGCAGATGCGGAAATATAGGATACGCAACTGTTATTCTGAATGGAAGCGAAAGAAATGATATCCTTACGACACTGAAGCAGTGTCGGTAACACTCGCCAATCTGAGTTCCTGAAGAATAAATCCTTACTAAATAATAAGATAACAGAAGATTCTTAATAAATTTTTGTATTATTAATTGAGCTTTAAAGTATTTAATATTTGGTAATTTAAGCTAAAATCATTAGAAATAGCACTGATACGCGTAACACATCTCAGCTAAAGAATTAAATAAATGTCTGTTAGAAAGTTTTAAACGAAATGATTGAAAGATTTAACCCTCAGCAAGATTCATTATAACTCTCAGTTTTAACTAAACTGGGTATAAGCATAAAGGGTCATTTAATCGAGTTTTCTAACTAATTCTTCTCATGAAGTCTATTATTATTTATTATTTTACAAAAAAAGTGTACATTATTGTATTTCAAATGCATAAAGCGATGCATCGTTAATTATTTGTGTATATGTAGTTTTTAAACGGCATCTCGTATTATTGATATAGCGAATAAACTGGACTTTCATTTGCATTTTGCAAATTTAGGAAGTAAATTTTATAATAATTAAGCAATGGAAAGTTTCAGTTCTGTACATTGATATCAGTTTCATTTACAATCCACTTATCTTACTGACGCCGGAATTTGTGTCAAGAAGTCTGAAAACAAGTCTTAGGAAGTTATAAATGGTTTGAAATCTGTCTAAGTTATTTATTTTGGAAAAAAATAGGATTACTTCCCTACTTTCTTTAAAATCAATTTAGAAAAATTTCTTTATCACTGAAAAGATTTTTGTTGCTAAAATTTACATTTTCGAACAGTATATTTATATGTATGAGCTAGCCAGGTGGTTGTACTTGTTCTGAAAACAGCGCTGAAATGATAACAAAACAAAATAACGTTAGACTGGAAATCTTTGGACTAGCTCATTTTAAACGCTCTCCTCCTTCACAAGATTTTCTGAGGCAGCAAATGCCGTCTTTCTAAAATTAGCGGTTGCTCCTCTTCCTGTTATAAAGAAGGGGGGGGGGAGGAGGAACAACAGAGAAAGTAACTAGTTCTTTCCACTTAGCTTCCTCGTTCGTCCTTTCTGCAGTCGCTAGGGACTAAATGGGCTAATTTATTCATTTTAAAGAAGCATATTCTGGAAAAAAATGTGTTGGTTTCAACATATTTTTTCCAGAACATCTTTCAAAATGAGTAAATTAACCTATGTAGTCTGAAATAGTAATATCTTTGCATACTGCTCGTTACATTTCCTAATACGTGTACAAATGGTTTAAAAATTCAAAATTTATTTTAAGCAAATTCGTCTGTATTAAAGGAAATGTTATTTTTGCGTTGACTTTTGTGACAATTCTGGTCACCTGAGCGCAAATTATTTCCAAGGCAATTAGAGTTTCTGCCCCCAATTTAGCTAGCTTTCCTTTTCCTATTATATTATTACATAAAAGAAGTAAGATATTTTGTTTACTTATTTTCCTACTTATTTATTTATTTACTTATTTTCCATTCCGTGACTTGCATTAAATTCTGAAACTCGATAAGAGATGAAAGTTAAACAGAAATAAAGGACAAATGTAACGTAAGAACTGATCGGAGATTTGTTAATATGTAGTAAGCATTAAAATTATGAAATAAATAGTGTAAAAATAAGATGCATTCCTGATAAAAAGAAAAATTTAAAACTCTTCTGGATCTGTGGTTGACTAGAATTTGGGGAAATGGATATGATGTGATTCTCTTAGTGTTTAATTAATTCTCGTTTATTCAACTAACTTTATTTTGAATATTACAGTAAATTATAATAACTTAATGATGAAAGAGTTTTTCCATCTTTCATCAAGGCTCTAAAATCTCCGTACTCTTTCCAATAAATTTGATCCTGGACAATTTCCAAGAAAGGTGCATGCTTAAATTCATGAGATACGATTGCAAGAATGTGAATAAGAGTAGCTGTTTTCTGATATTATATAACCTAACATCAACTTTTCATTTATGACTTTTGCCAACAAGGAAAGTCTTTTATGTAAGACACTTTCTGGCTGCTTAGTTAATGTAAAACAAAGTTGGTAAAATTCTGAACTACACGTAAGCAAAGTAATTGTTCCAACGTAGATAATTGTTTTCTAGAATCAAACGCTAAAGTTTGCAGTATATGCAGCGATTTATAAATTACATAAATACCCAACTATTCAGGCCGTGATCACAAATGAATATCTTCTATTCATTCACATTCATTTTCTTCTCGAAGATTAGTCAACAGTAATTTCAGAATGTCTGTCAGTGACGTCAGGAGGAAACCACTGATAGGATTTAAAGAAAAAAAATAAACAGAAAAAATGTAATTACACCACGCATATTTAAAACCAATATTTTCACAAAGAGGAAACAAAAAACAAATTAAATATTTTCACATAAAATTGTGCTTTTTTATGCATCAAGTGTAGTTAAGAATCGAAAATTAAAAAATTCTGAAATCTTATACCACGCTACACCGGTGACTATTTGTTGGTTAATTTCTAATTTCTAAAAGCCGTAAAATGCCGCATTGGCCATCATAGACAGAGTGCTTGAATCAGAAGTAATTGAAAAATGAACACTTAATGCTTTACTGATAATTAGGATGGTTTCACTAATTTATATTAGTTATATGACTCATTATTCTGTTTTGCAATATAAAGGAGAAAAATCTACAATTTTTTTTTTAAAGAATAAACATTTGTTTACATTTTATACGGTAAAATATATGCCAGTTATTTGAACGCAGCCTTCAAAGAATTTGGAGGAAAAGTTTTAAAAGTTCTCTAAAAAGAAAGGTCTTCCAGTCTGAAATTTCAAATTGATTTTTTAAAAACAGAACTGGTTTTATGCATTCAAGAAGAAATGTATTGATCAAAAAGAAAATAAAGATTGCAGCAGCTAAATTAGTTGGCGAAGATTATTTTAAAAAATTGCTTGAAGATTTTAATGATGAAAAATAAAACTATTTAATAAAAATTTGGGAACATTTGAAATTTGAATAAACAATATTTTGAAAAGTGACAAAATATTGTTTTACATAGTTTATCTTTATATTTACAAAGATTTGATAACTAATGTTTTTCTAATTTTTTACCATTATTTATTAATAAGCATAATGGTTTGATTTTTTTAACCTTATTTATTTCGCGCTGGTAAAAAAGAATGCATGCCATTAAATATTTAAGTAACTGAAAGCAAATATATTACTAACCAAAAATAATGAGTGAATGAACTCATAAACAGGTAGATGATGCAAATTAAGATTCTGCATTTATCTATGTGTTTTTTATTTTATACTGTCGCTCCATTATCAATTATCTGCAGATTTAGGAAATATCAGTTTGAAATTTTGAAAAATCTGGTGTAGAACTCAGTAAACTTGAGCCAATAATACTGACGGAATTTTAAAAGAACAGATGGTTCTTTAATTGGTTAGCTAAATCAACAGATCACTCTTTATTTAATTAGATAATCAACAAATACAAATTAAGGATACAGCATACTAAAACCTTAAATAAATATGAACCTTAAGATGATGCGAGAAGTTCATTGAAATTTACTCATTTCCGCCAATCATTCCGGCGACCACAAATTCCTAATAGCATTTGAAATAGCAACAAAACAGTCATTTTCTTTGTGAAGTCGGCGTCATATAAATTCTCTTAAGTATAAATCTAAATTGTGTCGCGCAGTTCCGAGGTGATTTTGATTATGTCATTTTATCGAAGTCTTTCAATGTTTTGAATATGCTCACCAGTATCGGAATCTACAAAATGTTTATCTATTTTCATATAAGATCACATAGTTTGCCTATTAACGCAAATGGGAGGAACTTAAAGTGACCAGTGTTTCCAAAAATACATTATTTTTCAAAGTAAATACCACACCGTGAAAGACTGAGTGAAACAGACCAAGCTAATCGTCTGGTTAGATCTAATCATCTGATTAGATTGGTTAAGCATGAAGTCAAGCATAATATTTTGACTCGTTCAGCTATTCCATAGGTGCAAAATTTTTTATTGCCTTCGCAGCTCACTTTTTTACCGATTTAAGTCTTAATTAAATTTTTGCATGCCTCCCTAACCGAAGTTATAGGTCAAGGATGGCCAAATTTCAAGACGATGAGAACCGCATGATAGATTTTATGATTAACTTTGGAGAGCCAAAAGTCCAAATTTATATTGGTTTAAAAATAATGAGAAAGGTTTTGAATATAAAGAAACTTTTGAAGTAAATTAATGAATATATGATTAACATGATTGCATATAAATATGAATAAATGCATCTTATATCTACTGTTTTGTATTCATCACGTTAAGTCCCAAGAAAATAAAAATTTATAGTTCTTATACTGGGCAACTGAGCGTTTTTCTTCAGGTAGACCAAGTATTTCCTCCCGATTTCCTTTATACCTGTCCGTTTATAATTATTGTTGTTTTATTTTAGTAGAAGTAAAATGAATCAGAAACATATTCATTAGTCTACAATTACATAAAAAATGTTATTTGAGTAAATTACAAATCATTATTTAAAAAAAATGAGTTTTTATAAATCACGCCGCGCAGTCCTTTTAGAAAGGATAAATTAAATAATACACGTCAACAAGGAACACTACAGAGAAACTGTTATTTGAAAAAGAAAATTAAGGGAAAAAGAAAAAAAAGGGGATTAAGGGTATTCTAAAACTACAACTTCTTATTAAGGAGTACGCTAAAGAAGAAAGGTTGGAATCCACTGTTTTAAGTAACTGATTACAATGAGTATCGTTATTAATTACATCTAGGCCTTTAGTAAATGCCCGAAGATATTTGACTTCAAGACCCATATAATCTAAATTCCACGAAAATATTTTCTTGAGAATTTCTATCATATAAACACCCGGAAGTTTTCCGAAGCGAAGGGAATTTAAGAGAGTAATAGTATAAAACAATTTCTAGAGATGTATTTAAATCAAAATGTTCTGTGGAAAGTGGGTAACGCTAATGAACATTGGTAGCTCAAGCGGATTCGAATCTTAGCGAAAGATATGGCTACATGGACCTTTCCGGTTTTTCCCATATGTAACGCATGAGTTCTTAGAATTATACTCATCGATCTGTCACATATAGACAGTCTTCTTTACTGAAAAAAAAATCAGTTCAATAAGGTAGTCAATACATCAATACTCAGGTAGTTTGTCTTTGCAGAGGGCGTAAATAGTTTCGACAGTATTGATCATTTCCTTGATCTGCTATCTAATCCCTTGCGATTCTAATATTGTATAACTGCTGTTTCAGGTATTTTCAGTTAATAATTTCCTCCTGGATTGACATTTTTTTTCTTTCTAGGGTCATATTTTCAATAACTTGCCCCGCATAATCTAATTCTGCTCTCGCCATTACTAGCAGCCTGTTTTAGTTAACAGACTCTTAACACAATTTTTTTTGTTTCGTTACGAATATAGTGTTTTGAAAGTTAATAGGCTTTTAGGAGTTAAGAACTATATCGTTAAGAATTAAATTCAAGTCCAGTTGCCAGCTTGATGCACTGAATACTACACCACAAGAATACATGAAATGAAGGTTGTAAATTTTTATATTCTCACCTGCCACGCAATGGGCGATTATAAGAAGGGAGAGAAGGGAACGTTCCGTAGTCCTTTCGGGGCCCGAAATGATGTTTTGTCCAATTTTCTTTTCCCCTTGTTGCCTGCCGAGTAAAGTCTTGAAAATGAGTTAAATGAGTTAAGCAAGCATTTCATAATCCAATTTATTTAACAGAGTCGTAAAAATCCTTTAAATAGGTAGGCAGTTATCAAATAACCCGTAAATCTAGAATACTACGCATGTTTATTAAGTAATAATTATAAAAATGCATAATAATACATAAATACAGTTATTTGTTCTGTATTGTTATGAAGAATATTTTATGCAAAGAAGATGATGGAAAAATTCAAGCAAAGAACATCTTAAATCTCTGCAGGAAAAACGCAGAGCAATCTTCAGAACGAGGGAAAAGCAGGTGTCATCGGAAGGATGAGTGCTACGATGAGGAAGAGGCGGTAGTGATTTGGGCGAAGAGCCATCAGAGGACGGGTTTTCGAAGATAAAGGAAGCGAATATTTTGGCGAAACATTAGTTTGGATGATAAAGCATGGTCACGGTGTAAGGTTTTAGTTAAACTAACAAAGTTTTATTTTAATTTAAATCTTTCTATCCCTTCTCATTTTCAACTTCCCGTTAGAAGAAGCGCGCGTTTTCAGCTTTATGCTAATTTGAAGTGGAGCCAAGTTATATTTAAGCAAGAGGTAGAAACTTCTCAGTGTGAGAGAGCTTTTAGTCTCAGATCACGGTCACGTTATTCGACGTTCGCCTGACCAGCTAGCATTTAAATTCTAAGCCGTAGCGCTGTTACGTGATTACTTCTTGAAATAATTCTAAGTGCGTCAGTATTAGTTAAATCTTGCTACGCACTATTTAGTTTAGAAGCCAACCTCGCGTTCATAGCTCTGTGAGCAACAACGATTTAATTTCTATTTAGCTTTAGTTTAAATTAATTTGATTGTTCATTTTAGACCCAAGTGCGGTCTTTTACTTTCTGTATCCCTCCCGAGTTGGGAAGTGGTTGTACATAATTGTGATTTAATAACAGAGGATTTTAAATCCCTTTCAAGTGCAGTTCTTCTACCACTGAATCACAGTATTCTGCCACAGAACATAGCTGCATTCAGCTCCCTGTTTCAGATCAGGGTTTTAAGTTGCCACGAAGATGTTTTCCAAGAATATGCACCGAACACTCAGTCCTGACAACGGAAGAGGATACCCGTCAGTGACTCAGAGTAAAACTCTCTTGTTTCTATTTATTTCATACTGAGATGAAATTTCATCTTCCCGCACTTTATTTCAATGAAGTGAACATTCGGCTCTTGTCAATAAAAATATATTTTTGATAATATTAATAAATTGTATTTAGTCTTTTCAAAGCACAAACATATAACTTCTAAATCTTAATAAAAACTATAAGTACAAATTTTATATCATACCTTTAGAGCATCTTCTGATGTTGCCATTCCGGCAAAGCATAACTCTTTTTCCTTCACGATTTTTACGTAACTTTAGTTAAATCTTAGAACATCTTTTTATTCTTATGTTGCCATTCCGTCAAAGCATAACTCTGTTTCCTTTATTTATAATTCACGATTTTTACATGTCCCTCCACGAAAAGCAAATTCGTTACCTTAGAGACAATCCTGTTCAGAGTTCAGGGAAATAGTCTGAAAAATACAGTAACAAAAAAAAACACAGTTTCTATTCAAACAATGAAATTTAAGAGGGAGTTTCAAAATATGCAGCTCCCCAAAACAAAATGATTTAATGAACATACACTAACATAAAAAGTAAATACGAAAGTATATATATATATAACATATCCACACTATCAGAAAAATACTACAATATTAAATTAATACTACTGGAAGTATTTTAAATTTGTGTAGTGAAAATAAGTTTCTTTATAATTTAATTTTGCTTATGAGTTAACCGATAGCCTTGATAAGGCATCAGCATTCCCGTGTGAACTGCCTTTGCGGTATGTCACAGTCATGTTGTAACGTTGTAATGCTAAGGCCCAACGAGACAGTTTAGCACCATGAGGGGCACTTTGTGTCAAGTAGGTGACGGAAATGTGGTCAGACACAATTTGCACTTTGCCACCGAAAATCCAAGTGTCAATTTATTTTCAAGGCTTCGATGACACAAAACGCTTCTCTTTAGATAGTTGACCATCGTTGTTGAGAAGGAGTTAGTGTTTTGCTGAAAAATGCGAAAAAAATTTAATTATATTTAAATAATGTTTTCATTATTTGGGACGAAAATCGAAACAGCAGAACCAATTCTTAACAATTTTATTTAGAATGTGTTGTTCGCTTACTCTGACGAGTAAAACGAAATTATTTTAGAATTGTCGCGCATTCATTACTTTAACAAGTAAACAAAACTAGTATTCCATGACGAAAAAAAATAATTCAGTTTTACTAATTCTGAAATAATTTTCGCCCAAATAATTATTATTGTTAAATACGTAGAAGCATGCATTTAAAAATAAGTTGTGCTCTAATCTGGGTTGTTTTAGTTTGGTATGGTGTCCTGCCGACTGCGCCAATAAAACTTTCTTGTTTCTTTTTATTTCAGCCCGAGATGAAATTTCACCTTCCCGCACTTTATTTCAATGAAGTGAAAATTCGGTTCTTGTCAATGATAATCCATCTTTGATAATATTAATAAATTTTATTTAGTCTTTTGAAAGCACGAACATATAACTCCTTCTTCTTAATAAAAACTACAAGTACGAATTTTATATCTTTAGAACATCTTCTGGTGTTGCCATTCCGGCAAAGCATAACTCTGTTTCCTTTACTTATAATTCACGGTCTTTACATAACTTTAGTCAGATTTTAGAACATCTTTTTATTCTGATGTTGCCCTCCCGGAAAAGCACAACTCTATTTCCTTTATTTATAATTAACCGTCTTTAAACAAGCATTTAGCACTCTCAGAATCCTAATGACTTTAAAAAAGTTAAGTGATATATTAGAACAGTGGAACCTTAGATCACGAACGCCTCTGTTCATGAACAGTTCGGTTCACGAGTAAATTATCTGAGCAACGCCTCGGGTGGTGACCGAGATTCCAAGTTACGGACACACAAGGTGGCAACATACGATTTTGGGAATTGTTTCAGAAGTGGGTATGCTGTAGAATAACATATGCTATAATATATGCTATAGAATCAACATTCAAAGACTTCTGGAAACGTAATTTCAGTATTTTCTATTGCTTAACTGTCCATGACAAAACTTGGACGCAAGGATTTACAAGATCAGGGATTCATCCTAGCGAAAATTCTGGCCTGAATGGATTGCATAAACTTTAAGGATTTTGACAACTGAGACGTTTTTGGGGGGGGGAGGGGACTATCTATGATATTTTGTCTCTAAGCAAAAAACTGGGATCGGAGGCTAATAATAAAGATGGTGAGAAGTTACTAGAGAACAATAAAAATGAGCCCAACAAGAAAGAAATGTAACAGATTCATAAGCAGTAGCAAGAGACGGGAAGAAATGTCATAAAAAGAAAAGAAAGAAAGATGTTCTCGTTAGTTCTCCGATGCACGAAATTTGTACAAAATATGGTAATATGCAAAGTTTTCACTTAACGATAATACCTTAATAGAGCAGTAGTAAGCTACAGCATAAGCATTTTGAATTAAAATGCCATATGTCAGTTTAGAAACGTATTGAAACTTAGACAAAAAATAAATAACATCGAACATAATTTGAGCGAGGCAAAGTCCCAGTGAGTCTCTGGGAAAGATGACTGTCTCTTGGAGACGAAAAAAATATAAAAGAAGATACTCCCTAAAGGCAGCTACCTGATAATTTGATGAAAGGAAACTCCTCGTCCAAAAAATAACATCTTTATCATCCTTTTCCACTTATGCCATCCCCTCTGTTTCGAATAGGTAAGTAAGATTACATTAAGTTTTCGTTTATTTTAACTGTTTAATACTGTCTTTACTTTTTTTGCCTTAAAATGACTTGCATCGGCTTGGGGTTATGAATCTTGAACAAAGTACTCTTGTAATGTTTAAAATATGCAATCATGCATGGAACAGGAAAGAGATGAATCCATTTTGCATTAAGTCATCTAAGAAAATAGTTTCGGATTACGAACATTCGGATGACAAATGACTTAAAGAACTAATAAAATTTGTGAACCGAGGTTTCACTGCGTTCTGAAAATGCTTTTTTAAAGGTCATTTTTTAAGCTGTCAGGTATAATCTTTTTACGAAGTCTTGTTTTTATGAAAAAAAAGTGTCATACAGCAAACAGTCAACAGTAGTATTGTCATACTACAATCTCAGCGCAGAAGAAATAGAAGGTTTTCATTTGCACGAAATTGTGAAGTTGTAAAGACATTATTTTTGAAAGCAGGAGAGATAAAAAATGAGCAATGCCCTCGCCGGAATTCGAGCCATGGACCTCTCGAATACGCGCCGAGTGTGCTGACCACTACACCACGAAGGCATGCTAAGAAGGCGGGAGAAATACCTTACATACTCCCTTTTTTAAAGGGCGACTGGGGATTAACGAACCCAATCGCAAATCCTGGTAGGGAAGAATCATCCACCACCTTTTTCTTAGTTCAGGCGCCACTGTAGAGTAACTTCGAATTTCTCAATGTCTAGAAATTGGAAAAATGAGCAATACCCTTGCCGGGACTCGAACCACCGACCTCTGAAATACGCGCTGAGTGTGCTGACCACTACACTATGAAGGCGGGAGAAACGCCTTATGAAGTGTGTAGGGTTTTATGTTCATAAGCCCACTTATATAGTTATTTTGTTTTTACTTTCACTTCTAATTTCGTTAAATCCCATCGAATTAACCGATCAAATTAGTTAATGTGTATTTAAACTCCGGGGTCTTGCGTTCGAGAGAAAGCTTTCAGCATCTGTCGCTGATCAATTCATTCTGTTAGATCCCCCTGCTACAGAATTGTTTAATCCGCTTTAGCATCCCTAGTTGAAAAATCCCTTCATGAAAAATTGCTTCGTGAAATCTGGAGACCTGAAGCAAAGCTTAATACGAGCATGTTGATTTGTAGCTAACATTTTAATTTAACTTAAACGTTTTGTTCTGGTTTTTCTGCAACCTGCGAAGATTCTGTGCTGTTATATCTTTTAAGTTTTGCATAACTGTCAGGCTGACAAGTAAATAATAGGGTTTACATTAAACCTTCATCTGAGTTCGTGTTTACTGTACTTTAGAAGTAAAACGAAGCTAAAAGCCATCTGTTCTTACGGTTCTCAGATTTAGCATTTAAAATATTGTGGAATCGTGCAAGTGTACCAGCTACTTTAAAGGGAAAAGGATCTTCAAATTGTATTTTCTTATAAGTTTTGTTATCACTGGATGGTGAAATATAACATTATTAAATTTCCTTTATTTAAAACAATATAAAAAAGAGAATTTTTTTCCCTAGGAAAGACAAGGCTATTTGCCGCAATGCAGCATCAAGTTCGTACAAAAAAGCAGAAGTACGGCGATTTCATATTACTTCGCTAACGTTGATCTGTCCAGTCAGCGTACGCGATCGCGGTAATAAACAAATGAAGCCCAAGTTCAGTCTCAGGTCGAAGCAACTCACACACTTCCGTTTTTACACTGTAGGGTATTAGGACTTATGTATTTCAAATAATACGATTAATTTGAGTAAAATTTCTGAAACAATATTTTGCGTACTAAATTAATAACTCTTCCTTGTAAGCGAATTAAGGTATATTAACGAAAATTCAGATGTACTAGCTTGTGATTATTTTGCGCATAAACATTTTTAACTCTCTATTTATAGCTCTAGTATAAGTCCTTTCGATATTTCTTACACATAAGTTACAAGACAGTAAGTAAATAATGAATGGGAGATTCAATAAAAAACCAGTTGCCATTAAATGAAAAATAACTGCCCACGTACCAACTAAACTTTCGACCCGCGCTCCAAAAACCGGATCTGCAAATTTTTAAGGTTACCTCTTGGGGATTTATTCGACAGATGGCCTCATGGATGGACTGACACCTTTTGGAAATTATAAGCGCCCTACTTCCTTCGGATACTTCTTTTTTTTTTTTTTTTTTTTTTTTTTTT
>KK120593.1:0-11314 GCA_000611955.2 Stegodyphus mimosarum | reverse complement strand
ATTTTTTTTTTTTTTTTTTTTTTTTTTTTGTCCCCTTTCTTTTTTCAGTCATAATTTTTGTTTTCCCGAAATAAATGTTACGCCGAATTAAAGATTAATATTTTATAACCTCTGTCTAACGGTACAATATAATGCAAATTATTAAGACGCTTTAAGTTTGGGTAAAGAAGATAGTGATCGAGAAGAAAAGGAGGAGATTAGATGTCTGACTTTAAAGGCAAGTCTTCAAAAAGAACAAATACCTTGACTAAATTTGATCTAACTATGAATATTTGTTTGCTTATTTCTTAATGCTTTTTTCATAATCGCGGCAGATGCAGAAAGAACAGTATCGAAAGGGAGTTGGTAAGTCATAACAAATCATAACTTACGTCTATGTTTATTACCATAGACGTAACTTAAACTGTGTCTAGTTTGTTTACAGTTAAACTCCATTCAGATTAAAAGGAGCGGAAACTGATCCGGTCTTTCAAGATTCTTCAGGTAGTTGACGGAAACTGCGAGGGATTCTGAAATTCCCTTTGGCGTCGAATGAACCCACTTCATTGAAACCTGCTTTGTTTTAGCCCGGAGATTCCGGTCAGTTTAAGATGCATGACACTGAATCTGGAATTCCATGGATGAGCAGGAGTAGAGTACAATTTTTTCTTTTCTTTCTTCACTTGTTCATTCACAGTTCTGTTTTCAGATTAATTCTGATGTTTTCAATGAATTATTAGGAAAGTATAAGATAATGATAGCCTTTTATTTACCTCTTGTATTATGTATGCATTAAATTCTCTTAGAGCTCTAGCTGATTTCAAATACAACAATCTGAGATTTATGGAATTGGTTTTATTGAACATTTTTCATAGTAAATTAAAAATTTTTAATATAAAAATCATCTCAGGTTGCTAATATCAAAAATCTTAAAAATAATCTTTTTTATGAATTATAAGGAGGATTTTTCTGAAAAGTTATAAGCCTTGAACTAAATTAAATCATTTGTATGCTACTTATACAAAGTAACTGTGTTATCCAACATCTGGACAGAAAATGCTTAAAAAAGAGAGAATTTGTTGTCTTAAAGGTCCTTTTTCTAAATATTTAGTATTTTTATAACGGTTGATCCTCTAACAAGGCGAATGCATGGTTTAGTTTGTTTAAATAGCTAAGCATATTGTTGAAACAACAACACAGATTGTAAGTTTCGAAATTTGCGTCCAGATAATAAACACTGTTCCAAGGAAATTTTAGGCCACTTTACAAAATGAATACGTTTTTTAAAACATTGCATTATAATTTAAAAAATAATAATGAATATATAGTTTTAAAATTATCTTACTACACTAGTTAGCTAATTTAGATTTTTCTTCTGCCTCAATAAAATAAATAAGTAATAAATAATATAATAATAATAAGTAATCTGAACTAAACCTATAAACATGAAAATGAAGGTAAAACATTGCTTAGAATCTAACGTTTTCGTGTGTCAGGACTGAAGAGAGTTTTGACAAAAGAGACAAAATACTCTTAATTTGTTAATATATAGTTCTAGTGAAATAACTGATACATTTATGTAATTATAAAATCTAGTCAGATAATACTTTACTTATTACAAATATAATAAACTAACGTTATCATTAAAAAGTGTGATTTTTGACCCCTATGCTACTTTTAAAAATCTCTAATTTATCTGACATTTAAAGCTCTCTTTTATCTACTAAATCATGAATGAAAATATTGACGTGTTTTGAATAATAATCGCAGAATTAATAGCACTTCATGTTAAATTAAAACATGTAGACATTAAAGAAAGCATTGTAAAAGTGAGAAATAATTGTAGCGTTTGCAGTTACTTTTTTTTAAGTATCACTTCCTGTAAACAGAAACAAATGATAATCTCCCATGATGATAGAGTCTCATCTACCATGATAGCTTAGTTTCAGTTTTTGAATATCTTGATGTAATCTTTTCCCTAGCTCATCTTTCATCATTCCCAGGGAAAAAAATTCCAGAATTGAATTTAAAAAGTGAATTTTCAGAAATTATGTATCCCAGTTCGCGGTAATTCTTTAACTAACTGACAATATTTTTTTTTATTTTATTACTTCCCCAAAACCACGTACCTCTTAACCAAAAGTCTTCCAGGCTGCTAGTTAATCATCGCTTAACTTCTTAGGAAAGTTAACTTCTTATGAAATCTTGTGAGTTTCCAAATTTGGAAATGGACAAATATTTCCTCTTTCACTTAGTATCATTAGTCCTGGAAACTCACTTACGAGATACGCAAAAAATATCTCAATTCTTGTCCGTGGCCTTTGCAGACTTTTTCTTACTAGAATTAAATTTATAATTAAAGATGATATATCTTATTAAGAGTAGGCGCAAAAATAATATGTTTAAAATGATGAAATAAGAGAATCCATTTGGTGCAGTTTTCTAGTAAAACACTATCCTTCATTATTTTAAGGAACATAGTGACTTTTATGTCCATGTATATGTTTGCACAGAAAAAACAGCACTCTGTCTAACTGTGATTTCTTTCAAAAAATAAAAATAAATAAAACTTTCTCTCGGTTGCAAGTTTTTCGCCCCTGACCAGTCTTTTCAACGTATATGAAACATTCTTCATTAATTAGTGACAAAATAGAATAATTTTTTAACACAGTTCAAACTCTGTGGGTGTATTGCTTCCATAGTGATGGAGATCGAAGTCGCGCATATCTGATTTTTGTTGGAAACTTTCAGGCTATTTTGCCAACATTATACCTCACAATCGTATGATATACGTCATTTGAAAGTAAGTTTCGTAACAGATAAAACAAGGAGCAGTTTGTTATTATACGACGATTCCTAACACAGATGCAGGCAGTTACGCGAACGTATAGAACTTTCATTCACAATAGGCTGGTGTGAAAAAGGTTTTAACGATTTGCTATGTAACAAAATATTTCATATTCGTGTTCTTCAATAACACATAAAAATTGTTGTAAAATGCGTATATTCATCCATGTCGCAAAAACTTTGGAAACTGGTGTTATTGATTTATTATTTATTCACGGGGAAGTCTCAGTCTGACTTCATTAAATTTCATTTTGTTTCATACAAGTATTCTTTTAGAAATTCTTGAATTACAAAAGTTGTTTCTCATTTAAATAAATGAAAACTTCATAAGCCGCATAGCTGTTAAAAAGAAAATATTTACTGTGTAAAAAAATTTCCTAGAAATAATCAGTGCTAAGTAATAATAATAAAGACGACATTATGACTTCCGAAGAAGAGTTTAAAGAAAGAAGTGAGAATCATTATTATCATACTTCGATGAGATAAATTTATTTGCATTTGTACAGTATAAATTTACCCACATTTAAATGAAACAACTGATAATATGTAAACATGTTGCTTTCAGAGTCGTTTTATCTTTCTCATATTGTGAAAATAAAAAACTCAGTAGCTTTTAGTTGCTTGTTTATAAAAACGGTTTTATCTTGGATAGCTCGAAGACTGCTGGAGCTCAAATTACTAATAACTTTTTTATTAGGAGAAAGCATCAATTTCGCAGCGTATGGAACTCTTTATGAAGCATCTTAGCAATGTCTAGACGCAGGCACTTCCCGTGCTGCTACTGTGTCAAGAGCATAAAAAACTTTTCAAAAAGTCTTAAACAATCGACATTCTGATAACATTTGCATGCGTGGTTACAGATTTCATGCCTGGAATTTTTCCTGGTCAAATCCTCCTCTAATGAATTTCCACTCGTTTCGTTTCGGAGACAGCTAGCTATCTGAGAACTGAAGTTCTTCAGGGTCACAATGCGCAATGATGTTTTGGAAAACCAAATGTCTGCTACTGAAAGTAATCTCATCTTTACAAATCAATTCACTACAAATATTCTGCCAACATAACAGCAACCTATTTAGTGATTTATCTTAAAATAACTTTTCAGTAATAATTGCTGAGAGATCGAAAACTTTCGTCGTTTGACGAAGTCCGGTAGTCTTTCCACTGGCTTTTATTGTAGAGCAGTATCTACTCATTTTTAGTATTAAGTAAAACGATACAGAAGGCTGATTTTAATGCCTATACCATAGTACACATGACTAATACCAGTGTATGTCGTACCCGTAAAATATAATTTATAGGAAATATATGTAAGGCCTTTCCAAAAAGAAGTTTTTTAACAATTTCTTTGACTTTTCATATCATCAAAGAAAGTTTATCTTAATTTGCGATTAATATTGTGAAAAAACATCTTTATTACAGAAAAGAATTAAAAAAAAACTGTGGACAGGATTTTAAGAAAAACAAATTTTATGATAGGCTTTAAGACTAGAAAAAGATCAAAATGCATAGAATTTAGCATAAAAACTTCAAAATTTCCCTTTTCAAATAAACATCATTGTCTAATAACAGTATAACATTTCGAATATAAAAATTGTAAAGTAAAATAGTTTTTAAAAAGATTTGTTTCATTTTATTTTATTTTATTTATTTGTTATTGTTATTATTATTATTGTTATTACGAATTTTGTACTTAGATAGGTAATTTTAGTATAACTATAAATAAAATTATTATATTTTTCTGTGTAATGCACGGCGAGACAAATTTTAACAGAAACCTATGCAGAAAAAGTAAGAAGACATGGGCACATGCATTCAGCATTGAGAAAATGGGTATCTCAATAATTTGTATTGAAATTAAATAAATATAATTGACCACTGGGTTAGCTGTAACCGAATTACACACTCTTATTGCTTTCTAGTAATTTCGAGAAACAGAAAGTGCTTGAAATATCTCACTACCGGTTGAAAACTATAAAAGGCCGGAAAGCGAGCATCTGAGTTCAGTTGCTTAGTTATTGTTGTTGAGAGTTGTTTAGTTCCACGTGAATTGAAATATCCGAGTTAGCTTTCTCTTTAGATGTATTTAACGTGTTGAGGGGTCTTTCTTACGAAATATGACTGAATGACATCATAATCGTCGAGAAGAGTTTTGAAAAATATCCAAAAGATATAGAAAGGTGGCTCAGAAACTAAAACAAGCCAATCTAAAGTTAAGTCCCAACAAATGTCAATTATTTAGACAGGAAGTAACTTACCTCGGACTTTTCATCTCCGTTGAAGTCTGTGAGTACGGATCCTGAAAAAGTGCCAGCAGTTAAAGACTAGAGACGCCCCGAAAATATCATCAGCTGAGAAGTTTACTAGAGCTTTGCACCTAATATGAGATTCGTGAAGGACTTTTCTTCCATCGTAAGACCCCTTCACAAGCTGACAAAAAGCAAGCAATAGATTTTGCGAACAAAAGAATGTGAGAATGAATTTAGCAACCTGAAGGAAGCTTTAACATCTGCTCCAATACTGACGTATCCTCAGCTCGCAAACCATTTATTCTCGATATGGATGCGAGCGATGAACATGCCAGTGCTATTTTGTCCCAAGAAAAACGGCCAAGAACGTGTCATGGCCTACTGGATCAAGTGCCGGTCTAAACAGGAGAGAAATTACTGTATCACCAGGAAAGAGTTGCTAGACATAGTTAAAGCCGTAGAACACTTTTATCACTATCTCTACGCAGCAAATTCCTGCTCCGCATGGATCAATGCATCGTTGACCTGGCTTTTAAATTTCAAGAATTCTGAAGGCCAAGTAGCAAAGTGCATATAGAGACTCCAGAAATATGATATCACTATCCATCGTCGGAAGGGATTATCACATGGAAACGCCGACTCCCTCTCTAGAAGACTTTACTTAGGAAGTTACCGATATTGTTACAGGGTCGAAGCGAAATACGAGCTGCTAAAGCCGGTCGTACGACAGTTAAAACTTCAACATCAGCTTATCGAAAACCGTGGAGTGACGACGAAGTCGAGAAAGACCAGCTGGAAGACGGCGACATTAAACCCATACTTGACTTAATGAAGTCTCAAACAGAAAACCTACCTGGCAGGACAAATCGATCTATACTCCTACGACAAAGTTCTCTGGGATTCACTCCACATTTAAAACGGCGTCTTATAATGGAAAATTCGAGTCGAATGATGAAGAGGCTTTCCGATGGCAGCTGATACTTCCAAAACCCCGGATCCCGGACGTTCTTAAAGAACTACATAGCAGCCCTACAGGAGAGGTGACTTCGGAATAATGAGGACTTTGCAGGGAGTTCGAGAATGCTTCTACTGCAGTAATGCAAAGGATGTCGTGCAAAAGTGGTGCCAAACTTGCTATGCCTGTGCGGGTCGGAAAGGACCGAAGAAACGCAGCCGAGGGTAGCTACAGCGTTACAATGTAGGAGCACCTTTTGAGCTTATCGCCTTTGACATCCTGGGACCTCTGCCACGAACTTCTGATGGCAATGCATACCTCCTCGTTGTCATTCATTGCTTCACCAAGTGACCTGGAGCGTACCCTATTCCTGATCAAGAGGCTGTCACGGTAGCAGAGGTAATGATACAGCATTGGAGTTTCAAGTTCAGAGTGCTTCTTCAGTTGCATTTCGACCCAGGAAGAAATTTTACACCGGCTGTAATTAAAGAACTCTGCAAGCTACTCGTCATCGACAAAACCCAAACGACACACTTACATCCGCAGTCAGACGGGATGGTAGAGAGGTTTCATTGAATCATTATTAACATCCTCCCGTTGGTGGTCTCCAGAAACCAACAGTACTGGAACAAGTACTGTCCACGAGACTACCGGCTATACCCCATTTCAGATGCTGAGTCATGACCTTCGTCTGCTTTGTGATCTTTTATATTTGGTCGTCCTCTGGATGCGCCTCCATCACCTGAGTGCACATCCAAGTTCTCCAGGCACAATTTGGAGTGATGCACAATTTTGCACGATAGCAAGTCAGCTTGGCGAAGGGAAACATAAAGACCCGATACGACAAGAGAGCTACAGGACACCGATTCAACGAAGGAGACAAAATGTGGTTGTGGAATCAAATTCGACGGAAAGGACTCTCTCCTAAATTACAGTTACCTTGGAATGGTTCTTACACAGGCCTAAAGAGGCTGAACGCCGTCGTTCTTCGGTTTCGCAAGTCTCCGAATACTATGCCTGAAGTCGCTCATTACGACACGCTAACTCTTTACTATGTATATAATGTAAAAAGTTAAAACCATGGTCCTATTTGTTTCTAAATTTGGGAATTTGTGCACTCATTTATTGATTTAGTATTTGATTTGTTTTAAGTTACTTATTGAAATTATTGTCTATGTTGTTTGCTATTGTATTGTAATGTTTATTATTGATGCTTTATTTGTAAGAATGGCTTCCTGTCTAGGGATTGTACTGTTCGTGAAGTCCAGTCTTTGGGAAGGGGGCAGTTTTACGAATTTTGTACTTAGATAGGTAATTTTAGTAGAATTATAATTAAAATTGTTGTATTTTTCTGTGTAATGTAGCGCGAGACAAATTTTAACAGAAAGCTATGCCGCAAAAGTAAGAAGACAGGGGCACGTGCATTCAGCATTGAGTAAATGGTTATCTCGATAATTTGTATTGAAATTAAATAAATATAATTGACCACTAGGTTAGCTGTAACCGAATTGCACACTCTTATTGCTTTCCAGTAAATTCGAGAAACAGAAAGGGCTAGAAATATCTCACCGGTTGAAAACTATAAAAGGCAGGAAAGAGAGCATCTGAGTTCAGTTACTTAGTTATTGTTGTTGCGAGTTGTTTAGTTCCCCGTGAACTGAAATATAAGAGTTTTAGCTTTCTCTTTAGATTTATCAAATGCCAGATCATTGACCATCAGGTCATTAGGCAAGCTTTCTCATTAGCATTAGGCTTTCTCTTTAGATGTATTTAACCTTTTTTAGTAGTTTGAAACGTAACTACTGATTATACTGTGTGAGAAACTGTTCGAATATTTCTGTGGAAAATTCCCGAGTTCTGAAATATTTCTGTTGATAAAAATAAATTTTTATTAACCTGTTGTCGGACTTGTGCATTCAATCTATTACGAACCCGTACGCACGTAACATTATTATTATTATTATCATTATTGCATTAGTGATCAAAACAGGAAAGAAAATATTTTGCCCATTAATATAAATATCAGATATAAATAAACTCGAACAGTTGATTCTATAGAATGACGTATATATCTATATATATATATGTGTGTGTGTATGTGTGTGCAAATATGCTCGTATACAGTATACAGAATAAAGGCTAGACTTAAGGACTAAAAAAAGTGAAAATGTATGCAATTTAGTATGAAAAACGTGGAAATTTCCCTTTTGCAATAAATATCATTGTCTAATAACACTACAATTTTTTTAATATAAAAAATTTTAAGTAAAAGACATTTTGACATGATTTATTTCATTTTATTTTATTTATTTATTTTTATTGTTATTATTATTATTGCATTACTGAACAAAATGGGAAAGAAAATATCCTGCCCATTAGTATAACTGTCAGTAAATAATTAAACTCGAATGGTTGATTTTATAGAATGACGAATATATGTGTGTGTGTTTGTGTATGTATGTGTGCAATTAACACTCGTATGTAGTATACAGAATAAGAATAGCTTCTACAAAATAATACTTACATGCCAAAAAAAGACTGAACATTAAAATTTTATATTAATGCCTGTTATGAAGTATTATGAAGCTGCTTCATTCATGTTATAAACTATTTGAAATACAATTTATTTCCTACACTTATCGGACCAACTGAGCATCAAAAACAAGCAACAGTAATACAAAACCCAGCTACAGTAAAAATAATTTCTATATGCATATTATTACTAGTTCCTCTCCCTGTATGTTGCTGAATGCATCGGTAAATTTTAGACGTCCTAGCTGTCACTTACGAATTTAGGAATGAACAAATTATGCGAATGATTGCGTTTGCAAGCCAGTCAGACGATTAGTGCAAAGTGAACAAGGAAGGCAAACGAAAATTATTTAGCTATGGAAATAACTGAGAAGTTTCAATATTATGCTTGACCCTTTTTCCCTCCAATTTAAAAGCCCCCATAAAAGAGAACTCGGAATCAGCAGTAAGGGGCAAGAAGCACTTAATGTTGTATTTGGGTAATCATACAGAACTTGAACAAAGTTAAATAAAATGTAATTTACGGTAAGATAATGCCTATTAAATTTTTTCAGAACGAGAAACATGTAAAAATAACTGTACTCTTGACACAAATCGAACCACGGTTCTTCCAATGCGTGCGAGAAATGATTTAAGTTATTTACAAAATGCTTGGAAGAATCTATGCACTCTAATCTCAGCAAAGATTATGAATTCTACGGCTAATTCCGAAGTTTGTCCCATTTCTCTTTTAATGAATTATCATTATTATAGGAAGAAAACTTAAATTAGAAGTCATTGCAAAATTAACTTATGAAACTTCTGAGTTTCCTTGATTAGGAACTCACATTTAACAGTTTTGTGGAACTTCACACTCAAAGCATTCTTGAAGAAACCAAATATAACATTAGGCCAACCAAAAAAAAAAAGAAACTATTATGGTTTCAAAATGAAACGAGGGTTATATATCATCTAAGCGGCAATGAAGACTATGATTCTGAGATGCAACTAGATAGGAATCAGGACAGGAACAAAAAAAAAAATCTATTCTCCCTTGCTGTCAAAGAATGTTTAAGTAATTTTGACCCTCCTCTACAAGTTGGGATCTGAAGGCCACCCAACAGGAATCCTCTTCAAAACTATTTTCAAGAGAAAGTTTCTTTAGACTATTTCATAATTTATTGCCACTAGTAATTTTATTTCGGAAACATAAATTGTGAGCGCTTGTGTAATATACATATTTCATATGTTAGATACGATTAATCTGAAGTTTCTTCTTTTTATTCATACGTTTTCTTTGAATTTACTCTTTCACTTAATGAATGTTTTTCTGTAATAACTCGCTCTATGTTTGCAAGATCTATTGCGCTATCTTATGCTCTCTTTTTGTTTTTCAAAACTGAATTTTTTCTCCCGGTTCCCGAAGTTTAGTTGCTTTATTTCCCCTTTCATTACATTGTTTATTTACAATCATACTGTCATCC
This sequence comes from Stegodyphus mimosarum, assembly GCA_000611955.2. NCBI lineage: Eukaryota > Metazoa > Arthropoda > Arachnida > Araneae > Eresidae > Stegodyphus > Stegodyphus mimosarum. The sequence goes on along the minus strand of KK120593.1, from coordinate 1,292 downwards.
TGCACTTCTTTTAAACATTTACTCAATTTTCTTTCCTATCGGGATGATTTTTTTCAATAAATCAATCTTATACTTTATCTTTACGTTTTGACAAATAACACGAACGTGATCTACATTGAGCAAAAACACTGCAAGAACAAAGACATTGCAGAAAAACAAATTACGCGGACAAAAACGATGTGGATTAAAAATTCATGATGGATAAATGTATCTGTATTATCACACAAATAATGATATATGGTTGTGCCTGAAATCCTATTTATATATTGCAAAATATTTTGCATAAAAAAATCTGTTCGTAGATACAGCATGCATACTTAATTCACTTCTAAAACCTATCTATGAAAAATCCTGTGTTTGGGGTTAGTTTCTCTAACCTATAAGAATACTGGATATACTAGAAAGAATATCGTTTACCAAAGAATATAATTCTATCTTTTCTACTAGTGATATTTTGGAAATACATAACTAAATAGGAATATTGTCAAGAAGAAACAACTGAACAGAAAAGGAGCTTAAGGACAAAATCTCATTATGAATTTCTAATTAAAACTGTAACAGTGCGCCTGTTAATCTTCTGGTGACGATGGGAAGGGATTCCTTTTCCGATATATTTCGAAAATTGGAAAACTGCAGTAAACAGTGGCGTATCTAGAGCACTTGGATCCTAGTTACGACACTATTTACTAACAATAAAAGAAAATGCTGGGCTCTTAGCATACTACATGATCTGCAACCCACTAAGAGGAAAAAAAAGCGAAAACGATTTTTCGAATTATAACGACTTTTTACAGGACTGGATTAATTACTAGACACGAGCTTTAAGGATTCTAAAGGCAAAAGGCGACAAGAGAATTTTTTTAAAGAAAATCTGGAAAGTCAGAATTTACCTCCCCCTTTTATATCCACATTTACGTCAACAGCGTTTAAGAAGAATTAAAATAGGGGACCTTGTTTCTGTCATGAAATAAAGCATCAGTTGGTCTTAAAATCAAGCTCTGCTTTTTTGCGATCAGTTTGTAGACGCATTAAGTTTTTTTTTGGAGGGGCTGAGGAAAAAAAAGGGAAAAGTCAGTTATGCAGGATTCAAACAACGAATATTCTAATGCTACTTGGACGTGCTACCATTTATACAAAAGAGGAAGTACCGAGTAATGCAATAATTTCTCACCTCACAGAGCTTTGTATTAGCAACAAATAATTAAATCTGCATAGAAAATAAATGTGTTATGAGTAGTGTGAAAGTGAGAGTTCAGCAACAGGAGGCGGTGCGCGGTGCAAGCCCGGAAGCA
>KK120592.1:326249-364933 GCA_000611955.2 Stegodyphus mimosarum | reverse complement strand
GAGTTGCAGTAAGTGGAATGCATCTGACAGGTCTACGAGCATACAGACCAATCTGCCCTAAGCGTCTGTAGACGGTCTGCCTTGAAATTATCGTACCAGGGGCTGAAGAGAGCTGACGAGACAGTTCTGAGGCTGTGCTCCGCCTGTTTCTTTTGGCAGTAACTGCCAAATACCGGTCCTCATTCGGCGTTGTAACTCTGGGGCGACCTGTGCTGTAACGTGTACTCACATTACCATCATCTTGGAATCATTCCCAAAGCCTGGAGATCACACTCTGGACAATTCCAAGTTCGTCTGGTACTTCCAGTTGGGTACGCCCACATTCCAGACGGCCGATAATTCTACCACGTAAAAAAATCATCCAAATGCGTCTTTTGTGTCATAACTATTCGGTTATTGCACTGAAATGCTTATAAAGTGCCTGCGAACAATTTTGCTTATAAAGTGCCTGCGAACAATTTTACTTCTTTGCCTGTATTCCTTATATATCACTCTCTTACACTCTCGTCATTGTGACGTACCATCGGTGCCATCTGGTTACTTCCTGAAATTTGCATATGATTCTTGAAGATGTGTGTAGTGATTTTACAGGTGATATATTTATTTTAGAGTTCGATTTCCGCGTGACTTCGAATTATCCTTAATTTATGGACATGAGTGTACTTCAGCTCTGAAGGTATTTAACGCCGCATATTTTAAACGTCGGTTAACAAGACGCTAAACCTGGAGTACAAATTAGGCGAGTTGGCGATAATACGTAACAGCAGAATGTTGCTGACAGAACATCTCATCTGAACATTCAGACCATCACCTTAAATTCACAAAACAACTAATTTGCGCGTTCTGGTAAGGACTACAAAGAAGCAGAAGCTGTAGTAAATGCTTAAATCACAATAATTGGTTAACTAAATACCTTACATTTTTCAACATCAAAATTTAAATAATTTAAAAACGGAGGTCTTAATGACCATGGATGAGATTTTAAAATTCTCATATCTAAAAGATAAGCCAGCCCTTAAAACTGCTGCATTAAACTCAGGAGGCTAATTTTACATTCTACAAAATTTCAGCTTAAGTTAACATTCTTTTTAGACTCATCAGGATCTTACATCTCATATCCCCTTCAAGGAATCTGGAAGAAAAAATAGTTTAGCATAGAAATATGTAAGCTGCACAGTGTTTAAGTACAAGAATAATCTTTCACCATTCACATTTCCTCTCTCTCTCTCTTTTATTTATATTTTTATTATTTTTTTTTACCCCACTGTCTAGATCGTGTTCGGTGCAACAGTGCGCAGCAGGGCAGTATCCCAGCAACTACCTGCTGATCAAATTCCTACGTGGTTATACTAAGCATTAGACACATTAGCACATTAGACCTTAACGACATCGTATTTTAAAGTCTATAAATAATGTTCTAGAAATTTCATTTAATTTTCTAAGTGTTGGCCGGAGAGCCTAAAATTAAATTTATTCATTACCAATACGCTAGCTTTTATTTTTTATTTAAAATATATACTATCAAGAACACATTTTGCTTTTATAATACATATATATCTATGCATTTTAACATATATATTTATGCACTCAGTATATTACACTTCATACAACATGCTACAATTCAAAAGATTACTTTACTTAATTTAAACTTTTCATTGAAATGTACAATAGCTGTTATCGTGTGCTTTGCATTCAGACCAAACTTTTCTGCACATCTGTTCTATCATATAGATTAATGTCTTTAGGATTAACGCATCTGTTCTATCATACAAATTAGTGTCTTTTAGACTAAAGTAAATAATCGTGTTTAACTCGAAACATAAAATATTTAAAAGTAGATAAATACATTAATAAAAATGTTTCATCACTATATTAAACTTAAATATCCTCGTTTGAGGTAAAAAATAAAAGTATACTAGTAATTTCATACCACCTGTGTGGTAACCGGAAGAATAGTTCTAACGTAGCATATTCGAGTCGACTAAAATAGATACCTAGCGTCCAGGGCTATAGCCGAGTACCCTGTCCGGAGGAATTATATCAAGGAACTAGTTCTCCAGGTTGGGGATTGGGCGTGAGGTCGACAACCTCACCCTGTAAAAAATTACATGTTAGGAAATCTCAGGAAGAAAAAATCGGACGGACCTTATCCAGACGATATGGAATGAGAAAGGACATAAGACTGGACCATGGAATGAACCCACGCTCCTCAAGTGTGAAGCACTGAAAATCTAATAGATGAAGTTATTAGATACAAAACTGTGCAGGAGATAAAATGGTTAGGAAAGGGGAAACTAGACAAGAGAAGTATATTTTAGCTGTCAAGATAAACGACATCACTTTGAAACAGGGTTCGTGGCAAATAAAAGATTTAGAGATAAATTATAAATTTTGAACCTGTTAGCAAAAGAATTTGTAAAATAAGATTAAAAACAATATCACTAAACGTGAGCATCATACGTGTTCACACACCTACTGAGGACAAAGAGGAACCAGAAGAAGAGATGTTTTATGATAAATGGCCATCTAATGACATAATTGATTGATGATAGGAGATCTTAATGCAAAAATAGGTAGAGATTGTAGTGTACAGAACTATATTGGAAAGCATAGCCTCCATAACAAGTTCAATGACAATGGAAATAGATTTTTGGACTTCGCAGTTGGAGCAGAAATGGTTATCGGGAGCACAAGTTTTGCGCGTAGAGACTTACATAAAAGAACATGGCGCTCCCCAGATGGGAATACATTAAATCAGATTCATCAAGTTTTGATGGATTTGAGGAACAAAAGCAGTTTACTTGATTTTAGGAGTTATCGAGGGAATAACATAGACTGACTCTTACCATTATTTGGTCATGTCAAAAGTAAGAGGCAGAATTTTCAAATGTTATTTAAAAAAAAACAAAAAAACCCAAAAGGAAGAAATTCTGAACCCGGATACCTTAAGAGCCCGTAAGATTAATACAATGCATAGGACTAAAATAAAAGCTTTTGTAATGACTGAAAATGAGAATAATGAGGATCGTAGGTGGTGAAGAACTTAAGCCCAGAATATTAGAGGCACCTAAGGAAATACTGCCATTTCTTAAAAAAAGAAAGCAAAGGTATGACGAATATGAAATAATTAATGAAAAGAAAAATCGCGCGTGGCATTTAATGATACAAAAACATTTTATAAGAAATGCCGAGGATGAGTAAAGAGAAATTAGAAGACTTGTGAAAAGATTACTGAAAAGAAAGAACAGAAAATATTGGGAGAAGATTTATGAAGAAAATAGAATATCTCAGAAAACAGAAAGAGGGAAGAAAGTTTTATAATGTAGTAAAAAATAGCAGAAAAGATTTTTGGGCTAGGACGCACACTTGCCTTGATAAAAAAAATGTGAACTTATTGACAAAATTGAAAGGCTTAGGAAGGAGACTTAGAGAACATTTCAAAGTTAAGTTCAAACATAAGTTGAATGAATTAGGCGAAGAATCAGGTGGCACTTCTCGGAACTGTCAAGACGAAGACTTAAAACCACAATCCGTGGATGAAGTAGTGAGAGCAATGAATAATTTAAATAATAACAGTACGGCATTACCGGATGGTATCAAGGCCAAGTTCTTGAATATTAAGAGCTTAAACTGTCTAAAGCAATGTACGCTATTGTCTCCAACTTTGGAAAAAATGTTCATAAAGTGGGAGGGTGATTCCACATGCTGCAAATATAGAGAGGGAGATAAGCTAGAGTGTAAGAACTGAGGAATCACACTGCTAAACACATCTTATAAGATATTCTCAAATATTCTATCAGAATGGCTACCTGCTTTTACACGAATAATAATAATAATAACCGGAGAATGCCTGAGTGGATTCCGAAAGAGTAGATCTACTACCGACCAAATATACAGTATTAAGGCAAATACTCGAAAATACAAACAATATGATACTGATACAAGTCACCTTTTCATTGATTTTAAGACTGCTTATGATAGCATTAACAGGGGGAAACTGTTTCTGGAGACGCTGGAACTGGGAGTGCCTGAAAAATTTGTGAATCTGATAAACATGATCCTTACGGGAATAAAATACAGAGTGAAACTGGGAACTGAGTTATCAGATATCTTTTATTCTGATAAAGGACTAAAGCAAGGAGGTTACCTTAAAAGGTATTACTCCCACCTTCTTAGCATGCCTTCGTGGTGTAGCGGTCAGCATCCTCGACGTGTATTCGATAGGTCCATGGTTCAACTCCCGGCAAAGGCGTTGCTCATTTTTCATCTCTCCTGCTTCTAAAATACCTAATGTCACTAAAAGTGGCGCCGAACTAAAAAAGTGGTGGATGATGATTCTCCACCACCACGATTTGGCGATTGGGGCCCTAATCCCCAGCCGCCTTTTAAAAGGTGGAGTATATAAGGTATTTCTCCCACCTTCTTCGCATGCCTTCGTGGTGTAGTGGTCATTACGTTCGACGCGTATTCGAGAGGTCAGTGGTTCGAGTCCCGGCGAGGGCATTGTTCATTTTTCATCTCACCTCCTTCAAAAATACCTAATGACGCTGCAAGTGGAGCCCGAACTAAAAAGGTGGTGGATTCTTCACCACTGGGATTTGGTGATTGGGTCCCCTGAACTCCCAGTAGCCCTTTAAAATGGGGGAGTATATAAGGTGTTTCTCCCACCTTCTTCGCATGCCTTCGTAGTGTAGTGGTCAGCACGCTGGGAGCGTATTTATTCCAGAGGTCCGTGGTTCGAGTTCCGGCGAAGGCGTTGCTCATTTTTTGATACCTACAGCTTCAAAAATACCTAATGTCTTTACAACCTTTTCCGCCAGCTGTTCCAAATCGTCCTAGAAAAAGCAATAAGAGACTCGGGCATACAAACGCAAAAGACTATATTCATAAACTAGCTTGAACAGCTTTCATCTCTTCTTTAACGGATTCTTTACTAGCTTCCATCTTTTCTTGAATGGCTTTCATCCCTTCTTTAAAGAATTCTTGACAAGCTTGCATCTTTTCTTGGAATGCTGCAAAGGTAATCACGAGCGGTCTTAATTGCTCATCCATGTCTCTTGTCGCCTGTATTCAACACCACTCTTGACACCAAAAATTGTTGCATGCGTACCAGTTCGTAGTAGACTGAATGCACATAGGTCCAATGATAGGTTAATAAAATTTATTTTCTCAATAGAAACACTTCAAACTTGTGGTATTTTCCACAAAAATACTCGTACAGGTGTTTGCAGCATCAGAACGTATAATCAGTAGCTACGCTTCAAACTACTAAGAATGTTAAACGCAACGCAATGCCAAGCGCATCTAAAGAGAAAGCTAAGCCGAAAATATCTCCGATCTCACGTTAATTATCAACTCGCAACAATAACAACAACTAATTGAGAGCAGATGCTCTCTCTAGTCTTATAGTTTTCAACCCGCCGCAGATATTTCTAGTACTTTTTGTTTCTCGAAATTACTGCAAAGGAATATGAGAGTCAAATTACACTTGCAGCTGATACAATAATCAATTGCAATACTTATTACGGTCATACAGGGACTGGACCGAAATGTCACCCAATGATCGCGAAGTTTAGCAACTTTTGGCGATTCCCCGCCAAATTTGGTGATAAAATAAGTCGCCAAAACAGCTTGGTGATATCTCGCCAAATTACCGAGATACCCATTTACTCAATGTTAAATGAACTTACACCTGTATTCTTACTTTCCCGACATAGCTCGCCTCTTTAAAATTTTTCATATTGCATTACGCAGCAAAATACAACAATTTCACTAAAAACATCTATCTATGTACAAAAATCGTAACAATATAGTATCTTAGCTGAATATGGAATCGTAATTGTGTTGGTTTATATTTTGTTCATACAGATTTTATAAATGGTTTCATATGTATCTGTATTTCCTGTGTAGAATTTAGACCACTACTTATTTATATTGTTAACATTTTTCGCTTGTAAATTGATTTTTGCTCTGAATAATTAATATAGGTTGCATTCTTGCTTCTTTGGAATGATATTTCTTCATCTTTTTACGTAGTTTTGTGTTTTACTTCTCTCTTTTGTGTACCAACTAATATTAATTTTTTTATTAGGTTCTTTTATTTTCAAAGTATTCTCGCTAGGATACTGGGTAACATTTATTAATTCTTCTGTTATTTTCACTAGCTCATTTTTGTTCAAAGTGGATATTATATCTATATGGATAATTTTAAGATATTTTTTGATTGATTCTATAGGATTATACTCTTTTCGCTACCATGAAAGTGACTTGATCTTAGTACGAAGCTAGGCGACTTCTCGCACAATTATAGAAGCATTTACTTTTACTTTAACATAACATAAACTTTTACGCTTGCAATACTATACTAATAATAAATATACTTCATGGAATATTTATAATACATTAAGAAAATTTCAGTTTGCACTTTACGTCACATGTGCATGAGTTGCTCAAATTATTTTACAATTTCGCTAAAATTCCTAAAAAGTCAGTCTGTTGGACTAAAAGTTTCTTTTGTTAGACTAAACTGAAAATCATTGCGCTTAAATACTTAATTACATTTAAAAGCTTCTTCTTACATAACAAATCTGAAATGACCTCGCTTGAGGTAAAATTAAGATAGTTAGTCTAAGACTTTTAGATATAAAACAAAAAACTGAATAATTGAAGAAAATAAATTGCACTTACCTTTTGCTTCTCTGGTTGTCACTCATCCTCTTGGAGATGAACTCCTCCCACAATGGAAATACCTTGATCTGCTGCACTCGGAGTCGTCTCCTGGGACCTGTTCACCTTCTGGCTTGAACGGAATATGCTTTTCTGAGCCCTTTTCTGGTACCTCTGAACTTGTACTGTCGCTGGGAGAACTCTGCTTTTCTTAGTCTGTTGGTTAACTGAAGCCGCAGCCTGATTCCTGTAGACTTTTTCAACCTGCGATGAATCCCTTTCTGTTCGACGTTTCAGCCATGCAGAACCATCGTTTGCATTTGACCTCGGAACTTGAAACCTTTTCTGGTGATCTCGCAGCTGGCGTTGTTTGCCGATGGTTGCACACTAGGATTCAAGGATCGTCATCTTTTCCGTTTACGTTTTTGAAATCTCCTAGTTCTTGAGTCTGGTCCCTGCTCCTTCTGCAACTCCTTTCCTCTTGAATCTTCAACCCTCGGCTTTTTCTTCGGTTTTCTATTAGTTGTTGTATTCTAACTTTTTATATCTTTCTATCAGAAATTTGCTCTTTCGATGTTGATGGAGCTTCTCTAACCTTCTTGTGGATACTGCATTTCTGCCAGGCTGTGATTCCTGCAAAATATAATTTTAAAGAAGCATTTCGAATGGTTCATAATATTTTTTCAACTGGTCAGTATTTGCAAGCAACCATTTCTTCCCTATTTTCTTTCCTTAAATAAATAACAGCTTCCCGTAGTCTTTGAATTAGGTATGGAAATTTAAATTTTGGGCAAAATTTTCCGACTTATCTTCAGTTGAACATCATAAAGAATGCTTGACATTAGAATTTTCTGTCCACCTTAAAGTTAACGGCTCTCCATTTTTTGTAGTAATGTAATTTTTGCTTTCTTCTCATAATATCCGAATCATTGATAGCTTCGTCGACTAGCTTTTGAATGCCCACCATTTTAAATTCTGAATCCATCTTTTGAATGAAAATAGTTCATCCAGAGGGTACTCAATTTTCTTCCGAGAAAAATTCTGCTGGCATTTTCCATGATGTACCATGTTTAGCTGTCGTCATGCTAACTTGTTGAGCAAGCACATGCTAACTTGTTGACTCAGCTATCTCAGCGCCTTTAATAGTTTTGTATACAGCTACATATTATGTGAACTATATTCTTATTTACCCGCTGGGCTATGTTCGTGGATAAGGTATCATTTTTAAATGCCGTATGCGAAGCAATGATGCGCAAATTTCCTCGAATATTTGACTAACAAACTGTTTTCCATTACCCGAAATTACTTTTAATGGAATTCCATACTTTAAAATGCAATGATTTAGAAACTTATTTGAAAAAAACATCCGAGACGGTATAGTGGTTAGGGGAGCCAACTGCGATACCGATGGGGCCGGGTTCGAATCCCGGGTAAGACATGGATGTAAATTGTCTGTTCCCTCATAGGAGGTAACAATGGCCTATTATGTGCCTCCACAATAAAATGGCCACCACTTCCGGCTTGAGGATTGGCCAATGCTAAAAAAGCAAATGCCCGCCGTAAAAAATGAAAATATTTTTCCGGAGGTTCTTTTGAGGGGAACTATTTCAACGTACTTTGAAAAATGATACAAGATAATGAGTAAATGTCTATTTTTATTGACTTCATAATTGGGTATGGACCTAATAAGTAAATGCCTATTAATTCATTTGGGGAAGTGAATTGTATGCTATTTAGATGCCCGGCTCAGCTATAATTAACATCGTTACCTAATTTGCCAATATCGCATAACTTAACATACTGACTAACAAACTGCTTTAGAAAATAAATAGACTCGTAAATCTTGTACCGTTTTTATTATGCCAAGGTGGCTTGAATTTGATGACTCATGCAATTCTTGCAAAACAATCAGCCTTAAGCTAGCTGGGATAATCGGTCTTAAATAGTTATTTTCGTTAGTTGATTTTGCATAAAATAAGAGATTATCAATGACTTCATAGTTCGCGGCTAGCCTTACATTATGATGTTCGAAATGGCCATGATCTTTTAGATAAACATAAATGTTTTTCAATTCGGCATCTATTTGTACTTCAGAAATGATAGTTTCACGAGAATCAAGAATTTAACTGTTAACACAGTACATTTGAGTTTGTTAATCTTCTCATCTAATTTTATTCTTGATAAGGTGTCTACCACTACATTTTCGTTTCCTGGTTAATGAATTGGCTAAACGTTTTCATTTAAGGTCCCACTTAATAAATCTGGGTGATAAATTTTTGCCGGAATACAAACGACTCACAGCCACGTGATCTGAATATATAGTAACCAATGTCTTTCCAAAATAAACTCTAAATATTTTAATTACTAATAGGATTCCTAAGGTTTCCCTTTAATTCATCTGTGTAGGATTAAGGGTTTTATTGAAATACGCAACCAACTGTCCATTTTGAGTAAGCACGGCATCAAACGAATAATCTGAGGCATCCGCTGGAATTTCTAAATTCTCATAGCCTTCAGGAAATTTTTACACTTACTTAATTAGTTCTTATTTAAGCTGTTCAAATGCTGTATTTGCTTGCCGAAGAAGTAAATATGGCTTTCGTCCTTTTTAATTTTAACAGTGGCTCAGCTTTCTTAACAACATTTTTGTTAAAAGTCCTATAGTAAGAGCACATGCCTGAAAATGAGAACAACGTTTTCGCTGCATTTAGTGGAGAGTAATTTTTTACTGCAATTATTTTTTAATCTTCTGTTTGAGTTCCTTCTTACGATATCTTATAGCCTATGTGAAGAAGTTCCTTGGTGACGAACTTGCATTTCGAAGCATTTATTTTTAATCCTGCTTCGTTTAGAAGAAAAACCACATAATGGAAATCCTTAATATGTTCACCTATCATCTCGCTAATTATAATTTTATCATCTAAACAAAAGTGTTTTTACCTAAGATATATCTTAATACCGTGTCCATGGCCCTCTGAAAAGTACCGGGACTCCGCATAAGATAATTGGCCTTCTTAAATAGGCATAAACGTCTTACTTTGTGATAAATGCAGTTTTCGCAACATCTTCTGGATTTACACAGATTTGAAAATATCTTAAAGTAAGATCCAACGTTGTCATGTAATTCGAAGAATTAATTCTCCTAATAATTTCTTCTTTTATGGGCACTGGCAAGACAGGGTATTTGGTAATACTGTAAAGTTTCGTATAATCAAATGCGAAATGCTTTATGGCCTGTAAGTAGGAGATTATTCTTTTTACGGCATGATGCTACCGAGCTGGCGTTAGGGCTACATGGATATTATTATTTCATTCTTTATCATTTCTTGTATGTGTTGTCTATAATTTGCTCATTAACTTTGTCATAACGATAAGTCTTCGCTCTTACAGGGAAAGCATTTCCAGTGTCGATACTGAGTGTATGGAATTTATGTGTGCATGGAATTTCGTTAAATAATTTAGAGAAGTAACTTACCAATCATTTCAAATTCCGTTTTTACTTTAGTAGGTGAGTTAACTCAATTTCACGAGGAGGGGGGTGCTTCTTTTTCCTCCACGTTCTGCAAATCCAACTGTAGTGTGGCATCCTGAAAATTTATTTTGATCCCCGCTATTTTTAAAAAATTCATCCCTAAAAGTACTGCGACCTGGATTTTTTTTTACAATGAAAAACACTGTTTTGCCATTCGTTTTTTATATTACGTTTAGCATGACTTTCTCTATACATGCACACTGCTTGCCTTGGTCGGCAATAATTTTTGCTTCCGCAACCCCAAACATTTTATACCTTCTGAAGTATTTTCGAAGAAATGTTTCTGCTAGGAAACTGCATTGAGCCCCAGTGTCTAATATTGCATCCGCTCGAACATTATTTAACAATATTTGTATTCCAGGCAGAGCCAAACTTCTGAGTACTACCGTAGATGAAACCTAAAGACATTTTCATGCCTCCGGGAACGATATACCATTTTATCTTTAATTTCCCCCATTAGTTTAAATTTTGCTTGCTTCCTTCCTTCCGTTTCCGGTGTGGCCCTTTTTCTTGGCGATTACCACTCGCAGTTGAAGACTTTTGTCTATTTTCAAAACCTTTATTCCTATCAAACTTTAGCCTGCCTTGTGGGTTAGATCTATAAAATTGTCCATTCGACCTCTGGCCATATCCTGCTGTACGCATATTTTCAGCAACCCTCCTGCTTTTGAACTTTACCCTGAGTTCAACAAATTTTCAAGCCTGCTACTTGGATTTCTTAATTCAAAGAACACTTGTATCTGGGGTAGCAGCCTAAGCAAAATAACTTGAATCACTTCTCCGCCAGACCATTTCCCATATAACAAATTAAAAATTTCCATTTTCTTTAGTACGCACTCGGTCACTTCTTCGAAACTCAACTGGTATTTACTAAAAAGCTCGGCTTCTAACTTGACTTTATCTTTTACTATAGGGAATGCTTTATAAGAGCATTTTTTAATATTTTCAACTGTAGGTATCATCTTCTGGTTCACCTAACAAATATTTTTCGATGCACATGTACCATTCCAGGGCCTGTCCTCTTAATGTGGCTGTTGAATTTTTGAATTTCTGCTACCGGATGAAGTAGAAAATGCGAAAAATCCTTCTACGAAGCTAACTGGTGCCTATGGAGCTTGTAATCTTGGGGAAGGGAGGGCGGACTAAAAGTTGAACTTCATTGCAACATGTTCCGCTATTTGTTCGGGCCAAAGGCTCCACAGAGGAATTTAATAGAGAAGTTGTCTCAGAATTCCCTAGCGTGAATTTAAACCATCAGAAAGTAGCAATGCCGAAGACAGGAACTCTTATCTAGAACAGCAAAAACTAGTAATGTGACGTTCAAGTGGTAGACCATGCACCGACTTAACAATATCGAACCTCAATTTAAATACACGCGAGCTAATTTGCAATCTGAAGGGAGAACGGAAAGCGAGAAGTGACAGTAAAGATTCCAGACATAAAATAACTATTATATAAATTAAATAAACCTTACAAATTTAACTTATTGGAGCAAATATCTCGCTCTATAGAAATACTTTCAATTTTTATTTCACCATATAGTGCATTTTGCATCATATACCCTTTATATAGTGAATATACAGAGATATTAATATTATAAAATTTAAATACGAAAATAATTGTTATTGGTAACTAAAATAATAAGTACAATACTAGAAGCTAAGACATTTCTTACGAGTTTACTTGCGATGTAAATTTCGTCATATTAAGTCTGTTAGGGTAGCTAAAGATCATGTTTGAAGCAGGGAAATGACATGGTTTTTTTTTTCTCAACGATTTATCGCTATCAAACTCCTCACTTCTGTGTTATTCCTATAACTATAATTTTAAAACTTGCCCATCCATCGCATTTATTTATAGACTTTATAAGTGTACAGTAGAAGGCAATTTCTTAAAAAAAGCCGGCAATATTCTGTACCACTTCGAAATGGTTATGGTTGTGAAGTGAAGTGAAGTGAAGGAAGCAGCCTCTCCATGTGTGACATGCCCTATGATATGAAACTGGTTGTCCCAAGATGAAACAACAGCCCAAGAAACCAAAAAAAAATGGTTAAAAAACGGCAAAATTACATAGACACATTCATACTATCACACACACTTACAAGGGGACATTCCCTACTCGTCATTACCGATTTCGCTCAAATTTATAGGCATGCAGGGCTATCCAATTCCGTATGGGTATACCCGATATACCCGGAACGGAAGCCAGCCCAGTGGCTCAAAGCCGAAGTGGGAACTCCAGATAGCCAAGCGTTTAGAAAATAAAAATTTTGACGCTGCTCTCGCACCGTATAAGCTATTTACGGTATAACGTTTGCCAAGCAGCGATTGGCGCGGCGGTAAGAGCTCGGAGTAATAATGCTAAGATCGTGGGTTCGACTCCTCACGTGGAGACTTTTTTTTTTTCTTTTTCTCAATTTTTATATTATTCTTTTTCCAATTAAGCAAAGAGGTGAGTATTTCATTTTATTTATATATTTATAATCAAAAGGCATAGAAAAGATAAAAATTTCGGACTTTTCAACAAGGGGTTGTAATTAAAAAGCATACGAAAAGACTTTGTACATGAAAATTCAAAACTTCACTTGTCGACGTTCGATGATTACATGTGTCGGGATGATATTTGTTCTCTTGTACATACGTTAAGAGACTTAACTTGTCTTGTACAAGAGAACAAATTTCTTCTGCTGGTTGACTGGTGGGGAGGACAAACAACTCTGCAATTATACGACGAACCCTTCCAAGATGAAGAAGGATTGCCAACATGTAGCATCAAAGTAATTCCCCCTAAATGTACCCCACTGGTGCAACCCTGCGATGTATATTTTTATCGTCAGGTGAAAAACTTTATTAAAAAAATAGAAAATTGTTCTTATCTCATCGAGCAAGAAAAATAAATAACTTCCCGAGAAGACTGCATAAAAATACATTCGATTGTTCATCATCAGTTATCTGCTTCAATATTCGATAACATGTTACGTTACGCGTGGTTTACTTGTAAACTTTGCGATGGGAGAGAATGCTTTATGAATGTCAATCAAGTATGTTTTTCTATGGAGACGTTGAAACAACGATGTTATTGTAAAAATGCGGTTTTATAACGTGTGCTAGATGCAGAAATAATTATTGTTTCCCCTGTTTCTACGATAAATATCCTCCCGACACATGTAATCATCGAATGTCGACAAATAAAGTTTTGAATTTTCATGTACAAAGTCTTTTCGTATGCTCTTTAATTACAATCCCTTGTTGAAAAATCCGAAATTTTACCTTTTCTATGCCTTTTGAAAATAAATAAATAAATAAAATAAAATATTCAGCTCTTTGCTTAATTGGAAAAAGAATAATATAAAAATTGAAAAAAAGAAAAAAAAAAAGTCTTCACACGTGGATTCGAACCCACCATCATCGCATGACTACTACAAGCTCTTACCGCCGCGCCAACCGCTGCTTGTCAAACGCCCTAACGTAAACGGCTTATGCGATGCGAGAGCAGCCTCAAAAGTTTTATTTTCTAAATGCTTGGCCATCTGGAGTTCCCACTTCGAGTACTTTCATTTCTAGCCAAGCCCTGCATGCCCTATAAAGCCCTGCATGCCCTATAATATTTAAGCGAAATCAGTGATGACGAATAGGGAATGACTCCCTTATTAGAGGGATAATTCCACCTGTCTTTTGCTTGAGTTTATCATTTTGATTTTGATCAATGGTAACAGTTGTATTAGAATTGTTCTATCATAACAGCTATATTGGAGTTGTTCCAACATAACAGCTGTATTGAAATAGTTCTGTTTTCTCCCGTTCGTAATGCCAAGTATACTTTATTTGTTTTTATGATGCTTACCTCAAAAGGCAAGGCAAACAGCGATAATCTTTCTTTGTTCTTGGATAATATGGCAATAAATAAAGCTGAAAGATATTTTTTTTCTCTCATAACTTTCTGCATAAGAAAAAACTTCTTATTTGGCAGAGTTATGAAAAAAATATTTTCATGTAGTAGATTTTGGGGACTTTGGTATCTTTGTTGATTGTCCATATGGAGATAAATATCCTAATTGCGCTTTTAAAACTAAAATTTGCCGCACAACCGGTATAGTGGTTAGCGTCGTTGACTGCCGTGCCGAAGGGTCTTGGCTCGAATCCCGGAGAAAGCATGGATGCTTGCAAATGCATAGTGTTGGTGCGGCGTGACGGCACTCCAAATATGCGGCGAGCCGAAAGTCCCCTCGCGTGGCTCGGCGGAAGGGTAGAGGGGTGGGAGACCCTCGTACCCGCCCTCCGGGGCGCACTCCATCAAAATTGGGGTCGGAACTGAGCCAAATCTCACTGTCACCTGTCAGGTGCTCAAGGCGTTATCTTGCGCTCCTTGCCACGAGGAATTTTGTGGACTTATACTTCGGACAAGTAAGCATAAGCAACAACAACAAAACTAAAGTTTTCTTTATCACATCTCTCACATTAGTGACATTTTACTTGTATTAGATCCTGTGAAGGCTTGGAAAAGATGTTTTAATCGTTATAATTGCGACACAATTTTCATTTCAAAAGCAATGACATAAGTTTCATCGTGGAATGTAGTATAAAAACGAATTTTCTTTTAATTTTTTTAATTAATTCAAATATTAAAATCAAATTACTAAAGCTAAAATGCTTAATTACTTACGCGACAAATTTTATTAATACTTTGCATTGTTTGTTTAATTCGTCAAATATAATCTTCAATTGCCATTGACTTTTGAGAAAGACAAGTCTATAATTTCTGAAGGCATCTTCTTTTTCAACAGAAATCTCTAATAAAGCACGTATTAAACCCTTAAAAAAGCTGCTTTTGCGAATCTCCTTCGAATTACCTAGAAATTTCCTTCATAATCAACAACAATGCAACTGAAGTTACCGAAGTTTAATATTAAAAACTGATAACCTCTTCTAACTTCCTCACATAGTGTTGCAGTTAAGTCATAAACTTACAGCAGATAGCCAGTCAAATTTAAATAAAATAAAAATAATTGCTTTTAAAGTCATAAGATACAAATTAGGAATTATAAAGGGGAAATACACAATCATCTGTTATAAAGCCTGCTGCCGCTGCCATATGGGTTCGGGGCTTATGGCGAACGAGTTGATTGCATGGGATTTTCGTGGTTTCTTTTTATGTGAAATATGAATGCTAGCCATTTTCCTTAGGCCCACCAGTGGTCAAGCGGTAAAGTCCCTGAACACTGGTAGTTCGGTTGGAGGTTCAAATCCCGCGAATAGTCTGATGCATATTAGCTTTCGAGGTCTTCCTCACGCCAATTTCCCTTAGAAAGTCCTCTCTTCTGTGCAGTGCCTTAGGGCGGAATACGTAAATAATAATAATAGCCATTTTCCTTACGAAGTTCTCCACGACGACATCCTACCAAAGCAAATATTCTTCACGTACTTTAGCAACTAATTAACTTTCTAGCCCCCCATACGAATACTGAAATGTTGAAGAAATTTCAAGTAGGAAACCTCATGAAAAGAAATTTTTATTCGGTATATTTATATAATTCAAAATAAAATTAGAATAGTAATTAATTCTTCTTGATTAATATTGAAACCTAAGTTAATACCATCCTGATATCCTGTACAATATAACGAACAGTCTTTCTCAGTTTCACCGACGCTATCAAGAATAAAAATTCAGAATTTCGTGAAATCAGGAAAATTACTTTCTGCTTGTCTCGCTATAAAGAAACTGTTCAAGTAGCAAGGAATATCTTTAATAAAAGTTTTATCATAGCTGGAAGCAAACTATGCAGAAAACTATCGATAAAAGTAAACAAATAAATAAACAGAAAGAAAAAGTATCTAATTTATTTTACTTGAAACTGCATTCGTAGCTGAAATTTTATTTTGTACTTAAGTTGTCAGTTTTTGTCAGCCAGTTCATATCTGAATGATGCCATTAGTAAATAAGAATTTGAGGAATAATTTTTCAAAAATTTTTCTGTTCATTCCTAGAGAACTGTGAAAGGAAATAGATATCAGTCCTTCGTAAATTAAAAGAGTTTTTTGCTGAGAAGGAAGTAAATTCAAATTATAATTTTCGTCATTAATAGTTCCTAATTCTCAATGTTTCAAAATTAGCAAAATTCCCATAATCCCCTTTTGACTTTAAAAAAATGCGAAAATACTTGTTTACATTTACTGCAGCATCTTCATATAAGCTGCAACGAGAAAAATTAGTTAATCAACAACATTTTCCCACAGTTTTGAACATCATTTTTAACAACAACTGTACAGTGTGTGATGTATGCAACATTCTTAACCTATCGTGAATCTACTGTCCTCTTTAGTTTTTTGTGGTGCAAGTATGAAGGAATAGTGAGCGCAGTACACTATTCCTAAAAGTTTCTTCCCAATTTCTTACTGAAACATTGTATATAAACGCTAGTTCTGCCCTGCCTTCTCATCTATCTTAAATTTGTATTTGTTTTACTTAATTACGGTTTTAATTTCTACAAGGAATGCTACCGACTTCCCGATGACAACTGCTATAAAGGTTTCAGGTATGATCAAACATGAGGAAAAAACAAAAGATGCAAAGTGTGGCCAGAAGAGGGCGTATAAAGTAGCGCAACAGGCCCGCATTATTTGAAATCATAGATTGGAAAACTTAATGTATCTGTGAAGGTTGAGACATTTTTTAATGAACAGAGGACATGTACTCCATTATTAAACTTCACATGCCATATGCATACGTCATATCGCGACATGGTAATGAGGTGGGAGAAAACAACGTTGATACTTGCACCACAAGTAAATAAAGACAGTACTATCCTAACAACATGGCGACGTCGCTATGTCATCGCACAAACTTTTCACAGGATCTTATTGTCGCAGTAACGTTGTAGGAATGGCTTAATGTCTGCTTTTTGCGACATCACATAACGACGTTGATGTGAAGTCATATTGGGATATTTATGTGAAGTCATTGTGACGTTGATGTGTATCAAGCTGCGATATTTTTGTCAAGTTACACTGTGATATTGCTGTGAAGATGCGAGATTTATGCAGCGACACATTGCGACTTTAATATAACGCCACTGAGTGACATAAATGTGGCATAATAAAGTGCCATGAATGTAATGTCAGTAAAGATACAAATGAATGCCCCGCAATCCAGGATTACTCTCTAAATTATTAGCGTGATGTACTCCTATTTTAGAGAACAGGTAACTACAATATTTTAGTGATCCAGTAAGGAATTCTACTCTTCAAAGTATTAAAATATTTCCGTAACATTTGAAATTTTTAAATTATTCAAAATATTCAACATAATCATTTGAAATTTTCTCATCGTACTAAGGTTGTATCTCACTCTATGAAGCTTACATAACTGTAATCCATTTATGTTAATTACATATATACGTGAGCCATAATGCACAAAAAATGCAGAACGTAGTACATATGATGCAAAAGGGATCATATGGTCAATTTCGAAGTGTATTGTATCGCAAATACTTTTGCGTATTCCCTGTCCGGAAAGGACATAATTTTGTTTTCATTCTTAAGAATTTAATATTTAAAGACACTTCATAATTTTCCAAAATTTCTAAATTGTATTAAAAATCTGAGTTCTTATTAAAGCTTATTAAAAATTAAACTATATTTCTTAATTTAACATCATTTTTTCCTCTTTCAAAAGAGAAATATTTAAAAAACAAAAAACAAATAAACGCCCTTTGGCTTGCAATATTTATAATAAATTCATTTCTTATAATAATAACTAGATTTTTTAATTTAATGCCTTCCCCCCTCATTCTAAACAGAAATATTCATTTGAATGTAGTAAGCCTAAATAAAGAGACAAATATCTTTTGTAAATATAAAACCGACGATAAACGCATTTCTAAATAAGAATTTTAAAATATAAATTTGTTTTATATTTGAAACGGCAAAATTACATTTTAATATTTTTCCATATTTTCCTCTCAATAAAACTGAATGCTCAGAAATTAGATGTTTAAGTGACCCCACATTTTTCCGCAACTCCAAAACACGCAGTCCTACCCTTTTCTACCGTTCTTATATTTTCTTTTCTTTATAATTAACGACTGGACCGCAACTGAGCAGTAATTTCTTTCACCACCTCAAACGCCTCTTCCGTTTTATAAACAATTCTGTCTATGACGCATGCAATGCTCTTACGAATATCGTAAGATTATCGCGAATTTATGGTGTTTAAGAATCATCATCTATCACGTTTTTTAGTTCGGGCGCCACTGCAGAGACATTAGGTTATTTTAAAGCAAGAGATGTGAAAAATGTGGACTACCCTCGCCAGGACTCGAGCCTTGACCTCTCGAATACGCACTGAGTGTGCTAACTGTTACACCACGAAAGCATGCTGGAAAGAGGGAGAAAACCAAGCTTTTCAGCTCTGTGACCTGCATGGTATCATTCAAGGAAAAAAAAGGAAATTCCTAGACAAAAATGACGTAATAATGAAATGTCAGTAAACAAATATATATAACCAATAAAATCATCTTATTATTTAATTCGCCATTATAAGTAGATATAAGTTATTAATAATCCAAAAAAGTGCATACTAATATTATTATACTGTTTAATAATACCTAAAAGAAAAAGAACATTTCAAAACTTTTCGCATTTCAAAACATTTAATTTGTCTCCCTTTTGGTACTAAGTACATACATGAACACATTTTGGTAACTTATAAAGTTCAGTATTTTTAGCAATCATAAATTGTAACCAGTCATTAAATAGACTGACAGCAAATTAAATCTGAATCTACACTCATGTCCATAAATTGAGGATAATGCAAAATCAGGCAAAAGAACAGTTAGAAGCAAAACAAATTTGACTTATTTGAAAAGCTTATTTATTAAACAAAAGGTAAAGAGCAAAAAAAGATGCTATATGTTTGATATTATTAAAAAAATTAGCGAATTTTTCTCCCTGGAGCAAATTACAAAAAAAAAAACCTATTTACAAAAAATCAATATTACATGGGCTTCATAAATTAAGGATAATGCAAAATCAGGCAAAGAAAGAGTTAGAAGCAAAACAAATTTCACTTATTTGTAAAGCTTATTTATTAAACAAATGGTAAAGAGCAAAAAAAGATGCTATATGTTTGATATTATTAAAAAAATTAGCGAATTTTTCTCCCTGGAGCAAATTACAAAAAAACCTATTTACAAAAAATCAATATTACATGGTTGGTATAATTGTTAATACACTGTATGTCTCCCAGACGGTGCAATACAATCCGTACAACGCCTAGGCATGCTGAGTATCAAATTATCGATCTGATCTTGGGGGATATTACACCACTCAAAACGCAATGCTCTCCGAAGTTCCGGTAGACATGTAGGAGGAAGTTGACGGGCTGCATCTCGTCGGCCAAGCATGTCCCACACGTGCTCTACTGGATTCAAGTCCGGTGAGAATGGTGGCCAGTCCATACGGGTGATATCCTCCGATTGAAGGCATTCGCTTACGATGTTTGCACGGTGAGAACGGGCGTTGTCATCCATAAACAGAAATTGTGCGCCCATGGCGCCCCGAAACGAACGTACGTGTTGTTCCAGAATGACGTCCCGATAGATTTGGCCTGTGATGGTTCCAATTTGAACATGCAGGTCAGTTCTGGAACCCAGAATAATTCCACCCCAAACGAGCACTCCTGCACCACCGTAACGGTGTCGTTCAATGATGTTTTATTGGTGGTAACGGGTACCTGGAGCTCTCCATATGAAAGTCCGGCGAGAATCAGACTGCAAGCTAAATCTGGACTTGTCGGAAAACATCACACAAGACTACTGTTGCGGTGTCCACAATGCGTGCTCTCTACTCCAGGCTAAACGTAGGCGGCAGTGAGTTGCAGTAAGTGGGACACATCTGACAGGTCTACGAGCATATAGACCAATCTGCCCTAAGCGTCTGTACAAGGTCTGCCTTGGAATTGTCGTACCAGTGGCTGAAGAGAGCTGACGGAACAGGTCTGAGGTGTGCTCCGCCTGTTTCTTTTGGCAGTAACTGCCAAATACCGGTCCGCATTCGGTGTGTAACTCTAGGGCGACCTGTGCTGTAACGTCTACTCACATTACCATCATCCTGGAATTGTTGCCAAAGCCTGGAGATGACACTCTGGGCAATTCCACGTTCGTCTGATACTTCCTGTTGGGTACGCCCATATTCCAGACGGCCGATAATTCTATCACGTAAAAAATCATCCAAATGCGTCCTTCGTGTCATAACTATTCGGTTATTTCACTGAAATGCTTATAAAGCGCCTGCGAACAGTTTTACTTATTTGCCTGTATTCCTTATATATCACTCTCTTACACTCTCGTCATTGTGACGTACCATCGGTGTCATCTGGTTACTTCCTGAAATTTGCATATGATTCTTGAAGATGTGTGTAGTGATTTTACAGGTGATATATTTATTTTAGAGATCGATTTCCGCGTGACTCCGAATTATCCTTAATTTATGGACATGAGTGTAAAATAACAACTGGGACTTGAAAAGGGTGTAAAAGACCCTTTTTTTAAAACTAAACAAGAACAGAAAGGCTCGCTTGGTGATTACAACTCAGCCATCACTTATGAAGAGATAATTTAAACGACACTAACCTCAAATTAACGCGAAGTTGGCTCACAAACCTAACAGGAGTAGGTATTCAAATATCCGCTATCACATTGCAAGGCCGAAACCTACAAATCTTATCTGAGCTAACAGCAACTTAGTAACTTGGCCTCGAGAAGCAGAATACGCTCTGTTCTACAACCTAAAAAACTCCGTTTATACTCTCGAACTAATTTGCACTCTGTCTTGGAAATGGAAAGAAATGACAGTAAAGATCCAAAATATAAAATAACTGGTTATATTAACATACTAGAGCGTTACAAACTGCGGACTTACAATAAAGAATAGCTGAAAGCTCTCCCTGTATTTCCATTTTAGTTTCTATTCCTGATGTATTGATACTGAAGAGACCTAAAAATAACTTTTTTTTTCCGATATATCTCCCCTAACAATTCGGTTTACTTACTTCATCGTAGGACAATCCATGGATCTCTGGAATTGATTCAAAGAAACGATTCACTTTACAAATTGAACGATCAGCGATCCAGCGAAAACGGAATGGTAGTCCTTTAACAATTCAGGGAGGGCTGTTGTTGGGAAGCGTGCCAAAACATTTGATTTCTCTTATGCAAACACTAACATTCTTTCCTTTATTATTCACCGAAAATGTCTCCGACCCTTTCGGTATGTGTGAATCTGTGAATGAATGTTCTACATATGTATGTATGTGTGCTTTTTGGTTTGCTTACGTTTTCCATCTAGTACTAGGAAAACAAACCATTAAATTGTGGGGTTTTACTTATTTAATTCAGTATTCAATACTTGAAACCCTAGAAACACTAATAAGCGAATAATCGTTTAAGTATGTGTACAGAGACGTGAGACTTAAGAAGGGTTAACTACCCTTTATTTCTCAAAATAAAGATGATACAATCAGTTCCTAACTCGGAAAGTACAGCAAAGCCTCCACTTAGGCCTGAACTTAATATGGAATTAAACTTAACTAAGTTAACTACAGCTAACTGAAAGATATAGCCGAAGCTATCAAGATTCTAAGTAGTTGGCTCCTAAGTCGGCGAAGCTAAACAAGGGCCTAAAGTACGGCCGAGCGTAGCAATAAGCTTAGAGAGGCGTAGCCAAAAGGCAAATGCGCGCTAATCAGGAACTCAGGCTCTCTAATGATGTCTGTGAAACATCGACTTAAATACTACTCTTTACTCATTTGCATTAGCCTCCTTTCTGAAAATACATTCTGGTAGGAAATTGTAAGCTGAAGCTAGAAAAGACAGGAAAGATGCATAAACTTAAAATAGCTGCTATTAAAATTAGGATAAACCTTACATCTTTCCCCAACAGAATTGAACTACTCGAAGAATAAGAGAGTAAAGAGAGTAAATTCTACAGAACTCCTTTATGTCAAAGTTAAAATTTTTATCAATTGTGCTTCCTTGAAAGAAATTCATCATTAAAACTTTTTCTGTTTAGGGCCAACTTTACAACAATTTCTAAATCTATACGAAAACTAAGGAAAATATATTTCACAAATTTTTACAATTTGACTGGCGACAAACATCTCCTTTATGTAACACGAATTTCAGTCTTAATACTTACAACTTATCTGGAAGGAAACAATGTTAGTTTTCACATATAATTTATATTTTCCTTACCACTCGAATGCCACACTGAAATTATTTTGGCCCTCAAACATCAAACAGCTTTCATTCACACAAAATTTGAATCTCCTCCCTCCCCGCTCTTCAAAAAATTGTTCTGAGTGAATTGAGCGTGTTAATGTTGTGTTTCCATGAAACTACTCTACCATCTCATAACAGCTATCTATTGTTTGTTAAAGCTTGACACGCGAGACGTTAGAAATTTCCTTAAACACAAAAATACTTCTAGTGTGCTAAAATAGAGATTAATTTAAGTTCTTGAGTAAAGCCTGGAGAGCCTAATTTTAAACACATTCAGTCTATACTATTTTCTATTCATCTATTATACAAAGTATTTTACAGTCATGCCTTGACCAAACTTACATTTGTACTAGTTTAATTTTCAAGTAGTTTTACAGCTTACAATAGCATTTCTACATTCAATACAACATTTTAACATGCAATATTTTAAAACTCACTTTACATCATTCGTTATAGTTACTATACAAAATTAACAAATTTTTGCTAAAATCTTTCTTTAAGTTACACCATTTTAAATTGAAGACTTTCGACTAAAAATATTCACAAATATGTTTCTCGCAACTTGAGAATTCTTAAAAAGGTATTGTAATATTTTATTATCTAACCAATAATTATAATTATTTTATTTGATACTGAAGTGGCAACGCCATACTTTGTTCGTCTAACCGTTGCTGAGCAACGATAGAAATGTTAAAAACTGTGAATTCTGAAAGTTTTACCAGTAGTTGATGTATGAAAAATTGATACAGGAAGAAACTGTAATAATAGGTGGAGTGTAAAATTGTAGCATATAGAAATTTTATTTAAATTATCCGCCTTCGTGAATTGAGAATAAAGTTTATGATTTACTAAGAAGTTCATCTGTTATTTCGATAAAAACTGCAAAATACGTTACAGTCTTATTAAATTAGAGATTCCACCGAGATACTGAAACTTAGGAGTGCAATTATCAATTTCGATGGTGCTGGTCTCCTAATCCCAGAAAAGTTGCTCATGAAAACAAGTTTGTTTTCGTTAACGAATTAAAACTTCATTGATCTCTTACTGAATCGGAGTACCAGTTGCTAGGAGAAACGGATATCAGAAGTCTGCCGTTTGAAAGCCAGTTTTTTTAAGAGGATCATTCAAAGGTCACCTTTTCTGTTTATGTAACTTGCGTTCCAGGAAAGAATTGTCAGAACTGGATACTGCTGATCTCCGAAGATAAGATTAGTTTATTTAATTTTAGTATTTCATTTCAGAATTATATTTAAATGGCGTAACTTTTTGTTTAAAATAGATGACACTAAAAATATTCAGCCTATAATTAGAACTAATATTTGGTGTAAAAAAGTATTTAAAAATTATTATTTAGGCTTTACTGTTATTTGTATTGAATTTTTATGTTGATAATTAATATGTGTAAGCCATTCCGGCATTTATAAAAAGAAAAAGATATGCTAACTGTGTTTTTGAATTTGTTGCGAAGCCGGCGCATGGAAAATAAGCACACTCACTTCCAAAAGTTAAGCACGAAGATATAAAATGCAAAAAAATCAACAAATACTGCTTTGATTGACACAAACATCGGCGGGAAAGTAGCACATATATTTATGCATAAAATAAAGTCAATAATTATATACAGAAAGGAAAACAATATTAAACTTTTGCAAGTTATCAGATAATGACATACTGGAGACTTAAACAGAATTATGTATAAACTGAAAATAAACAGCAGAAAATGAAAAAAAAAGGGACATTAATAGGGTATGTGATCTTCCCTCATCTGTATACAAAGTTTACACCTTGTGACTATGCTTTCAATTAGGTGGTCAACCACTGCAGACTTAAACAATCGCCATTCTTCTTGTACAGCAGTTTCCAGCTCAATAAAAGTGGCTGGAGGTGGGAAAGGTAAAGATACAGCACGGCCGAGAGCATCCCAAAGATTTTCAATGGGATTAAGGTCGGGCGAATATGCTGGCCAAGCCATACGCGCAATTCCTTCACTCTCCAGGTAGTCATCGACGATGTCAGCTCTATGGGGACGTGCGTTATCGTCCATTAAAACAAAATTAGGGCCAACTGCTGCAGCGTACAATCTCACAATGGGCTCTAGGACCTCATCTCGATACCGGACAGCCGTCAAAGAACCCCGTTTAAAGATTTGCAGGTCGGTGCGATATCCTAATGAAATCCCTGCTCACACCATAATGCTTCCGCTTCGGAATGCGTGATGTTCGATAATGTTTTGGGACTGATTGCGTGTTCGTTATTCACGCCATATCCTTATACGCTTGTTATCTGGCTCCAGAGTAAACCTTGACTCATCAGTAAACATGATATTGCCCCTGTCAGACACATTCCAATTGACATGTTCCCGGATCACTGTAATCGTGCCCCTCTTGATTGGACGGGTAGAGGAACACAAACTCGAGGTACCCGGGCGTACAGTCCACTCATATGTAATCTTCGGCGTATAATAGCTGCAGATATCGCCTGACCAATGAACGTTGTAAGCATAGATGTCACACGTGTGGAGGTCGCTCTGCGATTCCGCTTGGCTACAGTAGCAATATATCGATCTTCCGCGGAGGTTGTAACCCTTGGACGACCGGCTACGGCCTTCGAACAACTATCTGTTTGGTTTGGAATGGTTTCCATAAACGTGAAATTACATGATGAACACCGAAGAAAAGAGCAACATCTGTGATCGACTGTCCTGCTTCAATGCGCCCCACAGCACGCCAGCGCTCAGAATCTTCCATTCGTCTTCTGGAAGTCATAGAAACATGTATGTCTTGAAAACAAATTGTACGAAAGTTTTAAACACCTTCCATCAGCACTTACTATTAACTTCTGTAACCCTTCATAAAGCTGGCTTCTTATAAGACTGTCTTTTTTGCATATTTCTTGACATGAAAGCGCAATTGGCTGTTACCTAACATATTTGCTTACTTCCATCTACCTCTGCAGAGAATTGCATCCTCTTCAATTCTGATTGGCTTCCGGAAATAAGCATTTTCTTCTCCGTGCTTAACTTTTGGAAGTGAGTGTAGTAACGTCAAACTGACGTAGTGTGATTTTATTGTACTGTTAAACTGGCAAGGTTTTTCTTAGTTCTCGTCACTCAGGCGTGTGGTAGATAGTGCGTCATCCCGACGTATTATAGCTAAATCAAATTTCCAAACTGGCAAAAATTGTTTTTGCTATTACCAACCAGGCGTGGAGATAGATAGTAAAATCGCCAAACTGACGTGGAAAAATTCCATTGCATAGCTTAACTGGCAAAAGTGTTTATATAATTATCGCCAATGAGGCTTTTAAATAGTGAGTTAAAACGTTAACCCGGCGTAGTATTAATTTATTTTGTGCCAAACTGGCAAAGTTGTTTAAATAATTCTCTCCATTTGGTTAGAGTGAATTTCGCATTTGAAAAGACTCGCCAAAAGTTATATATTTTTAATACAATTACCCTTTTTCAGATTCAGCTTTAAAGGAAAGCCTGTTAAAGATAACTTGTTCAACATGCCGTTCTTAGCTAGGAGTAGAAAACGGAATTTAAAAGTACTGGCAGAAGAGTTAGGTTTATCCGTGAGACCTGAATTTAAGATTGCTCAGTTGCATCAATTTATTACTGAAAGCCCCGGTTATGAATGGGGAATTTACTCGAGAACTACTGGCTGCAATTAGTGAAGAAAGAGAAAGAAAAGAAGGATGCGAAAGAGAAGAAAGGGAAAGATAAGAAGAATGCGAAAGATTGGAAAGAGAAAGGGAAGAAAGAGAAAAGGAACGCGAAAGAGAAGAAAGAGAAAGAAAGGGAGAACGCAAAAGAGAAGAATAGGAAATAAAAGACAAATGTGAAAGAGAAGAGCGAACTACAGAACTTTTGAAAGAGAACTTTTGAACTACAGAAACTTCAATTGGAAGCAATGGCTGCAAGAGTACATCCGGTATACTTACCTGAGCAGCCTTTAACAATCAGAATTCACGATGTCACGCCACGTTTTAGCTCTAAAGAAGATGAAATAAGTTTATTTCTGGTGTTATTTGAGCGTCAAGCTAAAATTATGAATATACCGGCTGAAAATCAAGTGACTCAACTTATTTCACTGTTGCCTCCTGATGTTGTTCAACTTATAACTAGAGAACCAGAAGAGGATGCGAAAACCTATGAATATGCAAAACCTTTACTGTTACAACGATTTAATTTGAGTGCGGAAAAACTTCGACAACTATTTAATAAGCACCAAAAATCTACTAAATGTACTTGGTATGATTTCTACTATGAATTAAAGAACTATTTAGAAGGATGGCTTAATTGGTTAAACATTAAAACTTTTGAACAGCTAAAAGATCTCATGCTGGTTGATCAAATTAAAAAGCGTACTTCTCCTGATTTCAAAGAACAGTTGATGGATAAATGGACTACCACCATTTCACCTACTGAGATGGTTAAGAAAATAGAAGATATTGAAGATGTGAGAAAAACAATAAAACCAAACTTTTCTGCCAATCAAACTGCGAGAATTAACAAACGATCTTCAAACACCGTGTTCGCCTTCGCTGTCCATGTGAACCTCGTCTTGTTTCGTTTAAGAACCAACAAGGGTTCAACTATCTTTGCAAAATTTTTTCCTAAAAAGGAAGATAATTTCTTGGCCGTATTTGGAGGTGGATAACTTTTAATCGCTAATATTTTGAAATTGTCCGTCTCAATATCGTTTTTCGAGATTTTATAACCGAAGTACCTCAATTCCTTGGAGGCAAATTTGCACATTTTAGAATTAACTTTGCGGCCCGCTTCATGTAATAATGTAAATACTTCCTCTAAATGTTTAATGTGTTCTTCTAGGGTTTCGCTTGTTACAATAATATCATCGAGATACTGTACTTTTGCATAAGACTGGCCTTAAAACAACGTCCATAACTTAATGTAGCTGGAGCTCCGCTTAAGCCAAACGGCATTCTCAAAAAGGCATATAGCCTGACTTTGTAATAAAAGCGGTTTTTTTTTCGACATCCTTGGGTTTTATTGCAATTTGAAAATAGCCTGACGTCTGGTCTAATGTAGTCATATATTTAGTAGAACGAATCTGTCTTATAATTTCATCTATTATCGGGAGCGGATATGTGGGGTATTTCGTTATACTATTTAATTTACTATAGTCAACGGCGAATCTCCACGCATTCCGATCTGCGGGTAATAGTTCATTTTTCTTTCTACACAGAAATAGGGGACTTGCATAGGGGCTGTTACTTGGTGTAATTATCTTGTTCTCGAGCACTTTCTTAATGTATTGCTCGAGAATGTCATCTTTCATACGGTCATACCTATACGGCTTAGACCGGACTGGGAGCTCACTACCAGTGTCAATACTGTGTGTTACAATCTGGCAGAAGCCACGCTTTTCATCAAATAACTGTGAAAAATGTCTTACCAGATTTTCAATTTTTCTCTATTTCTTCGTCTTCGAGATGAATCAAATTTAATTCCGGGATTGCAGCTTTTTCCTCTTAAGTTTTATCCAGCTTGACCTGTAAAGTAGAATATTTGAAATTAATCTTTGGCCTACCTGCGCGTAAGAAATCAACCCCCAATATAACTGGGGTTAACGAAGTTTTCTTTATTTGAACATGCAGTCCCACTTTTCCCAAGCAGACTACAGATACACTGTTTGCCTTGGGAGGCAATCACCCGTTGTCTCGTTGTTTTAAACAATCTATAGCGACTATCTATCTATAGTATATAAATTATACTATAGATATACTATAGACTTTAAACAATCTATAGCGACTATCTATCTATAGTTGTAAGGTTTTAGTTTAAACTAACAAAGTTTTATTTTAATTTTTCCTTTCCTATGATTTCTTATTTCTACTTCCCGTTAGAATGAGCGCGCGTTTCAGCTTTATGCTAATTTGAAGTGGAGCCAAGTTTATATTTAAGCGATAGGTAGGAACTTCTCGGTTTGAGAGAGCTTTTAGTCTCAGATAACTGCTGCTGTGTTCGACGTTCGCCTGACTAGCTAGTATTTAAATTCTAAGCCTTAGCGCTGTTACTCTATTACTTATTGAAGTAAATCTAAGTGCGTTAGTATTAGTTAAATCTTGCTACGCACCATTTAGCATAGAGGCCAACCTCGCGGTAATAGCTCTGTGAGCAACGACTACTTTTTATTTAACTTTAGTTTTCTATTTAACTTTAGTTTAAATTATTTGATTGTTCAGTTTAGACCCAAGTGCGGTCATTATTTTCTGTATCCCTCCCGAGTTGGGAAGTGGCTGTGTATAATTTTGTTATAATAAAAAATGATTTTAAATCCTTCTTACGTGCAGTCATTCTACCACTTAACCACAGTTTTCTACCACAGAACATAGCTGCATTCAGCTCCCTGTTCAAGATCAGGACTTAGTTTACTTCACGAATATGTTCGCCAAGAGTATGCACCGAACACTCAGTCCTGACATAGTATATAAAGTAATCTATAGCGACTATCTATCTATAGTATATATACCTTTTTCGTACAATATTATTATAACATATATGTAGCATAATAAATTATATTTTATTTATTTACTTATTTTACAAACGTCTTGTAGTCAAGAGCTGTTAATTTCTGCTTAATCTTCTTCACTATTAGTATATATTTATAAACATAAATTTTATTTTTCCGAGGTCGCCAAACAAAATTTTCACTCTACCATACAAGAAGAGTCTCGAGCGATATTTGGTATCAATTTGCAAAATTCGATAAAAAATGGAAAATGTAGCTGGCGGTGCAACCGCAGCAGAAGTTCGGAAAATCCTTTCTCACCAGTCTCAAGTATCTGCTTTGGCTTCGCCTTCAAATTATTATTAAATGGGTAACGGAAGTTTTAAAATTTTTCGATGAGGTAACACAAAAGTGTCATCAGAACCAGCTGTTACTACTTTAAAGTTTCCACACTCGCTATGCTGTGCTCATTTATTAAACCTGATTTTTCAACAAACAGTTATGTTATCGATTCAGAAAACTAGTGACGTAGTTAAATAGATAGTGATGTATTTTAAAAGAGTTCATTCGGTTGAAGCAAACTTTCTGAAACGCAGAAGAATTTAAAGAAGGATAAACTCAAATTGCAATAAGATGTAACCTACTAGGTGGAATTCTACCTGTTGTTGCGAAATATCCAGCTGCGGTGAGATAACTTCCTCGCAAAGCGAGGTTAGGGTTGCCAGAAAATGGCATGAAAAGGAAGAGTTGCCAGATTTGAGGCGAAATTACCCATTTGGCGGTATTTGGCGACAAAATTGGCGATATGCCATAGACGGAGAGAGAACATTCTAGAAGCATTCTTAGCGGTTTGTACGCGGAGAAAGTAGTGTAGAGAGTAGTAGTTGTTGAGTTTAATTGTAGTGTTTTGAGTTTAGAGATTTGCTTGAGGGCGACCGAACCGAGTCAGAAACTATACTTTAGTGTTTTGCTGTGAAGCTATCTTCACTGTTGTAGCCTAAAGGTTCTGTTGCTGATTGTTTCAACGTGTATGCTACGATAATGTTGTAATAATAATGAAAACTTGAGGTGTGTAATATCAGACGTCCGAAATGCAGCAGTCAAATCCAATTATAACATCTAGAGAGAACCCTTCCATATGGGAGGTGTTTGATGAAATTATCAACAAACTTCAAGGGGCACAGAAATAGGGATCTGCTACAATAATGGAATTAAATAAATATTTATCGGACGAGTATTTACCTAGATGGAATAACCCCTTATTACTAGTCCCGGAAGCTAATATAGCCCACGTTGCACGAAAACTTATTCGAAACCGATATTGCATCCCAGCTACTTCAGTGCCCTGCGAACGCATCTTTTCGAAAGCAGGCCAGATATTTACTGAGAAAAGAAACCGCCTCTCGTCGGGAAAGTTAATTAAAATTATGTTCATATATAAAACTTTGATTATTTCTTTTATGGTAGACCGGTATACTTTATTAAGTATTTCGTGTTAATATATTTTTACATTGCATTTTTTGTAGTGTTGGTAGTTCTAATGTTAGGTATTTTTACATTATGCTTTAAAGTAGTAACAAAATATCAATTTTAGTAATTTTAAAATAATGTAACCTTTAACAAAAGTGAGTTTATTTTTCATTATTCTACAATTTTTTAAGAATTTTTTTTTTTAATTTTAGAATTTTATTGTCGATTTTATGTAGAAAGGCGTTTTTAATCGAATCTCAAAACTACTGCTGAAAGAAATCAGTCCAGGGAGTGAACGGTTTGACTGAAGTTGATTCTAACGATTCCACTCATTGTGCCATTTTTTCTGCTTTTCGCCCATCTTTGCACACCGCCCTTCATCCAGTCCCGTTATAAGCGTATTCATCAAGGTCGTTGTTAGTGAGCGGTAAATCGTAAAAAGAACTGTTTCACTTCAGTGAGCAAACTTTTCCGATCTGATTCTTTAATGAAGCGGTTTAGTCCATCTTTAAACAGGTGCTAGATTTAGAATTGGAATAGCTGCTCCTTTTTCCTACATCTTTGTATCCAATGACGAACTATGAATCCCGTATTACAGTTGTCTTAAACTGGCGGCTTCGAACCAATTTTATGCGGCCCACGCAAACATTTTTTATTTTACATATTAAGATTAAAATATCTAAAGAAAAATTCTAACTTAAATTTGATCATTAACTTTTCGTTTTAATTTGAGTTCTTCATCTTTCCGTCCAAAAAATAGTAGTTGTCTGTAATAAATCTCTCTCGTCTGCTTCATTTCCGAGTTAACTCATATTATATGATTTTTATATAACGCCGGTTACGTGTTGTAGACTGAAACTCAACCAGCCAATAATAATTTTAGAGAGTTATTTATTAACCAATCAAAATAATATCGAAATCAAAACTAATTCTTTCTGAGTTAAGGTTTTTTCTCGAACACAACGCATTTGCTTTTTACTTCTGTTGTTAACAAGATGCTGCCTAGCTGTTCTCTTGTTATCGCAACGATATAAAAAATGTGAAAGTTCTGTAACAACTACGGTTACTTCGTCAAGTTCTCGTGGCCATAAATAGCAACTAAAATTGAAAGGAATGCTTAAATTTGCCATGACATCAAGTTTCTTCTTTTATTTATGCTTCAGTATCTATCTTTAACATTTTTAAAATTTACCACACGCACAGACATATATATATATATATATATATATGAGATATAAATTCTTTCTATATATCTACATATTCTTTCATATATATTCCTTCTCGTTTCACAAAAAAAATGTGTGTCCCATCAGCTGCTTTCAGATGTGCATTCGGCCCGCATGGAGTTTGAGCTTGAGACTACTACTTGAGATTACACGCCTTTTAAAATTTGTTGTATATATGCTGGCGATTTCTTGCCACTTCACGTTCTGTTGTACTATCTGTCTCGAGAGAAGTGACAAATTGCCTCACTTTTTTTCTTCTCTCTCTCTCTCTCTGTGTTGTTTTTTTACGTATTGACGCTGAGGATTTATGTTGCTCCGATATGTGTAAACATTGCTGCTATAAAGGGAAATAATGACCCACCAAGTAAAACTGAGTATGGGAGAAAATAATGTTGACAGCTAAATTTTATCGTTCTTAATCGTAAAAGGCTTTTCCAAAAATAAAAATAAAAATTAAGAAATTAAGATAAACCTCTAGGACATATTGTTGCGTGCGGTACGGTTTGTAATAGACTGAATGTACAAATCCGATAAAATATTAGTAAAATTTATTCCTATCAAAAGAAATATAACTGAAGGTTGGAATTTTCCTCAGAAATATTCGTACGTGTTCAAATTATCACGTAGTAATAATCAGTAGTTATCCTTCACACTACTAAAACGTTAAACAGAACGCAATCCACAGCGCAGAGAAAGCTAATCCGATGAACCTTAACAGCAGCAGTTAACTAAACAATAACTGACATGAGATGTTCTCTGTATGGCCTTTTATAGCTTTAAATCGGTCGCGAGAGTTCTAGTAATTTCTGCTTCTCGAGATTTCTGCAAAGCAAAAGAGTAGAATTACTGTTACAGCTAACATAGTAGTCAATTACATTTATTCAAGTTAAATATAAATTACCGAGATGAAGTTTTATTCAATATTAAATACACGTGCTCCTGTACTTTTGCTTTTTCGGCATAGCCTTCTCTAAAAATATGTCTCGCACTGCATTGCACGGGGAAATAAAATCATTTTAATTATAATTCTACTAACATTAGCTATCTGAATACAGAATTCATAACACTAGACTGCTCGTCCCGCGCAGTACAATCCCTGGACGGAAAGGCATACTAACAGCTAAAGCAACAATGCAATAACACATTACAATAAATAACAAACAACATAGACAATAATTGCAATAAGTAACATAAAAACAAATCAAATACTAAATAAATAAATGAGCTCATAAATCTACAAATTTAGAAACAAAAAGGACCATGGTCTTGTACTATGTATTTACATTACATGCACTACGTACTATGGCCATAGTAAGGAGCTTACCTGTCGTAATTAACGACTTTAGGCTTAGAGTTCGATGACGTATGGATCCGAACCACGGCGTCGTTCAGCCAGTTTGGGACTGTATAAGAACTGTGTGAGTCCTTTCCGTCGAATCGGATTCCACAATCACACCTCATCTCCTTCGTTGAATCGATGTTCATTAGCTCTCGTGTCGTATCGGGTCTTCATCTTTTCTGTCGTCAAGTTGACTCGCTCTCATGCAAAATTGTGCATCGCTTCTAACCGAGCCTGAAGATCTTGGATGTATTCCTCAGGCGATGAAGGCGCATCTGGAGGGCGACCAAACAAAATATTGCAAGGCAGACAAAAGTCACGACCGAAGAGCATCTGAGATGGAGAATAGCCGGTAGTCTCGTGGACAGCATTGCGGTCAGCCAGTAAAAACAGTGGTAACTTCTTATCCTAGTCCTGTTGGTTTCTGGAAACCTCCAATGAGAGGTTTTTAAGGATTGTTCGATTAAACCTCTCTACCATGCCGTCTGACTGGGGATGTAAGGGCGTCGTCTGAGTTTTGTCAATGGTGCGTAGCTTGAAGAATTCTTTGATCACAGCCGAGGTAAAATTCTTGGCATGATTTGAATGTAACTGAAGAGGCACTCCGAACCTGGAAATCCAGTGTTGTATCATTACCTCTGCTACTGTGACGGCCTCTTGATCAGAAATAGGATATGCTTCAGACCACTTGATGAAATAATCTGTGACAACAAGGATGCATTTATTGCTATCAGCAGATCGTGGAGGTCCCAAGATGTCAAACGCGATACGTTCAAAAGGCGCTCCTACGCTGTAGCGTTGCAGTTTGCCTCAGCTGCGTTTCTTCGGTCCTTTCCAACCCGCTCAGGCATCGCAAGATCGGCACCACGTTTGCACGTCATCCTTTACATTACTGCAGTAAAAATGTTCTCGAACTCTCTGCAAGGTCTTCACTATTCCGAAGTGGCCTCCTATAGGGCTGCTAT
The DNA here is from genome assembly GCA_000611955.2 of Stegodyphus mimosarum. NCBI lineage: Eukaryota > Metazoa > Arthropoda > Arachnida > Araneae > Eresidae > Stegodyphus > Stegodyphus mimosarum. Next base: position 330,984 of record KK120592.1, on the reverse strand, counting down.
GTAGTTCTGTATTCGTGATCCGGGATCTTGGAAATATCAGCTCCCATCGAAGCGCCTTTCCTTCGACTGATTCGAATTTCCGATATAAGACGTCGTTTTGAATTTAGATTGAGTCCCAGAGAGCCCAATATTGTTTCGTCCCCGAACTACAGATCGAAATGTCCTGCCAGGTAGGTTCTCTGTTTGAGGACTCCTTTAAGGGTTTAATGCCGCCGTCTTCCAGCTGGTCTTTCGTGACTTCTTTGTCACTCCAGGGTCTCGATCAGCCGAGGTTGATGCTGTCATTTGTGGTGCGATCGGACAAATCTGCTCGTATTTCTAATCGACTCTTGTAGGATATCGGCAGCTTTCTTAGCAGGGTCTTCCAGACAAGGCGTCGGCATTTCCAGCTACTATCTAAACACAAAATTCGTAACAATATTTTCTATATATATATACATAAAGTCTGTTGGTTTGTACTCTAATAACTCAGTCACTACGATAGCTATCGTGACCAAACTTTCTACAGTTCCTTTGTTTGTCCTTGAAAAGGTCGACGTCTACTTTTTTCCAAAACAAAGTAGCTAAAATAAGAGATATGAATTAAAAACTCGGAAAAACGATAATTTTCGTCCTCATTTTTCCGAGTGGCAATAGTCTTGCAAGCTGGAGATAAAAATCTGCTTTATTTCGAAAGTTGTTGCCACTGCTCACTTTCAATCCTAGAGTTTGTCAGTAAAACAATTTTTAAGTTTTACAGTGAAATAAAAATAGCATTGCCAAACGTTAAAAATATTATTCCCGATTCCAAAAATTGGTGGGAAGCCATTTTGACTATTCCTATCTTCGTTTGACTTCAATCAGCCGAAATAGTAATTAAAGGCTCCGAAAACGCTAATTTTCGCACTCATTTTTCTGAGTGGCAACAGTCTCGCGCGTTGGAAATAAAAATGCTTACTTTCGAAACGTGTTGCTACTGCTCGCTTTCAAATCGTAGAGTTTGTTAATAAAAAATTGGTACGTTTTACAAGATCTATACATATAAAGAAGAATGTCTGTTTGTGTGTGTGATAGTTTGTTTGTGTTATTGATTTCTGATCAATGTTTTGCCACATTTAATCGACTAAAATTGAATATAGTTGAAATATTGGACGAAACTTGAGCTTTTACGACCATTTCATTAGAAGGACGAAAATCATTAAAAACTGCGTGCCATTGTTGATGATATAATGAGAGAGAATTAGCTAATTTTTCTACCGAAAGTTTTTATGTGGGTTCCATATCGCATCCGACTGAAACATGTATGGCTATAAATCGTATTTTTTGCATCGTTATTAGAGAGGGATTACAGCAGTATCGTTCTCTCTGTTGTTAGATGCATTACTCTCAATACACTTAGATTCCTAACAAACACTTGTTTTTTGAAACTGTGTTCTGCTACGTAAGCTTTCTTTCTCTATATTAACGGATTTTTTACTTCATACATACTCAAATTATCAATTTAGAGCTCAGTTTATTTCGTGCATTATATTTTTTTTAACATTCGATAAATTAAATACCATGGATATTTATATTTATGCAAATATATAACTAAAAATCTAGGTTTAGGTCTAATACCAGCACAGAAAACAATTGTTTTGATCAGCATGTCTCTGTCGCCATGAAGACGCTTAACACAAAGAAGGGTTCGTCTAGTCACCTAGCAACACCATTCAGAATAGAAAATTATCTGTAATGCTATCGAAATAAAACAAATTGAAACTCTCACGTTTTCAGATAATTCTGTGAAACTTAAATTGATGTCCACTTATTGGAAGCGTTATCACTGAAGTTATAAAAACGCCTCAAATAAAAAAAATCATCTTATCAGCAACAGACTAGATATGCCTTTCTTAAACTATGGATGGGGACTCAAAATGGGGTTGCAGAACGAAATGTTGGGGTCTCGAAAATTTAATTCAGATACATAAATTTAAAGAAGTATCTTTCGCAGTCCCTTCACTATCCTTTATTTAACATACTACATTTTTCTACACAGCGCAATTATAAAGTCGGAACACTGGCCGAGTAAAAAATATTTGAAAATACTATAAGCACATTATAACGCATTACAACTTCAGCATATAAGTTATTTTAGAATGAAAATATGTAACAAACGCATGGTACGTAATATCCTGCATCACACCGGCGTGCCCAGAATAAGGTTCGGGCAACTGTGAGAAGTGTAGTGATAACATTTTTCCAGTGTAGTTGAACTGTTCTCTTTCATCGCAGCAACTGTGTGCATCACAAGAAATTTGCATATTAACTGTTTTATTTGAGTGAAGTTAGTATTTATTTGAATAATTATTATGAGAGATGTCGATTATTTACAGTATTTTAAGATAAAAACCTTTTTCACCCATGGATAAATGGTAGACTTGAGTAATAAAGTAATGGCGCAGATGGCAATGACGTCTCTTCAAGTAGAATCTAGTAATCCAAAAGAAGCATCTAATATGCGAAACAGAAAATATGTTGAGATATTTCTCCGATTTGGCTCTGCTTTCAATAAGTGTGATTGATAATGACAACATCTTTGTTTAATTTTCATCTGCTATTGGGAGTATCTGAAATGTCTCATTATCCAAGTAAGAGTCGGGGATACGCTCTCTAAAGAGTAGTTTAAACGTGCTGAAGGCTCAGTCTTAGCTCCAGCATTATTCAATATGTATTTAAATTATATTCCAGAGCGTCAAAATTGTAGAACAGTCAAATATGCAGATGACACTGTTGTCATGTCCAGATCAATTATGCCCCAACATGCAGTTGATAAACTGTAGTTTCGACTTAATATAATAGCACATTTGTGCAAACTATGGAAAGTCAAACTAAATGCAGGAAAATGTTCTGTCGTAATTTTCAGAAGTTATCACAAAACTTAACCAGTCTTAATTTACAAAACGATAATTAACTACTCCCAACAACGAGCTTTACAAATACCTACGAATCATCAGCTGAACTTTGAAGAACATGTCATATATGCATTAAACAAAGCAAATGCCAGATATATGGCCATATAACAACATGACAAGACGAAGATCTAAACTCCTCATAAAAGTAAAGAGAACCCTGTACGTTTTTCTGTTATTGTTTTATGGAGCATCAGTTTGGGCCACAGCACCCGAAACGTACAGTAAAAAAAAATCTGGACCTCTCAAAATAAAATTCTTCCTGCCATCACGAACTCGCATTGGTTCGAGAGAAACTTACGCATTCATATCGATCTTGACCTTCCACATGCTCAAGACTAAATTCTAACAAGTTCTTACAAATTTCACTTTTAACTTTTCATCGTTTTTTTTTTAAGTGATGAACTCAGACTACTCTTATGTTACCCAGTTACAATCCCATAGTTGAAAAGCCATTCAAGAGACCTCCAACGAGTTTTTATAATCCATTTTACTAGTCTACACAATGAGTTCATTGCTCCAAATTTTCAACGATGAAGTTAAAGACTTTATAAATCCTAGTAAAGCAAGAAAAGGACTTTGCATGTACTACCACTTTATACATATTCTTAAATATGTTTATTTTTATTACTTTTGTATTGTCTGTATCTTCCACCTGTAAATTTTATAAATCAATTTGTTTGCATTTTCATAACATGTGCCCTCCACCTCCTCTATGCTGTAACTTCCACGTCAATAGTCCATCTTCTCTGAATCGCTCTAGTTGGCTAGCCAGAGATTCGATTTCTCCCATTTTCCTTCGCACGTTCTAAGTTACTTGCTAGCTCGAACCAGCCCAAAGCCCACTCCACCGCCGTTTAACGGCAGCGTATCTCCATACACCGTCAGTTACCTAGCAGAAAATCCAAAGACACGTTAAAGCCCACAGTAGCTAAATGCTTGGGCACCACTACGATCCACGATCAGCTTTCCGTTGTTAGTTGAGAGCTGACGACGGAATCTGTGAGATTTTCGCCTTTTAGATGCGCTTCGTATTGCATTATGTTTAGCGTTCTTGGTCAAAATAAACTTTATTAACCTATTATGGGACCTCTGTGCATTCAATTTATAGCGAACCCGTACGCACGAAACAATATTATTATTTTACTATTGAAATAGAATGTGAAAAGTTTTAGAATTGAGAATTTTCTTTTGAGAAAATAAATTTTATCAAGCTATTATCGGTTCAGTGTACATTCAATTCATTACTAACCCGTACGCAAGCAACAATATTCCTTTTTCCACAACAAAAGAATTATCCTACGAATGCAGTATTGTTTTTTGACATAACATTAGCTTAAAATAATACAACTTGATTTTGACGGTGTCACTTAACTGTGCATTTTGGCAACCCCCGCAGTATCTTGATTTCTATGTAGACACTGCTTTTCTTCAGAAAAATCTGTTATTATAACCTGGTCTATTCTCTTGATAGATCTTTATAAATTTGAAGATAGAAGGGTAACAATTGTTAAGTTATGCCTTGAGTTTCGTATTTTTCTCAGCCCATCGTTAATTTTTAAATTTAATTATTAGCGTGAAAATCACAAACGATATTTTTCCTGTATAAATTAGTTTTTGTTCCGTTACACGTGAAAACACTTAATTTTATTTTAATATAAATGTATCTAACTTTTTTAAATAAATTTAAATCCTTTTGTTTTTCATTCTAATCGTTTAGTGGCATAATTTGATCTTAAAGTGGAAGTTGTTTTTGGTAACCCTGTTCTCAAACTGTAATAGAAAAGAACTGTAATAGAAATGTA